>LPNX010152253.1:0-83472 GCA_001517045.1 Pseudotsuga menziesii | reverse complement strand
TTGTAGGAAGACTTATCTACCTTACAACAACTAGACCAGATATTTCTTATGTTGTTGGCATACTTTCAAGGTTCATGCATAAACCTTGTGAAGGACACTAGGTAGCTGCAAAAAGAGTTCTAAGATACTTGAAGGGGACTCAAGACGTTGGACTCAAGTACTCTAAGGTGGATGACTTCAAACTTATTGGGTACTCAGACTCAGATTTTGATGGCGATAAGGAGACAGGAGTATCAACTTCTGGATACACTATGAGTCTTGGATTAGCAGCTATCTCATGGAGATCACGCAAACAGTCAGTTCTGACAGATTCAACAACAGAAGCAGAATATGTGGCTGTAGCTGAAGCAATGAAAGAAATAGTATGGCTCAGGAAGATACTTGAAGATTTGCAAGAAAAACAAGAGAACTCCACTCCATTATTGATTGACAATACTTTTGCAATCAAGCTGGCTAAGAATCCTAGATTCCATGATCGAACCAAACACATCAACACAAAGTATCATTTGATTCGACATCATGTAGAGGCAAAGACAGTCCATCTTAAACATTGTTCCACAAATGATCAAGTTGCAGACATCTTCACCAAAGTGCTTGGACGAGAAAAGTTTGAAAGATTCAGAAACATGCTCGGACTTACTAACACCCCTTCGGATTAAGGGGGGGATTGTTGGAATGTAATCCGTCGGGATTATACGTTATTTTAAATATTAGGAATATGAAGAGACTCTCGGATGTGTGATCCCAAGAGTCATCGTAGATGTATAAATAACGGCATTCTATGGAGAAATAATAAGAATTCGGGAGTTATTCCACCTGACAATATTCAAGGCTTTAAAAAGACCCATTATCCCCCTTTCTTCATTCCCCTTTCTCAGCTCAATCCAGAAGCCTTCCAAAGATAGAAAAAGAGGCAAAAGGCATTGTAAAGAATTAATAAAAGTGCAAGTGGGATTAAGGCTCCCACACCCCACTTCCCCCATTTAGGGGAAGCCTATATCACCATTGTCCATATTTTATTTTCTTTCAATTTGCTTTATACCTGCAAGATAAATAAATGGTGAAAGTAGAATAGGGTAATTAGTTTCAATTTGTTAAAAGGCTTAGCTAGATTTGATCTCATTATTATATGCTTGCTAGTTTCCTCTTATGCAATTTGTTCTCATGCTAGATTAGGCTTGGTTTCATTTTTGCTTGCATAAAAGTTATTAGAAAAGGAAAAACCTATTTAATTAATTGCTGATTAAGTTTATCATCCACGAAAAATGAAGTGAAATGTCTCTCTGATTATTTACTTGGTTGATGCATTGCTTCTTTACTTTTTTGATAGAGTTTTTCTTACCCACTTGCTTTTCCGATTAGGGCCCTAAAAAGCTTGAAAGAGACTCTTGGGTGGTTTAGATCTTTGTGCTTCTTTTAGTTTAATGAATTAAGTAAGACTCTTGAACTTGCAGTAACACAAGTCAAGAGCACTCTCTATCGGAGAGCATTCATAGAACTGCATACCCCTGCATTAGGCATCTTATATTAGATAAGTCTCTTGAAGCACTATCATAAGACAGGGTCAAGAGTGCTCTCTGTTGGAGAGTCCTAATTAATTGATTTAATAAAAGTTGCAACACACACCCCTTAATTAATTGACTTCATCCCCTCCTTGCCGAAGTATGCTCTGACCGATCTCAGATCAAAGTACCCAGAAACGGCACTGGATCTTTAACCCTGCAAGAATAACTTAATAAAATTTAACACCCCGCAACCAACGCACCGCCGTTGTAGGGAGTTTTCCTAAGTTCTTCTTAGTGGAGGCGTCGAAACCCCCGTTGTCTAAGCTTCTCAGCTAGCTGGTCAATCTTCGTGATACCAGCCTAGGATACTGGGTGCGCCATCATGCCTTCAACAGATTAGACTTGGAATATTCTCCCGGATTTTGATGAACCTTCATTGACACCATAAGCAAGATCACTTAAAATCCTCAAAAATATACCAAGAGCACTTGCACAACCTAATATTCACTAAGTTTTATTTCAAGACTTGCTGTTAATTTCAATATGCATTTTCAATATTTTGACTCCATAAGGCACTGGTCTTTTAATCTGCATAATTGTTATATTTGGATCAATTGTCTTTGGCCTTATTAATTTCTATCTGTGAATGCATATTTGTGAAGTCTAGAATCATTACTTATCTTTTAATCTCTTGCTAGCAATGTGGATTGCTTTGTTTTATGTGTCGAACTCATAATAAACAAATACACTTAATTATAAATAACTCCTAAACAACACTCATCCACATCTGTAACCATTAAAACACTTTAATAACATTGAGCCATAGAAAACTCTTTGTTAGGGACTACCCCCCTTGGCTTCGTTAGGAGTTAGTGTAAACGGAGGAGCTAGGAGTAGGTGACAGCACCTAGCTTTGTGCTTGCCCCCAAGGTCACACCTCTCCCACTTTCCTAAGTGAGGAGACATCTTTCAGAAAGTTTCTGCTGTTGGTGTGCAATCAGCGGACAACAGATCCCTCGAGAGTTAGATCTCTTGATCCATTCTAACAAAAAACCAAAATATGTATATGTTAGGAACCTTGGAGTCTTCATTCTCCCAAGTTTCAATAAACCATAATATCGATTTCACTCTTTGGATCCAACTAAAAATGGGTCAATTTCGGCTTATCGACTTACAGATGCAAGTTTGGTATGTCCATCTCTTATGTTTCTTCTGTTTCTTCTGCTAATGCTGGTATGGTTTATGGGGGGTGAGTAAGGTTTAGCTTGGTCGAGATAGGAAATCGATTCCATTGATGTTGGTTCAGTATAGTCAAGATTTTGTTTTTCGATCCAACTAAGAATAGAATGGCTCCAGAGTCACTTCACGGCTCTTACGCGAACACTATTCTTCATCGGGGATGTTTTTTTATTGGCCTTTACTCCATGGAAAGTCACGACAATTTGAAAAAAGGATCCCAAGTGCCGCAAATTATTATTTATTGTTAGTTTTATGTTATCTATTCCTAATTGTTCAAAAGTTACCTAGGAAGTGTTTGTCTACCTAGAGTTGCCTTGGGGTGGACAAGCACACTTAAATGTGACTCCTAGTCATTTTGTGCATTTAATGAAATGAGATGAACTTTATACTTTTAAAGTGACTTTATTAAAAAGTTAAGTGATTATTTTCCTAAGTTCATATTTAAAAGTTAAGTGAGTGATTAAATAGAAAAAGGGGGTTGCTCAACTTTATTAAATGACATGAGTGCACTAAATGTCATTTAATTTTTATTTAATGGATAATTTAATGTGAAACCCACATCGAATCTAATCTTGATCCTTAGATTGACAGGGGAAGTTACCATGAACAAAAGTCTAGGGCAAGGAAAAAGTTCATTCATTGTGTTCATCTTCAGGAGAGAATTTTGAAGAAGAGAAAGAAGAAAAGTGAGGGTTTTGAAGAGAATTCATAAGCAGGAGAGAGAAAGAAAAACCCAACACAAAAATCGAGGAGCAGACTCAGAAATAAAGGAGTAGGCAAAAAAATAGAGAAGCTGCACATAAATCGAAAAGGGCACATATTTCTAGAAATCATACAGCAGTACGGAATCGTACAACAGTATGTCCTGGAACAAATTTCAAGATATCAATCTGCACAGTTTTTGAGGTATGGTTTGACAACATTTAATGCATCTGTACAGTACGATTTTGGCATGAATTTCGAGGAGCAAGTACATGAATTTATTTCTGCCCATACAGCAGGGTTGAGGCATGTTTTTCGAAGAGAAAATTACAGAAATTGAATTCTGTTTGTATAGGCAGAATTGACACAAATTTTGAGGTAGCCTTTGGAACGATTTTAGAGGAGAAAAATTCAACAGTGGTGGTTCAAATTTCGAGACTGGAAATTGATAAGTACTGTTGATTTCATTTTTTATAATTTTATTGAAGAAAAATAAAATCTCTCTCACTCAGAAAACAAGTTTTCCCTTAGGGGTTTTGTCTTGGACCATTGGTAAAAAACAAGCGTGTTAATTTCATGTGTGTGAATGTCTTAAATTTTTTTGAGCATTTAAATTTCACAGTCAAAAGAAAATTTCGGAATTTTTTGAAATTGAGAAAAAATTTCACATGTGTTTCAGTCAAGTTAAATTTTTATAAAATTTATGCATTGAAGGGTTGGGCATTAAACAATGTAGAGAATCCAAAAGGCTTGAAACTGGGTTGGGGAAACTTTTAAAAATTTTCATGGTATCAGAGCTTTGCAAAGATTCATAATTTTAAACATTCAGAAACTGGGGTTTGAAGAAAAGAAGTCTTGAACAACTTGTTTATGAGTATAGGTTGCAGCCATGGTTTTCGGTCTTAGAGTGGAAGATACATTAGATGGGGCTGCAAATTTTATCCCTTTTAGCTTGATTCTTGAAGAGAATCAACTATGGGATATATTTCATGGGATATCAACAAATCTTGTGGTAGTACCTGCTGATGCAACATATAAGGAAGCCTTCATGAAGAAGGATGTGAGGGAAACAAGAGTCATTCTTGATGCAATGAAGGATCATGTGACCCCTCACATTTCATCCAAAGACCATGCATTTGAGATGTGGACAGGTTTGACATATCTTTATCAAAGTTCCAATGAAAACAGGAAGATGGTATTGAGAGAAAAGTTGAAGAGTGTTCTCATGGCATCATATCTTACCAATATTACACACGTAAGAGATGAGCTGGCAGTTGTAGGATAGGTGGTGGGAATTCCTGAGATGGTGCGTACAACACTAAATGGTGTGTCATAGCAGTGGACCATATTTGTTCATACCATTACTGGGAGGGAGAACATACCCACATGGGATCTATTATGGGATGATCTCACACGGGAGGAGATACAGAGAGGTTTCTTACAGGGAAGTTCATCACATCAAAGAGATGATAAGGAGAATGTTGCTTTAGCAGCAAAGGGAAACAATAATAAGAATTTCAAGAAGGGTTCCAAGGAGGGAGCCAAACAACGTGAGGGAGATAATAAGGACATGAGAAAAGTGAAATGCTTTGCATGTTAGAAGATGGGACACTATGCTGGACAATGTCCTAACAAGAAGAAGAAGAAGCAACAGAATGCACCTACATTGGAGATCGATGAGTTTGCAGTGAGATTTGAGAGATATTTTTCTCTCTTTGCAGGTGTTGGTGTTGAGAGAACATATTCTATCACTAGCAGGGATTTTGAGGACCACATGGAGCATTCCATGATTGTTGGGCATTCATTGAGTGCCACCACTACTTCCTCCACTTGGTACATTGATAGTGGAGCTTCCAGTCATATGGCAGGTGATAGATACATGTTCACAGAGATGTTAAAGTTAGACTTGGAGATGGAGGTTGTATTGGGATATGATACAGCGGTGAGAGCATTTGGACAAGGGACTTTCTGCTTTGAGAGGGAGTCCATGCAACCTATGTTTCTAAGGGATGTGCTATATGTCCCTGAGCTGAAGAAGAACCTTGTTTCAGTTTCTGCAATTGAGGACAAAGGCTTCGGTATATATGTCCTTGATGGGAAAGTTCACATATTTCCCAAGTCAACAGGTCCATCTGATTCACAGGTTATTGGAATCAGATGTGGGAAACTGTACAAGTTTCTTTTCCAGCCACATCATGCATTGTCACACACTCAGAGCAATGATGAGTTGTGTGAGCTATGGCACGGGAGGATGTCCCATCTTCATCATCCAACTTTGTGGATGCTGAGAGAGATGACTACAGGTATGCCAAAGTTCATCACAGAGTCGAGTGGTGTGTGTAGAGGGTGTGCTTTGGGAAAGTACACCAAGACTGATTTTCCAAGCAGTGATTCCATATCAAAGTGAGTGCTTCATTTGATACATTCAGATATGTTTGGTCCCATGTCATATACCTCTTTGACAAGATATGAGTACTACGTCACTTTCATAGATGACTTTTCCAGGAAGACTTGGATCTATTTCCTTAGAAGCAAGAGATCAGAAAAAGTCTTGCTTCAGTTCTATTGGCACCGGGATTTGAGGCCCCAAGGTCGAGGGGAAGGGCCTGCTCCCAGGAAACAGCAGAACCACTTTAGACTGCGCCTCTGGTCCTGCGCAATCAGAGAGGGATCTCTCGTTTGTCTTTGGAGTCTACTCCGCATAAGATATTCAATCAAGGATGGTCAGGAGGCCAGAATCCTGAATGAGACAAAGTGTATTAAGGTGAGATGTAGGTGGGATTATCGGGGCAAGGGACCATTAGAAATGGAGTCGAAAACCTGAATAGGTAACATTTGCATGAGGGAAAGAAAGACATGGGGTTGCAAATAGAGGCAAGGTAGTTGTCGATCTTACAATCAGGAGCTTGCGGGTGGTTAGAGGACGAGAAAGAACAACCCATGGCATGGAGCACTAGGTAGATGAATTCCACACAACTTTAGAAGAAAACTTGATAAATGTCTAAAACAACAGCCGGAGCATAGCAAGTATGAATTCCTAACTGTTATACACTAAGTTGCAAATATGAAAGAAATCAACAAACTGGAATGAAAATAAGAAGCACATTTCACGTAAAGGAAAATACATATTGGAAGAAGCAACAACACATGAATCTCTGTCATGAGAAACAACTCTTCGTCTACAATTTTATTCATGACACATGCATCGGATCTTATTTACAATGAAGAGCCTCAGCCCTAGAAAGTTTCCCAATCTGACCAACTCCTATCTCCCTCTATCGGGAGTGTATTTATACTATTCTAATGCTAAGACTATTAAACAGAAAACTGTTGCAAGTCACAATCAGATGTAAACAGTCTGGAGAGTGGAACTATCACCACGTTTTACAAATATAAACAAACAATTATGGAGACGCAGTGCGTGATAACACAAGATGATAGCACAGAGTTTTCTTCCTCTCCATTTTGTGAAAGTGATCTCCATGCTACATGTTGACGATCAATTGTCCACTCGGGTTGCTTCGAATATCTCTTTTTTGTCTCTTTGACCAACCCGCTTATTCCAGACTATGTCGCTCAAAGCCTGACAATAAGACCTGATCATTTTCCCGACCCATCCTTCGTTTGGTAACACTGTTATAGGAGGAGGCCGGAAAAAGGGTGGCCATGCACTTGGTTATGATAAACGACTTAAGAGGCTTATCATCCTTGTACAATTTTGTTCCTCCTACAAGGAGGGTTTTCTTGTAGGACATGCATCCAGGTGTGCGTTTGATCCTCTCCTCGCCCATGACAAAGTAGCCAAGTGGAGATCCCAGGGGTGGTGTTGAAGGCTCCGGACCTACATGGTCCCAAAATGAGAATTTGCTCCAACAGTTCTGCCACCACTGTGAAATGGGACTTCAGAGGTCGTGACTGCAACTGGGAGTGTCGAAGGGATGTCACTGGGATGTCAAATCCCATGCATAGCACATCCAGGGACCGGGTTGTGTAGAAGTGGGTGAATCTCCCTTGGTGTTTAACATCTATCCTCGGTGGTTGGCGATTTTCTAGTGTGGATAACTAGGATGATAAATAAACACAGATCTATGTTCACCTACCAAGAGTACTCCTTGTCGAACTAACTTCTTGAACCACACAACCATGGTTGTCTGTGAAGGAAATTGACACTTCTCAGAATTCAACCCTTTACCTCTTATCGTTTACACATTTTCATGCCTCAAAGATCTTCGGAAGACAGAATTATATAGGGCGAGCCAAAACGACCTAAAAAGGGCTATACCCTTAGAATATTAGTCGTTGTGATGGCGGCATGTGTGATGCCAGGGTGGGGATATTTCCTTCTGATGTTCAATTATATTATCCGATATGGATACGATTCCAAGCGATTCCTGTGTGGCCACCAAGCTGGTTTCAAGGGCAGCAGATTTGACTTTTCTTACCCTTTCACTTACTGATGATGGTGGTGTCAGGTCGTTTTAGTTTGTCACCTCTCTCGGCCTCGTGTAAATGCCAATTCTGTCGCCTCAACGAATCAGACTTCCATCTTTCTTACTGCTTCCTTCTAAGTGAACCACGTACCAAACCTTTGAGCCAGGGAAATTAGCGTTGTTGTACATGACTTTCGCCTTAGGCCTATCCCGAATGGCATCGGAGAAATTGGCCAATCTGCAAGGACACAGATTACACGCGTGAACATCTCTTCCGCTGTCATCTTCACACTAGATGTGAAACCTGTACCCTGGAAGTCTTCTTAGCCATCTGATTTGACGGATCTTTCACGTCCACATCCCATTATTTATGCCGCCAATTTTTCTCCTTTGGATACCACGGGCAGTTTCGAATCGTGACGTGTTCTCAACCGTCGATCGCGACCAACCCTTTCATGCAGCCGTAGATCTGAGTGGGCCCCATTACTTCCGCAATGAGAAATCTCGGTATTCCACCTCACTGGTTTTCATTGCGAAATAAACCATGGCCGTATATCTCTTTTCTTTCTTGTCACAACTGTTGATCTTTGTAATCGATACCATTCTTTTGCGATTTGGGATGGCAACTTTACCCACACAAGTGTGGTTTGCGAAATTGACTAAGACCATAGATCTGACTCGGATCCCATCTCTGTCGTCGAATGTTTTTGACCTTTAACCCATTTTGCAATCCGAAAAAGTGGTTTTGGTCGAGCATGTCCACTTATGCGAAATGTTTTGGAGCCATTAATCCACCATCCGATCAACCTCAACCTTTCATCTTGAGTCCTGTTAATGCTTTCAGCACACCTGCTGCTTTCTTCTTTACCTTGCACCTCTGATAACCTAAAGGGAGATCACACAAAGTTTTAAAAGGAATGGGATCCTCCTCAAACTCTTGTCAGGCTTACAAATAGATTGTTGAAAAACAGAGTGTTAACAGGTTCCAAGATTTCAAAGCTCTTGTGGAGAACAAGACAGGAAAGAAGATCAAGGTACTTCGGTCAGATAATGGAGGTGAGTATACTTCTCGTGCATTTGATGAGTATTTTCAATAGGAGGGGATAAAGAGGCAGTTGATGAGTATACTTCTCATGCATTTAATGAGTATATTTGTTTATGTTCTCAACAGGAGTCTGCACCATGCATTGGGGAGTAAAACTCATGAGGAGACATTCACAGGGAAATTTCTTGACATAGGTCACTTCCATATTTTTGGTTGCCTTACATACTCTCATGTCCCTTCTGAGAAGAGGAAAAATTTGAAGGCTACAGGTGAGTGTGGTATTTTTGTTGGTTATGATGAGACATCAAAGGATTTTTGCATTTGCATTCCTTCACAGAGGAAAGTTGTAGTGAGGAGGGAGGTGAAGTTTGAGGAGGAGAAAGCCTTTAGAAGGTCTCTTGATTTCGAGATGGAGGATCAACAGGGTACTACACATGTGATAGCTCAGAGTTTAGCAAGTCAAAGTTCAAGGTCATCAGTTTCAGGTGTGACTAGGTCACAGGTTACATGTTCTTAAGTTACAGGGGCCTAGTCTACAGGTACTTTTGGTACGGGAATAGGTTCATGGATCACAAGTTCACATATGACACCTTTAGGTGATTCGAGTTCTAGTGGTACAAGTAAAGGTTCACCAGGTACAAGTTCTCAGGTTGTTGGGACTTCTTCAGGGAGACAGGTGTCTGATGAGGAGGTTGAGGAGATTCTGAGACAGGATGCTTCCTCCAGGAAGAGAAATCCAAGTTGTATTAAGGAGTTGATGAATGAAGCACAGGAGTCAGTTGGACCACCCAAGAGGGAGGTCAGGGAGAGCAGGGAACCTAATAGATTTTCCATCTATATGGAATAGGTGACTAGCTTGCATCACACCATTCCTGATATTTATGAGCAGGCTTCCACACACTAGGTATGTAGAGATTCCATGATGGAGGAGTACAACTCCATCATGAAGAATGGGGTGTGGGAAGTGGTTCCGAGACGAGAGGGGAAGTCAGTTGTGACTTCCAAATGGCTTTACAAGATAAAGCATGTTGCGAATGGCAGTATTGAGAAGTTCAAAGCTCGTTTTGTTGCACATGGTTTCTCACAGGTCGAGGGAGTTGACTATGATGAGACATTTGCACCAGTGGCCAGATTTTCTTCGATCAGAGCAATGATCTTCGTTGTTGCAGAGATGGGTTGGAAGATCCATTAGATGGATATGAAAACGGCTTTCCTAAACAATTTTCTATAGGAGGAGGTATACTTGGAGCAACCATAGGGTTTTGAGGTATTTGAGAGAGACACACATGTTTGCAGGATGAAAAATGCCTTGTATGGACTGAAGCAAGCCCCTCGGGCTTGGTATTCTAGGATTGACACCTGCTTGCTTTCGATTAGGTTTCAAAAGAGTGAAGAGGATCCCAACCTATACTACATTGTGGTTGGTGGTGTTCCACTTATTCTTCTGTTGTATGTTGATGACTTGTTCATTACTGGGGGAGAGCACCTGATTGATGAATGTAAGAAGGATATTGCTTCAGAGTTCGAGATGACATACCTTGGGCTGATGCATTATTATTTGGGGATGGAGGTTTGGTAGGAGGATGCACATGTTTTCTTGGGGCAAGGAAAATATGCTATAGATGTTCTAAAGATATTTTAGATGACAAATCACATACTGATGTCGACAACCATGATCACCAACTGGGTGAAGCTTCATGCTTCAGAGGGAGAGTTGGTGGACCCTACCTTATATCTTCACTTGATTGGTTTGTTGATGTATTTGGTCAACACTAGACTAGATATGAGTTTTACAGTGAACACACTTAGTCAGTTCATGGTGGAGCCCAAGAGAGTGCATTGGACTATTGCAAAACACATCTTGAGGTATATTGCAGGTACAGCTGATTATGGATTGGACTATAGGATATCTAGTGGAGTGGGGTTGGTTGGCTATACAGATTCAAATTAGGTAGGTAGTGTTTCGTACCAGAAGAGCACTTCGGTTGTTGCTTCATCTTGGGTTCGACAGTTGTGTCGTGGTTCAACAGGAAGCAAAAGTCTATGGCATCAAGTTCTGCTGAGGCTAAGTATATGGCATCCAATCAGGCTAGTTGTGAGGCCTCGTGGCTTCGCAAGTTGATGGTGGATTTGTTTGATATGGAGCTGAGTGCCACAGTTATACAGTGTGATAATCAAAGTTGCATCAAGCTCTCTGAGAATCTGGTATTTCATGATAGATTGAAGGACATTGAGATTAGATATCACTTCATCAGGGATTATGTTCAGAGAGGGGTTGTTCATTTGTAGTATGTTCCAACAGATGAGTGACTGGCTGATATTCTCATGAAGACTTTGGGTAGAGGGAAGTAGGCCTACTTCATAGACAAGTTGGGAGTGGTGAAAAATACTTTCCTCGGTAAGAGGGAGTGTTGAAAAGTTACCTAAGAAGTGTTTGTCCACCTAGAGTCGCCTTGGGGTGGACAAGGACACTTAAATGTGACTCCTATTCATTTTGTGCATTTTATGAAGTGAGATGCACTTTATATTTTTAAAGTGACTTTATTAATAAGTTAAGTGGGTATTTTCCTAAGTTCACATTTAAAAGTTAAGTGAGTGATTAAATAGAAAAATGAGAGTTGCTCAACTTTATTAAATGATATAAGTACACTAAATGTCATTTAATTTTTATTTAATGGAGCATTTAATGTGAAACCCACATCTAATCTAATCTTAACCGTTAGATTAACAGGGAAAGTTACCATGAACAAAAAGGCTAGGGCAAGGAAAAAGTTCATTCATTGTGTTCATCTTTGAAGAGAATTTTGAAGAGAGAGAGGAAGAAGAAAAGTGAGGGTTTTGAAAAGAATTCATAACCAGGAGAGAGAAAGAAAAACCCAACATAGAAATCAAGGGGCAGACTCAGAAATCGACGAGTAAACACAAAAATTGAGAAGCTGCACAAAAATCAAGAAAGGCACAAATTTCTAGAAATTGTATAGTAGGCCATTTTCTAGAAATTGTACAGTAGTATGGCCTGGCACGAGTTTCAAGATATTAGTCTGCACAGTTTTTGAGATACGATGTGACAGGTACGGTCTGACAACATTTAATGCATCTGTACAGTATGGTTTTGGCATGAATTTCGAGGAGCAAGTATAGGAATTTATTGTTGTTTGTACAGCAGGGTTGAGGAATGTTTTTCAAGGATAAAATTACAGAATTTGAATTCTATTCATACCAGAAGAATTGCCACGAATTTCAAGGCATCCTTTCGCACAATTTTCGAGAAGAAAAATTAATCAATGGGTGTTCAAATTTCGAGACTGAAAATTGATAAGTATTGCCGATTTCATTTTTTGTAATTTTACTGAAGAAAAATAAAATCTCTCACTCAGAAAACTTTCCTTAGGGGTTTTGTCCTGGACCATTGGTAAAAAACAAGCCTGTTAATTTCATGTGTGTGAATGTTTGAAATTTTTCTGAGCATTTAAATTTTCTAGTCAAAAGAAAATTTCTGAATTGTTTGAAATTGAGAAAAAGTTTCACATGTTTCAGTCAAGTTAATTTTTTATAAAATTTATGCATTAAAGGGTTGGGCATCAAACAATGCAGAGAAGCCAAAAGGCTTGAAACCTAGTTGGGGAAACTTTCAAAAACTTTCACTAATGATAACCTTTGTATTCCTAATTATTGCCCATTTTCCTTCCCTTGTAGTTTCTTTTACCTTATAAACTTATTTTTACCTATAAACTTCTTTTTTCAATTTAATTTGATCATTTCTTAAAAATATTTTTTGTATACTAACATAACTATTAATTATTTAAAACAATAAGTAAACAAATTAATAACAAAATTTTTATCATTTAAAATATAATAATATAAATGAACACAATAAATAAATATTTAAGGATAAAAGTTTACAAAATAATTAAGCGTACTTTTAAAAACAAATATTTATAATTTAACCTATGATAAGAAAATTAAATTATTATAATTATCAAATTTATATATATAAAAAAAAACTATATTATATATTATTAATAATAAATTATTATTATTATTTATTATTATTTTAAATTCTAATAATTAGATATTTTTCTATCAATATAATTTGTTTTATTAAATTATATAAAATAACGATTAAGATTTTATTATTTTATATTTAAATATTAAAAAGTAACAAGAACAACAACATTATTTATAATTTTGTAAGAAAAATGGGAGATCTTTTATTAACTATGAGAAAATACATATAGTACCAAACAAACACTACAAACCTTGCCCACCATAGGGAAACTATGCTTAGATATAGTCTAATGTAACATAAGAATTACATATAAGGTTTTAGAACTAGTGTCCAGAGGAAAAACATGGAAAAATCTAGCAAAATCATAAAACGTTTTTAACTAGTTAAATGTTAATTAGAACGAACTCTCATGAACTCCATAGCTAAACAGGGTGTTGGTCTATTCCTAAAACTCCATGCACGCAAAGGGTTTTTCATTTGTGTGAGTCTATGAGGGTTGAGGATGAAAATCACTTTCTCTTAAAGTGTCTTGCTTACACCCACATTAGATGAGTTTCATAGTATTTGTTACTATACAAACCTCCTAACTTGCCAAAACTATAGTGAACTTGGAAAGCTTTTTTATCACAGGAACAAGATTTTAAAGTAAACCAAGTATTATCCTTCTTAAGGTCCAATAGACCAAAGATGGTCTTAGTGGACGTTAATCATCATCATCATAAAAACTAACAAAAAGCCAAGAACAACATAACAAAAATTTACTAGAATTGCTCTAGTGCAATCTTGTCCCAACAAATTATATGATTATCCCATAAGCTTTCTCCTTCATCAACAACCGTTTGATACTAGCTTGAAGAGTCTCATTCTGAAAAAAAAATTCCTTTTCCATTAAGACTTTAGCTAAAATATTTTTAGCAGTCCACTATAAGCTAATCCCTCCCTTCAGTTTGTGGTTTTGGTCCTGCTCCTCACTATGTCCTGCTAAATATAGTAAGGGACTCTCTTGCTAAAAGAAGGATAAGTCCATTACTTTCTTGGACCAAACTCGCCCCCCAACACGTCTATAGCTCCTAGCTCTTTGTTAAGAAGCCATAAAGCCAAGAAACTAAACAAAACACGACTCAATAAAGGCCATCTTACCATCGTTTTGTTTGTAGAGCCAAACAAGCAACCCAGCTTTACCATCGAATTGTAAAGCCAAACAAACAAACAACCCCACCTTCCCCACTCCACGAACTTCATAAAGCTTACAAATGTTATTCACCCTTTTATTGCTACATAGCCACAAAGAAAGCCAAAATAAAGCTTGAATTAAGGTCGCACACCATCCGAGTCTCATCATAACATGATTTCCTCATCCTTCCTTCGATTCTTATCATGCTTTCATCCCCGCAAGCATGCAAACAAATCCTTCGGTCGAGGGCATACGCATCGAGCTTTAAAGGTCCAAGAACCTCCATGGTTAAGCGAGCATTATTTCGCTATCGAGCATCAATCGTAATTTTTCCCAAATCCACTACAAAATAACCTAGTGTCATGAATGCAAGCCTTAATACCCCGTGCTCCTACTAAACTCGAAAAACATTCACCAAAATCCATAACCATCATTATTATCATTTTCATAATAATAATAATAATAATATTGAAATTTACCATTAATATTTATTTTTTAAAATTTAATAAATATTTTTTATTACTAATTAAATGATATTATGTAAATTATTCTAAATTAACCTTAACTTTGAAATAACACATAATTTAAAGAATTGTTATCTTAAAATCATTTAAATAATGTTCTAATTTTAAATTATTATATATAGAAAGAGAAAAAGGCGACAACTATAATTTGAAAAACAAAGAAGGAATTCTTTCAAATACCCATAATTGAAATGCTATGCTCTCGAGATCCATAATTCCATAACAGTTCACTAGCCATTCTGTCCACGTTTACATCACTGGTTCACTTCAGTTTTTTACATTTTCTTACATCAAATGTGTATCCATCCATGGTCAGATCTGGAATGATTAGATAAAATCGTATTCGAGAAGTTGTAATAAGATGAATACATATGTATACATAGCTTTTCACGTTGTATTTGCTGATATGGACGCCTCATTATTCATCTTCATGTCAGATATTATTATGGAAGGATTGTTGATAGCTAATCACTGTATTGTACTAGGAATTAAATAGTATGGAAATGTAGTACAAATTGATTAGTATGGAAGACACTGTATTTGGTATTAGATAGTTTATGAGACGGATAATAGTGACTGTGGATTTGAATTAGAAACGACATTTGCAAGCGAGAGGTGCTGGATTTAGTAAAGGCGGAGCATATTTACATGTCAGGTGATAGTTGATACGTCAGGTAAATTGTCTACAATTGGTTGTTGTGCTAACTACGTCAGAGTAGATATAAATGAATGGATTGGATTGGATAGCCGCGCTGTCCGTTGCTTCTGATTTTGGAGGTAATTCCGAGATCAAATTTCTGGAATTTAATTTGGCGGGGCTATGTGGGAGTTTGCTCTGAATCTTTGTGATTGATCGATTGATTGATCTCCATGGATGGATGAACGGACGCATTATATTATGCAGATCGACCCGACAGGGATACCTGCAAGGAGGTTTTGATGGGAAAGGCAGAGCCAGAGCCAGAAATGGTAGTTTGTTGACGACAGGCTTCCGTCATACCCTATTACCCACCCCCCTACATTTATATTTAGAGTGTTATCTGCACTGAATTTTTGAAAACTCTGATCCACCCTTCTTTTTTACCTTAATGATAACGTCACTCCCTTTACCCTACCATGTAAGCAATGTCAGAAGGAAAGAGAGTACCGTTGGCCACCCTGTCATACATTAGAATCTTTGGATCTTTCGTAGACAAGACGATTGATGTATCAGTATCACTATTTAGCTGGTATATACAGTTAAAATGGCCAGAAACAGTCAAATCTAATGGACTCTCTGGTAATTCGTCACACTCGAGTACCTTGTATTTGGTAGCCTGAATCGCAGACACGGGTAATTACTGATGATGATCATGGCCGAGCCTCGCCCTTGCCCTCGCCCTCGATCTCCATTGAAATGCACGCGATGACAGTTGTTGGACTTACGAATTGATTATAGCGCGTTAAACGCCGTTAAGCATATTGCTTGAATGGCAAGAAACTGCGGACCTTCTCTGATTTGATTTGCTGCTCTACCGTGAAAATCGTTATTAGATGCCCGGTCCCAATCAGGCCTCTAATCAATTGGATACTTTGCCTGCCATTATTATTCCATACAACATCCCCAAAACTATAAACATTATGTATTTCAACATTGTTTTTTCAAAACCATATGCCAAATGAGACACTGAATTTATTGCTTCAATAATACTCAGATTATTTGGGAACCTTTATAATTTAAAACCTTTGTGTAGCAATATGATATTGAATCTGAGACAAAGGGTGGCTAAACTGATCTATTAAAGAACCTATTTTAGTTTTTAATGTTTTGATCCAGTGAAGCATCCTGAACGAGAAGATCTGGTTGTTCTAAAACTTGGATGTAAAAATAATTTCTAACAACCGTAAATTATGGATCGAATCAAATGCTTGAACATAGTTTTCGCTAAGGACAAACGACCTCGAAAAGACAACCACATTATGGACAACGAATAAACAATAAAATTGTGTGCAGAAAATTTGCAGTGCATTATCACAGAAGTCGTTTAACAAGCTGAGTCCCTGCAAGCAGCGTCCTTACAGAACTAAATTGAAATATTGCAACTGATTTCATAACTGGAAACTCTGAAATCTAAATACACATCATAAGAATTAAATACAGGAACTTAGGTCAGCGTTTTCTCATTAAACAAATTCGAGCAATGGGAATATAAATTGTTCTCTGAGAATCCAACCGATAATCACTAGATTACAGATAATATTCAGCTTTCCCAGGCAGACTGGCCATAGGAACAATTTACAGTGTATTCAACAATGAATGCAAAAGAGTTCTGCTAAAATCTTACAGTGCAAGTTAAGCATCCAAATTACGAAGAAACAACTGATCCGAACCAGACTGCGGACCATTGCCAAACTCTCATGAGTATTTAAGCAAAGCCTCTAATCTAAGCTTCTTCATCACAGAAGCAGAAACATGTACTGTTCTAAAATAATCAGTACTCATATATTCACACAACATCATGTTATTGGTTTAATCCCCTCTAACAAAAGAATTATTACTACGTACACACGACTGCTCTGTGTATAAATAACCAATCCCACAGCACACAGTAACCCCCGGCCTAAATTTTTGGCCAATAAATAATAAATCTCAGATTCTAGCAGATCAAACATGAACTACGTAGACAAGTAGGGGTAGAAGAAGCAGCAATTATATATCAGTAAACAGACTTGAAAATTATAAATAAAAAAAATCACTGCAGCTAGTAGGGTTACTTACTACACACAGAAAAGCTTACAGATATCCCTCTGAATGAACTGATTATAGACCATCAGGAACTCATTAAAATTCATGCTAGCTGTCGGTAATATTGATCCACACAGACCTCATCATCATATATACTGCTTGCCTCCAGCAATCCGTTTGATAGAAAACATACAGATTTCTGAAGCCTTGTATCACCACTCGACCGGATTCCATAGCTATTGAAGAATTATATATATCCATAAACTGAAAATTCATCAGCAATAACATTGCACCAATGTCAGTCTATAATGTTAAACCCTAATCCAGCTTCTGATCATTTGTGGGGGGTGGGGGTTCTATTGAGAATTAGCATGACTCTGGTGGCTGTGGCTGTCTTCGCCTGATCTATCCACGCCAGCCTGTTGATTCACAGAATCCTGCAAGGATTGATGTTCAGAACTCATGGAACGGTTATTGTAGGCATTAAGGGCAGCCAGCATTCCAAGATGACTCTCCCCAGTTGCTCCCCCTATGGATCCAGGACTCGATCCGGCCTGCTGCAATAACATGGAACTGAAAGGAACAGCGCCTGATCCCAATCGTGTCGATCCAGAACCTGATACTTCATGGCAGCTCCCTCCCATAGGCAGATTCATTCTAGGCATAAACGGCAGACCAGTCGAAGAAGAAATCCGCGATTGATTGCCATTATTATTGTTATTACCATTGTTCGATCTAGTCAAGCTCGAACCTGAGCCAGCAGCTCCCAGGTGAATTGAGGTTCCCGCCGGCATACGATACCCAGTGGAGCCCGTTGGTGGGAATGTCCAGATGGACTCCGATTGCGGCCCTGCGGCCATTAAAGGCGGAGGATTACTGTTCGAGCCCGTGCTCACGGGCTGCAACATCCAGAAACCCCCGTGCCCACTATTCGACATCCCGGGCGGCGCAGGTGCCACCGCCCACATGGCCGCCGCAGGCATTGACATCGACATTCCCATTCCCATACCCGCCGGGCTCGACATCATCTCAGACTGTCTCTGCACAACGCTCCTCAGCGGCTTTGCGGCGTCTTCTTGGTCACCTTCCTTGAACAGATCCTCACGAAACCTCTTTCTCAGATTCATACATTCCTCGGCCCCGCCTTCGCCCATATCGTTAATCAGATTCGGCTCCTGCTGATGCTGATGCTGATGCTGAAGGTGAAACCCTCCTCCCATTAATGCAGCAGCAGACCCCCCGTGCGTCGACCCCATTTCTGCCCCCGCGTGCGTCTTCGTATCCTCCTCCGCCCGTTCCCATTCGCTCATTCGCATACGATACTGAGGCCCCAAAGAATCCCCGCCGGCGTTCGCTCCGAGGCCGCCCGTCAGGCCTGCCAACGCCCTGTGATGTTGATGATACGACTGTTGCTTCAGCCCGGCCGAGATGCTGGAGCTCGAACCCCGCAACGACACATTGAGGGTCGAGAAATTCGCCGGGATGGTCCCCGTTCCCGTTGCAGCAATAATCGAGGGTTCCGCCTGTTGCAACAGCCATTCAATCGTCTCTCCATCTGACTTATGCCCGAGTTCCCGTGTGAGCTGAAAAACCCTCGCCGCACAGGTCGCAGGCATACGAATCCGCCTTCCTCGACCATCAACCTTAGTGTGCCGATCTTTAGTCGACGAGCGCTTCGCAGCTGGTTTTTTATTGGGATCCACTACGCTTCCACTCTCTCCCTGGGAAGTCCTCGCAGTGACCACCATATTCGATCCTTCGGCATTATTTGTCTCATCCCCCTGGTTTGATCCCATCCCAACTACACCGCTACTCATGGCCAAGGCCTGTGTAAACGAACCAGCCGAATCCAGATTCGAACCCTTTTGCTCCTTCGATGCTGCAGGATTAACATATCCTATCATTCCCGGATTTCTCATTAATTCCAGAAGAAAACAAACCCATAGACAACACGAGCCGACGTTTCCCCTTGCCGGCCGTCGCCCTGAAAGGTCTTCAACATGCAACAGATTAAACCTGCCTGCCTGCTGCCTTCTGCCTATTGTCTTCTGCTGCCTCAAGTCTGGCTCTCTCAAATCAAATCGGTGGCCTCTTTTGTCAGTCTAGTGATCAAATCTCCACGTGCGGGGCACTTTGCAACTGATTCAAAGTAGCCAACAACACCGGAGCCAGCCACAGCCAAACATAACCATATAATCATACCAGAGGCGAACAAATACACCATTAAAGCAGCAAAACATAAGCCATACAGATCATAGATGTACTTACAGATATATATATACTCCTCTATCAGTACTACGATAGACTTCACTGTAACAATATGGGTTCTAATGTTTTTTCCTCCGGCTGGGAATTCAGATTGCTGAGACTGGGCAATCGCATTGATCGGAGAAGAGATGATGTCGGTATGGGTCATATAAACTTCTCATTGGCTACCAAATTGCGGTCGGGAGAAGGAGATAGTATATATCTATCTATAAAACGGCCCATAATCATTGTCGCTCAATGACATCCATCTAGGAGTGTGGTGAAGTACTATCTTGCGAAGCATAATATCCGTAAGATCGGCCCGAACATCTAGACCTAGGTCTGCGAGAAAAGGAGGGATTTTTTAGGTAACCACACCCTGGTCACATGGAACTAAGGCACAAGGACAGAGCTGGCTTTTAAGCCCTCTTTTTCCTTATTTTGTGGAATTTGTAGCTTCTCTCGGCCGTTCTTATACCATAGCAATCCCTTCTTACTTGTGGGAACAAGGGTTGGAATTTCAAACCAATTTCACCATTAAATTTTATGGTTATAATCAGATTATTAAACGTTTAAGACATTTCAGAGCTCTTTCATCATGGATTTGATGGAGTGTTGGATGGATTTGCTATAGTGTTGGTTATATTTGATGGCTCAATTCCATCATGACTCACAATTAATAGAGTGTGTTTTCTTTTTGGTCTTTTTAGTGAATCGTGAGAATTTATGGATGTGTGAATAAGAAAGTAATAATATAGAAGGTTTATTAAATATTAAGAAAGGTTTATTAAATATTAAGAGTTATGGTCTAATTTCAGTTAAGGAATCATTTCCAAGTCTTTCCTAAATATTAGGAGTTATGGTTTTATTTTAGTTAAGAAATCATGGTTTTGGGTTTAGGGATTTTTGTTTTATTTATATTTTTAATTATAATTTTTTTTTATCTAAAAGAAAGGTTTTGGACTTTAAGAATAATACACTTTGGAAACTATATATAATGATTGAAAATTTATAATCCACCAATAAAATACATGAATATGATGTTCAAAATTATATCTCAAATCAAATCAGGCATAAATCTTTAATTCCAAAGATTAAAATTAATATTAAAAATATAAATTTTTTAGTTAAATTTAATAATGGTTAAAAGCTTAAAATTATGATTATTATAGATTATGTCATTCTACTTATGTTTTTATGTAAAAATAAGTTTTTTTTATTTTTGAATGGTCCTACAAGCTAGATAAATGTAATTTAAGATAAATTTTTAGTTACATTTAAAAATGAATGAGATATTTTTTGGAAAACTCCATATATATATATATATGTAAATTGTTTCAAAATGTAAATTTGATTTATAATTCAAGAAAATCAGCATGGTATCCCAACATGTCCAATTTACTAAGGTGCCATCCTCATTTCATGGAAAAAGATTAATAAGTTATAAATAAATTCCATAATCTCAACTATATTGTTGATACTTATATTAATTTAAGGAGTAGCCTAAATATTCTAAGTTTTTAACCTTTTTCTATTATATTTTCGGTTTTGTTTGGACTCCAGTATTAAATCTTGAAAAAAATTAAAGTTGTGGAAATCGTATAATATGAGTGCCATAGGAGTATTTGAGGGACTTGAATCCATTTATGTAGTCAAAAACACAATTTCTATACTTCCAAATTTGAATTTTGCCAAAAAAAAAAATTACCATATTTGACCAAAAACTACTGAAAGTCCAAAACTTTAAAATAAATAGACTAATTTCCTTAATTTAATTTTTTATATAAATCCATGCCATAGTGATTTATCTCCATTAGTTGTATTAAGTGTTAAAAGACCATGGTCTTCAAGCATTAATAACAATGCTCCATTATCAGCAAATAAGCTTACATACTAATTTAACACATTATGATTAAGTTTCTTAAAAAGAATGAGTAGTGATTTTATATTAAATTGTTGTGTAACCAACCAAAAAGATACAAAACATGATACAAATCCATATTGTATATAATTCTAACCACACCATAGAGAGCAAGAGCAAATCTAACACAAGCACACTAACTATTATATCCACCACTGCAACAAAACCTGGAAGCTGTACAAACCTTAATATAATGTCCTAATAGAAACAAGACCATATACTATAAGGATATAAACAAGATGATATTGAGTCATTCCCAGGTTTTCATGAATCCTCCTCTAGCTCCTTAGATTATGGGCACCATGTATCGTGCGACTGCTCCCATTGCAATGGCTCTTGGTGTCTATCCACAGAAAGGGTGAGTTTCTCCAATTATGCACCTTGGACCTACACCTATCCCTCCAAATCATCAAAATGATAGCCATATTCGAAACATGACTTATCAATTGTGTTATAGATACAACCACACCTTCCAATTGTTTAGAGATTTTCCTCACAATGTCCCTCAAGTCTGTAATTTCAACCTTAACATCCCCCAAACTGGCTCCCCAACTTGACTTCTCTAAGAGCATGTTATCCAAGGTATTCATAATTTTGGTTGCACACAACTCAGATTGTAAATTCCAGACCACCATTTCTCGCCACTCTTCCAAAGACAAAGGAGGACCCCTAGCAATAAGGCCAAGGACTCCTAGCCTTAACTCAAATTCAATCACATTTCCCTATCTCTCTGCTACCAAATATGAGACTGAAACTTCACTTCAGACAAAAAACTTCAGGCTGAACAATACTATCATGCTTGGAAACTACATAGAAGTCCATAAACTGTAACTTTGAAGAAGAGCTAAACTCCCAAAAGAAGCATCAAGATATAACCTTTGCATGAGTTGCATTAAATGTTCACCCTCCCTCATACTTTGGAGATTTGAAAGGTGGAACTTCAAAATCATGTGAGAAGTGGGCAGAAGGTGATATGTCATGCTCAGTGGGTTCAATTATCCCTTTATCGAAATAGGCAGTTAGGTTAGCTAATCGATCTACCTCAACATTATTATCCCTCTTGACATGCATCAAACTATATTTCGACCAAATTGTTAATGCGAGATTGCATCCTTCCCCCAGTCGGATCGTGAGGTATAATTTGCTTATGGGCTCGCGAAATAATGACCAATGAATCTTCTAGAATAATCACATAATTTGACATGCCAATAGAAACCATAATTCCCACACCCATAAACAATGTGTAACTCTGAGCTTGATTTTTTGTGGCCACTCCCAAACCCCATACGAAGGTTTCAACTATTTTCTTGTCGGGATCAAGGAGTATCCCCTCGCACTTGTAACCCAAAGTAATTTAACATATTAATAACACTACTTGTATTATTTATTTTTCACATTAATCTTGGTTGATATGATTTGTTATGATGTAGATATTTTTCTATTAAGTAAAAGACATACTCAATTCCATGCTACAGTAAGATAATTTAATTTCGTATCTATTATTAAATTATTAATAAAATAATAATTTAATATCCTTACATTTTTATTTAAAATTAATATTAACAACTAAAATAAATATATCAAATCAAATTTCTATATGTCACGACGATTTTTCTTCAAGGATAAGATTGAACGTACATATTTCAACCAATAAGCTTGATAATGATGACTAAAGGCAACAACACAGTATTCCCCATTCAAAATAAATGGTATGAGTGTAAAAGAGTGGGAAAATTTTACTATTTGAAAACTTATCGAATTGTTCAATTTTTTAATTTAGCTTTTCTTATCTTCTCCAAATTCATTTTATCCTATTTGTTGTGAAGCAAAAAGCAAAAGGAAACTTTACAAAGAGGGAAAAATATAGCACTAAGGCACATGAGTAGCTTAACTATGTATATTCCATAGGTTTAAAGCCTATAACTAGCATGTTGCTCTGAAGGATTCAAAATTTTATATTATTTGGACATCCATGGATAACATTTTCTGACAATGCAAAAGTCCTACAAGTACCTCAACTTTTAGATTGTCTCAATAAGTCAAACCTACCCATGTTTCCTTCTCCATAAACATATGCGTTTTTAAAACAAGTTTACCTAAAGAATTTTACGGCCTTTACCACCCTATTGACAGTTATAAATTCGACATTTTCACTTCCTTGATCGCACAAATATTTAAAATTCTAATTCTTAGCTCTATCTAACTATATGGGTGATATGATTTTCATAATTTTACATGACATACAACGCTTCTCTAATTCAACGCATAAAAATTTAAATTCCCATTCTTAACTTTATCGATCTATATGGAATATATGATTTAAGGATTTAAATAACAAATTGAACAAAGCAACCAATGATAACGTGGTATTTAAAACTATCTTACTAAGATTTCTAGGTGTTTTGATAACGTTATGATATATGTACATTAGATTTTTAATTGCACATCTAGTATGTAGTGAAGTGTGGTATTATTAGAGTTTAGAGTGAGAGATAATGGTATAACTAGAATTTGTATTTTAAAAAGTTATACATTTTCTTAAATTTTTTGGATAACATTCAATCTTTTTATACAACTAAGTCTTTTTTTAAGACAATGACTTTGGGATTAAGTGCTTAGTTAATGGAAAAGTTAAAGGCATTGAAGTGTACCAGAAAAAATCTTAAAAATTGGAACACCCGTTCTCATTTCCTATATTCACAATCTCTTTAATCTAGAAATCAAGCATGGCTTTCCTAAACCTTGGACTCAAAGCTTTATAGTTCCTTTTTTTTAAAGTGGAGATAAAGAGAACCCCTCTAATTATTGAACATTATGATTAGCCCTCTTTTAGCCAAGCTATATGGTATTATTCTTGAAAAGAATGTTAGCACGTGGCTAGAAAACGAAGGAAACCATTATAAAGGTCAAGCTGGCTTCATACGGCATCACTCAACCATGGATCACCTCAGCATGCTTAGGATAATCACAGAGGGGTGCCGTAATAATAAATCCAATCTTTTTTGTTGTTTTGTGGACTTTAGCAAATATTTTAATACAATGCTTAGAAAGAATCTATGGAATATATTATAAAAGTTAAAGGTTCCTTTTGAGATGAGGGTTGCGGCTATAAAGGTTTAATGAGAATGTCATTTCCAAATTCAAAAAAACAGAAGGATGATTGCATGTTATTAGTTCTAATATTGGAGTTAAACAAGAGTGTCCCCTCTCCCCTACCCTTTTCAGCATCTACATTGATAAGCTAGAATATTTTTTAGAATAAGTAGGGTGTGCTGGCACGAACTTAGCAGGAATAGTCGTCATATTCTTCTCTATGCCGATGATATCATTCTTGTGGCAAGGTTCCCTATGATCTTCAGAAGCAATTACAAATTCTCAAGGATTTCTACACGAATATGGGCATGAACGTTAACATCGACAAAACAAAAGTCATGATTATCAAACCAAATAAGGGTACTTATGACAATAGAACCTTGGATTGAGTGACTTCTTATAAATATCTAGGAATTGACTTCTGTCTCAAGCTTACTTGGAACTATAGTGTTGAAAATATGATTACTGGGGGGTGGAAATCCTACTTTGGTTACTTTTTGAGGGGTGGAATTCCATGAGACTAGTTTTTTTCCCAAAAAATGCACAACCATTAGTAATTTTTTGTCATCAACACATCCTCTGCATTAGAGTATGTTGTTAAAATGAATTTTTTGATTTTTGGATACCATAGACCAAGTTCCAAAGTTCCTTTCCTATAGAGAAGTATTATTTTTCTGCCTGAAGGCAAGTCTCCTTTGGTTTGGATTGAAATTTGGACACCACACCAATAACTTGCATGATATTGAGCCTAATCACAATTACTTACAACAAGCTTCCTATCATGGATTTGTACAATTTTTTATCTACCCTTGTAGACTCATCATCCTTGCTTAGTTTCAAACATGTAACCATTGATCCAATGCTTACTAGCTTGAAGTCGTCCATTTAAAACATATTGAGCATATCATGAACATACTTGAATTGTGATATAAATATTCATTTATTTGGTTTTTCAACTTGTAATCCCAATGGGAATGATAGTTCTTCTAACATCTACATTTCAAACTCATTTTGCATTCTTTCACTAAATATTTTGCTCAGGTCATCACTGCTAATTCCAAAAATAATATCATCAACATACACTAGTGTAATAATCATTCCATTCTCTTCCACCTTAATGTAAATAGTACTATTTGCATCTCATGTTTTGAATCCTTGTTGTTGTATATATTTGTCCAGTCTTTCCTTCCAGGCTCTCAGTGCTTGCTTGCATCCATATAGTGCCTTTTTCTATTTTCATACATAATTCTCATTTTCTAAAATTTGAAATCCTCAGGTTGTTCAGTATAGAATTATTCTTCTAATGTTCCATTTAAAAATGTTGATTTAACATCCATTTGATAAACCTTGAATTTTTTGTGGCACATCAAGGATAGAAACATTGTTATAGCCTACATTCTGGGTATAGGTGTAAATGTCTCTTTGAAATCAATTCCTTCAATTTGCAAGTATCCTTTGAATATCAATCTTTCCTTGTTTCTTTCTACATGTCCATTTTGATTTTGTTTATTTCTAAAAACCCACTTGGTCCCTATTACGTTCTTATCCTTGGGTATGGGAACTAGTTCCCATGTTTTTTTTTCAATTTGATCTAAATCCTAATTCTTGGCTTTAACCCAATGTTTATCATTTCTGGCTTCTTCAAAACAACTAGGTTCTATATGTAATAATAGAGAAAAATGTACTTCTTTAGATGTTTTTAATAATTTTTTGCTTGCGGTTTCTGTTAGGATTATTATTAATCCTCTCTTTTTCCACATAAGCCTATTTGTTTATTTACCTAGCTAAGGAGGTCTTCATCACTTCACTAGTGCATGAGGGACACATCTACTAGACATCTACCACTTACTCTATCTATCTACATTTATTTTGGTGCTCTAGGGATCAATCCCTATAATTTAGGAACCCACTCGGAGTGTCACCAACAGTGTCTAGTAGTTGACTCTAATAGGTATTCAGTCATTTCCAGTTGTGCTCTGATCCCTATAAGTTAGATAACTTCCAGTGTCTCTAGCACTAGTTTGCATGATTCAAGGGGATATAGGCTCCTTTGTTCCCCTACCCTCTTCAGTTAACTGGTTGTGAGCCTTTGTTTACCTACCTTCTTCACTTAACTAGTTATTAACTATTTTAGTAATCCGAAGTTGCACTAGTTAGATCTAGTGGTGATTTTCCCACACTGAGTTAGCTCCTAAGTCATTCTAGGTTGGTATATTCAACTTCCTCTTCAAGTATTCAAATTATTCCTTGATGATTGTATTATATATTCACCCATAATGTGAATATTATTGTAATGGAATATTTCTCATATTGTTCTTCAACTCATTGTGTAATAGCAATTATTCTTCTATATATTTTTCTTGTGCAATGTATGTGAAGACTATTTTTGTCCCAATATCTTATTGTCAAAATCTAATATGGAATTAGAGTTTGGTTAGTCTATAACAAAAATTTTCTTTCTAGTTTTGTGTAGGTACAAAAATTTCAAGATGAAGAAATTGCTCATTCAATTCGAATTTGTGAAAGTATCATTGATGAGACGCCTTCTACTATTGCTATCGAATTTTTTACTAAATTTGATTTCTCATGTTTTCATGCAACTGCTCTCGAAGAGGATATTCAAACCTCCATTGTTTAAGAAAAAATCCTTCTTCCATCCCACTCAGTCATTTTCTAGTGATTCTTCTATCCTAAATTATGTGCTAAGTTTTCCAGTGACTACTCAAGGAGCTGATGAGAAATTGTTGGGGCTCCGACCTTCAAGGTCCTAAGTTTTGGTAACTCCGCAGTTTTTGTGGAAGCTTGTAAGCGGAGTTGCGACGCAAAATAGTCTTAGGGGTGTCAGGGTTGGGTCGAAGCCCCTCTTTTTGTAAATGACCCATGGTTTAAACCCAGGGTTATGGTTTTTGGGTGCCCATGGTTTAAGTCCATGGTTTTGTAATAGTGCACTTGTATAAATAGGCACTTATGTAAAGGAGTGAGGTTAGGCCTTTGACGATTATCTTATGATGCTAATGTGATGCGAAGCTAAGAGCTATTATTAAGGGTTAAGGTTAAGTCCCAGCTATGTGCGTGGACGACCTCTGCAGCTGTGTGCGCAGAGGGTTTTTGTAAGAAGGTTAAGTCCCAGCTGTGTGCGTGGACAACCTCTGCAGCTGTGTGCGCAGAGGGTTTTTGTAAGAAAGGTTCTGTAGCTGAGTGCGCAGATCTGCAGCTAAGTGCGCAGTTTTTGGAAGACCGAGAAGATCTGCAGCTGAGTGCACAGATCAGAACTATGGTTTTTGTAAAGAGTTGAATATAAACACAGTTTTGTGGACGTAGCCCCTACACTGGGGGTGAACCACGTATATCGTGTGTTGTGGTGGTTCTATTGTTTTGTGCTGTTATGTTTTATGCTTTTGATAAGTAGATAAGTGATAAGATAAGATAACTGTTAAATAATAACTTCACTGCGAATTCCCAGTTAAGGGTTAAGCAAGTAACTGTATGTTTATCTAACTGCGAAGCTAGTTAAGTAACTGTTGAATATCTATACTGCATATTTATTCTTTGTTAAGGCCAAAGGTACAGTAATATCCCTCTTTTGCTTGCAGAAACCTGATTCTGCGGCACCCCATAGCTGTTTCGAGTGAGACTGCAACCTGTTCACAGGTTGTTGCCGAAAGGGCCAACATTGTGGGTCTTTTGTTGGTGCGAAGATAAAAGGTATAAAACCCGGGTTTGCCCATAGCCCAACAGAAATTCGATTCATCTCTCTCCAATCTTGCTGCTGGTGTGAAGAGAAGTGATATTTTGGATGTTATGGAAGAAACATCATATTTTGGAAGTGATCCATTCACCATCAAAGATCCAATTCTTCCAGTGAATTCCTCCTTGATGACTTGCACTGATAAACAGAGTTTCGCTAAAGAAGGAGAAAATTGTGCATCTGCCATCTTAATGGAACACTTGGGACTTTTGTTCCTAATTATTGGATATTCTCTCACATTATTTGGTTCAAAGTTAGAGATTAAATTCCTCTGAGTTATTCTTGTAATTGATCTCATCAGTTTTGATGTGAAAAATCAAGCACCTCAAGTCTCTTTCAAATTTATTGTTGGGGATTAGATGTCAATTTCTTCTTATGAGTTTGTTGATATTGAATTTTGTGAATCATTGGATATTTTGGAAGCTATATAATATTATGGAGCTTAAGCATTCGCTCTCCATGGTCTTATTGCTGCTGCAACTGCTTCCCCAAAATTTTACATTTTAGGGCCCCTCCTTACATTTTGGCCTTAAGCCTTCCTTAGACAAGTTTTACTTCTTGAAGGTTTCATTCCAATACTTAGTTTTTTCTTTGATTTGAGACAGAAAATTTATTTGACTAAGTTAAAAAACTCAGGTTTTTCTTCCGACGTGTCGGAAGAACTTAGCAAGTTTCACCGACACGTTGGAAGATCTCAGCAAGTTTGTTTGACAAATCTGGTCAACTGATCCAATCTTGCCGATGCATCAGATCAACTTGACCAGTTTCGCCGATGTATCAGATGAACTCAGTGAGTTCTGTCGACATGGTCGCAAATCACTGGTGAGTTGCTTCCGATTCTTTTTTGCCGAAGTTGTTTTGTTGGCCAAGTATTTGAAGTTTTTTAACCAAATGAAGAGTCTTATCGGAAGAATTCCTTGAGTTTTGCTGACGTCTTCATCAGAAGTTCTCATCAAGTTTTGCTGACACTATCGAAAAAACTCAGCTTTTGTAGCCGACACATGAAGACCTAAAGACATATGACACACGAATCATTTAGCACATTATTCCTATTAAAACAGGCGTAAAACCATTCCAGCAACAAATAATGAAAATGCACCCAAAGTTGGAACCTTTAATCCAAAACGAGGTAAAGAAGTTACTTGATGCAAAGATTATTTTCAGAGTTTGACATTGTGAATGGGTAGCTAATTTGGTTCTAGTGAGAAAGAAGTCAAGAGAAATAAGGTTATGTGTTGACTTTCAAAATCTGAATAGAGCATCCGATAAATACAAGTATCCAATTCCACCGATGGAACAAATTCTTCAAATGGTGTTAAGCTCGGAGTTGTTCTCCCTTCTAGAAGGATTTTTAGGCTATAATCAAGTATTGGTGGTCGAAAAAGATAGGCTGAAAACTACATTTCACATGAAGTGGGGAATATTTTCTTATAGAAGAATTCTCTTTGGTCTCATAAATTTTGGAGCTACATTTCAGAGGGCCATGGACATCACATTCCGGGGACTAATTGACCACTATGTGGTGGTGTATTTAGATGATGTGACGGTTTTATCTAAGAAAAGGGAATATCATGCTTTTCATTTAAAACAATTTTTCGATCGTTGTAGGAAATATGGTATATCATTGAATCCAAAGAAAAGAATTTTCACAATTCTAGAAGGAAAGTTGTTGGGTCATATTTTTTCAAAGAAGGGAATCTCCATAGACCCACAAAGAATTGAAATTATATCTGAGATTCCCTTACCCCATAATAAAAAAGCTATGCAATCATTTATGGGTACAATAAATTTTGTTCGAAGTTTTGTTCCATACTTTGCACAAATCGTAAAACATTTTCAGCAAATGGTGAAGAAAAGCATGCAATTCAAATGGAATGATGTCGAGAAGGTCACTTTTAATGACATCAAAACAGTGATAACTCATGCACCTTCTCTAAGAATTCCTGATTTTGAAAAAGATTTTATTCTGTATACTTTTTCTTCAGACAACTCCCTTGTAGCGGTGCTCACGCAGAAGGGATAATTGGGAGATGAATACCCAATATCATTTATAAGCACCGGATTACAAGGGGCTGATTTGAATTACCCTGCTATAGAAAAACAAGCATACACAGTTTACAAAGCAGTAAAACAATTCAGACCTTACATTTTGAAAAACATGACAAAATTGATTGTTCCTCATCTGGTTGTCAGGTCCCTCTTCGTATAGAAAGAATTAGGTGAGCGAAGAGGAAACTGGGTGAAAACACTACAAGAGTATGATTTAGAATTGAAACCAACCACTATTATTAAAGGTCAAGGACTATGTTAGTTTCTTGTGGAAGGTCATACTGTTGATGTATTTGTAACTTGAGATTGTATTCACTTGTATATTTTATATTGTATTTCATTGTACCTCAACGAAGATGTTTGTTCCTCCGATCGAGAGAGTCATTAATATAATAAAGTCATGTAAATTCATTGAGTTTAACCCTCTATTGGAAGTTGGGGAAATAGTCCCCACAGTTGAGTTGTATTAGGGTTATTAGACTCTCCTAGTGAGGTCGGCCCTGTAGAATAATTATCAAGTAGAAAACAAGTATAAATAGAGAGTGAGACTCTCTATTTGAATCACACACTCACTCAACAGTAGCACATGAATGAGAGAGGACTATCTTGCACAAGGGAGAGAGAGAACAGTTTTCAGAGATCATCTTTGTATCTTTGGGTTTTACTTTTGCTTTTGGTGCTCATTCTATCTCTGAGGAAATTGCAGGGTTTTCTCCTTTATGGTTTCCCTGAGGAAAATGATTTGTGTCTATTGTCTCTTGTGATTGTTGTTCTGCATGTTATTCTCTTAGATAAGTTCCTATATAATATTGATTAAATGATAAAAATCTAACATGGTATTAGAGCTAACCTGAGAACAAAACACTGTGCAGCTTCAGGAACTAGGGCTTCCTAGTTGAAGGTGTTCTCTCCACATATCATCAAGCAAGGAGGGCTAGGATAAAACACCTCACTAGGGCACATCTATTGGTGGTATCAGTTTCTGAATTGGAGAATTTTTAATATACAATCGAAATACAGGTGCAATGGCAGCAAATGGAAATTAGGGTTTCATGCTTGAAAACCTTAAGATACTAAAACTAGTAGTTTTAGTACATTCACTATATCTATAGACTGAATAAGACTCATAAGCCAAAAATTATACAGGACAAATAGAAATTCATGTTGTACACTGTGTAAAACTTTTAGCCTCATATTCTCTATACTTCAGGAGATATGGTTCCTCCAAATCAGGGTTCCATCCTCCTCTAGAATACAGTCATAAACAAGTGACCTAGGGAGATTTTCTATATCTCGAGATAGGAAGGTCCAAAAGAAATTTCACAAGATTTTTTAGATAGGGAACGGACTGTAATTTCTGTGGTAAAATTTTTAGATCCCAAAGGTGAAACAATGACACGTGGCAGTCCTTACAAGTTCACTATTATGAACAGTCCTGAAATAAGTCACCTTGGGAAAACACACATAAGTCCCAGTTGGTGAAACCAATTGTTAGGATATTTAGACACTTAGGATTTAGTTAATATCAACTTGTGTAATATATCCGTTAGATAAAAGTGTGTTTATTTAGTATGCATTAGTATGCATTTGTAAATATTCTAATCCGACGGTCATGATATGTTCTAGACATAGAGTGATCCGATAGTTCAACTTCTCTTAGATCATACCTACCACTTATCTGTGGCTTAGCACCCGATTGGTCTACGATCTCTATTTAAAGAGCATAGAGGGTCCTTGGCTAGTTGATCAATTATGAGAAGCTCATGTAACTTTCTTTCTTTTGCATAATAAATTTCTTCAAGTAGCTATTTGGCTGGGGCCGTGGACTGTTTCCCTCTCGAGGGTTTTAACCACATGACAAACATCGGTGTGTTGATCTGTGATCTATTTGTGTGAAGTGGTTGCTCAAGGTGTTTGGTATTTTGGGAGTACCCTATGTACCCGAACATGGTATCAAAGCTTTTATGAAGAGCCGCTTTCGGTTTTGATCAAGATCTGGAACCGGTGTTGCCAAAACTTTGAAAGGGTTTCTGGTTTTGGATTTTTTGTGAATTTTTGTCCTATGGTAGATGTTCCATTGTGTTCAGAGCACCGTTTCCATTGGGAAATAGATTTCATTCCACCGAAAACCATTTCCATTTGTTCCAGAAACACCCATTTCGACAAATCTGAAGGTATAATATTACAGTGACAGATTTGTTTTTTTTAAATATCTCATATCTTATCAGTTTTATTATTAGATCTTTTTGTTTTAGTCTTGAACTGTTTCCTTCTCGGACTGTTACCTTCCCTGACTGCGTATGCTCTTTGCCGTGCACCTTGCACGATCGCGGCGAATCAGAAACAATAAGGGAAAGTTTTTTTTCTTGTCTTCTCGATTACGTATGCTCTTTGCCATGCACCTTGTGCGATCATGACAAATCAGAAACAACGAGAAAACTTGAAAACGTAGACTTTACAGGTAAGCTGACCAAGATCTAACCCCATTATGTGGAAAAAGTTTTTTTTTGTTTTTGTTTTTGTTTTTTTTTGTGATTTGCAGAAGAAAAAAAAGGCAAGCACGGAGAACGAGCGAGAAGAGTAAAAAAAAAAAAAAAACAAACCCTTCTTCTTTCCATTCTTTTACGTACCTTTTAAACTTAGCTCACTTGGTACCTTTTAAAGTTGCTTTATTCCTTAATAGGTCTTGATTTCAAGTCTTATTAAACTACTTTTTAGTGCATGCAATTTCTATTTTCAAGTTACTTTATTGTAAAAGTGCATCTCACATAAATAAAATAAAATAAAAAGTGAGTCACTTAAATCTTTTAATTTATTAAGTAACATTATTGTAAAAGTGAACCTCACTTATTCTACAAAAATGATTCATTTGAAAGCAACTTTATTGTAAAGTGATTGTCAAAGGTTGATCTTGGGAATAATGGGGTTCATTTTTTTAGTTGGTCAAGTTAATATCTGCCACGTCACTATTGAGGACATCTTCAACATTTTCTTTGATCAAGCATAACTTCATCATCCAAAATCAGTTTTCAGTGTCGTTTTTTTTAAAACCGCATATTTTTTCGAACTCATAGCAACCAGACAGTTAGTTTTTATTTTTTCAGCCATTATTTTATAGTATGGCCACCCCTTGTGATATTATACTTACAAGTTCTAACTATTTCTCATGGAAATCTCGTATGGAGGATGTTCTACGAAGTAGGGGACTGTTCAGGATAACCTCAGGGAAAGAAAAAGAACCCACTGATGATGATAAGAAAATTAAATGGGCAAATAGATGTGATGAAGCTCGTGGATTGATTGGGATGTCAATCTCTACTGATTTGCGATTCCACATATCTGGAATTGATGAACCTGATAAATCTTGGGAAAAGTTGGAATCTGTGTTTGGTAAACACAATTAAATTCGGGGTCATCAACTTGAGAATGAGTTGCTTTCCTTGAATCCAAATGATTTTTCATGCATTCAAGACTATTTATCTAAGTATAAAACTCTTAGACTCTTATGTGCAGAATGCAAAATTAAGAAAGAAGACAAACAATGTATTTATCATATTCTTTCCAAACTTGGACCTACATATTCTGTTTTTGTATCTACATTCTACTCCATAAAAGAATCCTTGACTGTAGCTGGCTATCAAGAGCCTAGTCTTGAATCCTTTTGTGATTCCTTAATTAGAGAGCAAGATAAGCTATGCATGTACATCTGGGAAAGCCTTATTGTCCCAACAGAAAGAAAAGTCCAAGCCTCCCAAGAAACAGAATTTTCACAATAATAAGCCAAACAACAAGGGTCCCAAATCCTCTCAGTCAGCTCCTTCTTCAAAAAATGACAAAGGATCTAAGCAAAAAGGAAAGAAGACTGAGCGTCATTGCAAATTTTGTGGGAAAGATAATCATGATGAATCTAAGTGTTTCAAGAAGATGGCAGCCTTAGAAGCTGCAATGAAGAAGCACCATATTAGCATAGATTTCTCTTCAGAATCTAACTCTCATGGACATGCACTTTGTGCTTCTGGTTACTCTTATACTGCATCTTCTTCTTCTACTTCAAATGAATGGCTTATTGATTCTGGAGCATCTTATCATATGGCTAAGGATCAAGCCATATTTTCTACTATGCATGAATGTAACACCAAACAAATATTTGTTGGTGATGATAGATCTCTAAGTGTTGTAGGATCTTGAACAATTCTAATAGAAAATGGTCATTTCAGTGATGTACTATGTGTTCCAAAAATTTCCTGCAATTTGTTATCTATCAATCAAATTACTCATTCAGGTGAAGGTAAAACTATGATGTTTACACCTCACCAAGTTGTAATCAAGGATTTTAAAACTCCTCAAAATGTCCTTGCTACTAGAACTGTTGATGATATTACCAAGTTGTACAAATTTAACAACTTTGGGTCATCACCTTTTCCTTCAGTTTTTGTTGCTCATAGTGATAACTTGAGCAAACTTTGGCATGAGCAATTTGGTTACTTAAATTATCACTCATTGCAACAACTATGTAAAGACAATATGGTGACTGGTCTTCCGATGGTAATTTGCAAGGATGGTGTTTGTTCCGGTTGTGTACTCAAAAAACGTCATCGGGACAGTTTTGACAAACGTGCCTCTTGGCACGGCTCGGTTCCTTTGGAGCTTGTGCATAGTGACTTGTGTGGTCCTCTTCCATCTGCTTTCTTTTCTAGTTTCAAATATTTCTTAACTTTCATTGATGACTACTCTAGATGCACTTGGGTTTACTTCCTAAAACTTAAGAGTGAAGTATTTAACATGTTTTTGGCCTACAAGGCCCTTGTTGAAAAACAATTTGGTCATCAAATTATTAAGTTAAGATCTGACAATGGAGGAGAATATGTTAGCAACAAGTTCACTACTTTCTGCACTGAACAAGGAATCCAACAACATTAACATTGTTCCATATACACCACAACAAAATGGTGTAGCTGAACGGAAGAATTGCACTTTAAAAGAAATGGCTAATTGTATGATCCAATCTAAGGGACTAAGTCTTCAATATTGGGTTGAGGCCATAAATTGTGCAAATTACATAGTTAATCGCACACCCACTAAAGTTTTACAAGGTATAACACCGAAAGAAGCATGGAGTAAAATTAAACCAAATGTAAGTCACTTTCGTGTGTTTGGTTGTGAAGCATGGGCTCACATTCTGGATGAAAAACGGAAAGCATTGCAACCTAAAAGTGAAAAGTGCATATTTGTTGGATATTCTGAAGATGTAAAAGGTTATAGACTTCTTCAACCCCATTCACATGATATAATCATTAGAAGAGATGTTAAATTTGATGAAAATCTCTTGTCTTGCGAGCCTAACTTGGCGGGTGTGCCATCTTTGGCCTGCGAGCCTGATTCGACGATTGTGCCTTCTTCTTCTTCTTCTTCCAACTTCCTTGACAGGTTTCCAACTCCAGTTTTTGATGATGACAGTGAGGATGAAAATCCACCTCTGCTTGCTCATGTTCCTCCAATTGCACCAGTACCAATGCCTCCTTGATGGGTCCGTTCAACATGTGAAGCAACTGGTGATCTTGTCGGTGATCCTAGAGATCAACGTCGAACATGTTCTCAATTTCAGTGAGCCTCTTCCCTTTTGGCTCAATTTTTCGAGAATCATGATCCAGAAAATTTTGCAGAAGCTTCAGGAAATCCAGATTGGGATGTAGCTATGGATGAAGAATATCGTTCCTTAATGGTGAATGATACTTGAGATCTTGTTCCTCTTCCAAAAGGAAGAAAACTTCTCAGATTTAAATGGGTCTACAGAACTAAGTATGCATCAGATGGAAGTGTTGAAATACTTAAGGCAAGGTTAGTTGCCAAAGGTTTTCCCCAAGTTGAAGGGATTGGCTACAATGAAACCTTTTCCCCTGTAGCAAAAATGAACTCCATTCACCTTATTCTTTCCCTTGCAGCCTTACATAACTGGGAAGTCCATCAAATGGATGTCAAGTCTGAATTTTAACATGGTGATTTACATGAGGAAATTTACATGGAACAACCTCCTGGATATGTTCAGAATAACTCTAGCCTTGTTTGTCTTCTTAAGAAATCCTTATATGGCCTTAAGCAAGCTCCTATAGCTTGGTGTTAAGTCATGAATTTGTTTCCTTTAATTTTATATTTTGATTGTGATTTTATCTTTAGTTTGCTCATATGCTTCAATTTTCTTATTTGCTTACTTTAGTAGAATTTTTTGTTTTAATTGAAATTTGGATTTTTTGCTTAGATATGTTTTATTAAGTTTGTTTTCTTAGCTCTTGAAGGGTGTTAAAGGTCATAATATTGAATAATGGACTCACAAATCATATTAAAAGCATACCCATCATTAAAACATCACGTAAACTTCATGCAAAATGGAAAAAAGTTGTAAAACAGAGCCAAAATTGGTTTTAAAATTATTCTTGTAGCGCAACTGCAAAAAAATTACACTGCGGCGCTAGAAGAAAATCATTTTTTGCCAGAATGGTCATTTTTCAGTCCGATTTTTTGGGGATTTTGCTGGGGAAGTGTTAAATAAATCATTGGTCACGTTTGATATGTGTTTTGCCAAGTTTTTTTCATGTAAACAGGTGTCAGTCTCATGTGAGGGAGATTCCGGCAACTGTCTGGCAACTGTATGCCGATTTATGGCAAAATCGTGACAGACCGTGGAATGGGGCGCGATTTTCGGCAGGAGATTCTCAAACTGAAGGTTACGAAGTTGGTGAACACTGAGGTGGAGACACATTGCCTAAAAATATGGAATTTGCTGTTGCAGAGGAATTTAGGTTTTCGCCAATGTGACAGTTGGAGTAATCTGAAGAGCCACATAATTCTTTATGACCCTGTAGATCAATGATTGTACCCATATTTGGAATGGTATGCATGATATAGTTTTTATAAAAATGGATGATGTTTCCGGTTCAACAACTCAGAGAAATGTTGATCAGACTCAGATAGGAGGAGGACCAGATCCAGGGAGAATGCTAGACCAAGGCCCAAGGATAGACAACAAATTCAAGATCGCCTTAAGAGAACTGCGGGAAATTGTACCAGATGGAACTAACTGCAGTATTGATTTATTACTGGAGCGTACCATCAAGCACGTGCTTTTCTTACAGTCTGTCATGAAACATGCCGATGGATTGAAGCACAGTTGTGAATCAAATATTATGGAGAATTTGGAGCTAGTAGACCATATTAAGATTTTATTTTCAACACTTCAGAATGTTCTAGAAGCATTTCTATATAACTCTGTGAAAGATCTCTTGATTGGGATGATTAAAGGGCCAGTTTTGAAAGTAATGCCTATGCTACCAATTTCTTAAGGGAGTTCATTCACATTAGAGGGAAAACCTGTTGCATCACTTACAGGAAAATTTATTAGGCCATTTTTAACGAATGAAAGCTCAATTATGCCAGATAAATCCAATGGTCCACTAGTTGTAAAAGATTTCAGTAGCTAAAAAAACCAACCATGGTTATCGTCTTTGTGCAGTTTTGATGCTTCAACTAGAGGCCCAGGTCGCCCATTTCAGTTACAGATAAATACTATGTAATTAAATAGCTATACCTCCGAAGTACATAATGGTCAAGAAGTGCCACTGAGAGGAAGAATGATTATGCTGTTGAGTACTTGGGAAAAGGATTCTTTTCAAGGTCAGATACGAACAAATGCACCTTCATATGATAATCAGCAGACATTAGATATTGTTTCAGGTGCAACCAATAATCGCGTGGTACTTATGGAACAACAGATTGAGAAAAAATGGGTTTACAAGAGCAGTTGTATTCATCTTCAACAAATGTGCAGAATTATGTTCAGCCTCAGATGTAGCATAAGATACCATATTGCCACCCTGCAGCTTTTGATTGAAATTCCTCTAAACCAAATCCTTATGGTAAATTAATGGAGAGCAGTTTCCCCATGCTTAATAGAGACGGAAAGGCTACTGGAAAAGGTTTGCTTGATGAGCAAAAATCTCATTTAAGGGACCTCAAACAGATCTGTGGGCAGCATTGTCTTCCAACCTGTCAGAATGTTGTTGGCGATTGTGGAGACTCCTTGGCTTTTTCAAAATTAGTTAATCAGACCAATAAGATAATAGCAGAAAACACAATGTTTGTGCCTGTGAATGAGATGGACAAAGGAAATGCTTCTTGCTTCACTTCTCCATTATCTTCATTGGACATGGAAACTGTTGATTATTTGAAGAAAACTTCTGCTGATTTTTCAGATGTTTCACCAGAACACCTTAATACAAGACTGCTAGAAGTGTTAAGTAGTGTTCCTATTCCTTCTTTCAGTAATGGTATTTCAGTTTCGGAAACACTTGGAATAGAGCAGTGCTGGCCCAAAGAGATTTTAATAGAAGACAAATTTGTTGTGTTTGGAGATTTTATGGCTAATAAATTGGATGTCACTAAATTACTGAAGAATACAAAAATGGGCCTTGCTGAGATTTCTACCCTTGGAGACGATAAAGGTGGAAACATAGTTGGAGAAGTCCATAAGCACACCAGTTATCTTACTAGAGGACAAGAGATTAATTCACTGGAAGTATCAGAGCTTCCTTCGTGTAATGAGCTATTTCAAGCCTTTGGGGCATCCTTCAACAAGCTTAAATATGGGGACATTTGTGGTGAAATGTTATTGCAAATAGAGGATACACTTGAGGTAGATATGAGAATTAAATCTTTGGAACCTTCTTCTGGTTCAGTATGCCTTTCTGAAAAAGATGCAAATAAGAGTATAAAATCATCTCAAGATAAGGGGATTGGGGGAGAATTCTTTGCAAAAACAAAGTCTCAGCACTTATGAATGAAAAAAGGAGGCAGTAGAAACATAATTCTGCTCTATTTTTCCTGTTTTTGGTTATTGAAGTAAAATGACGACCACGAGCTAATGGAGAGGAATTTTTGAAAACAAAAAGAGTTTTTTGTTTATAAGATACCCATATACAAAAAAATCTCTCAGTTTTGCAACAGATGTCAAGGTTTGAAAGATTCAATTTAATCTTTGCAGCCTATTTTTCAGGGATTTTAAATATTTAATATTTTCCTGTTTTAGTGTTCATCTTGCGGGGAAGATTCTGATTGATTGGAGATGAATTTTTAAAAACCAAGAGAGGTTTTTGTCCATCACGGACCCATTTACAAAAACCTCTCTCATTGTTTACACAAGTGTCACTAATTGATAGATATGGAAGATTCTTTGACACCTATTTTCCAGAAATTCGCCATATTTGCCAGGAATCCGATTTGCTATTTTTAGTCAATTAGTTGAGTTAGTTAGTTAATGTAACTGCTGGGTAGTTTCAATTTAGACCTAATGAAGGGGAGATAGAACTACTTCTTGGTAATTATAAAAGAGGGACAAAGGGACTGAAGAAGGGTTTGATTTTTGGGATAGCTTCAGGAGGTCTGCAGACTTGTTCATGAGTTCAGACTTGTTCATGAGTTAAGTATCAAAACTCTTGTATGCATTTGATGATGAAACTATGAGATAAATGAAACTTTTACCCTTCAGTTTCTGTGTTGGCTTCATTGTTCAGCTTGTTTAGTTGCTTAAATGATATATTCATTACTGGTTTATGTGTATATGCTGGTGATGCTTGTCTTTTATGAATAAACTTCAATACTGTGTTCTGTTGGATCTTGTTGAATGTATTATGCATCTTTGTCTTCTTTTGTTTATGATTTAGTTATTACTTTGCTCATGAGTGTATTCTCTGTCCTTCCCCAAAGTTTATAACCAAGAAAATACATCAGAAACCCTAAACCTAGTTTGTTTTATTGAGTTTTATTTGAGATTGTGTTGGCTTGTTTCTTTGGCCTTGGAAACAATTTCTGGCACAAACACTTGGTATGCCAAAATGGATAGCTTTCTCCTTGACATTGGTTTTTATAGATGTCATTCTGACCCCAATGTCTATACCAAGAAAGTAGGAAACCATCTCATCATACTTGTTCTTTATGTTGATGATATTATCCTTACTGGTAGTGACCCTAAACTTATAACCCATGTGAAATCTAGTCTTAAGCAAAAATTTTGAAATGTCAGACTTAGGACATTTGCATTATTTTCTTGGTCTCCAAGTCTTGCAAACCAAAGAAGGAATCTTTCTTTCCCAGTCTAAGTATGCTTGTGACCTTCTTCGTCGCTTCCACATGGAAGATTGTAAACCAACCCCTTCTCCCTTCCAGTCTGGAGTCAAAATTTTTGCCACTTGTACTTCCCCCAAAGTAGATGCCACCTTGTATCATTAGCTTGTTGGTAGTCTTTTATACTTGACTCATTCCCGTCTTGACCTTTCCTTTTCCGTTGGCCGTGTTTCCCGTTATATGCAAACTCCTCATGAAAGTGACTGGAAAGCAGCAAAAATAATACTTCGATATATTTGAGGTACAATTCAGTTTGGGATTCATTATAGTACAGGGGGGAAACCTTTGCTGGTTGGTTTCACTGATTCAGATTGGGATGGAGATCCTGATGATCGAAAGTATACTGCAAGTTATGTTTTCAGTCTGGGATCTGGACCTGTCACTTGGGCTTGTAAGAAACAACAAGCTCTTGCTCTTTCTTCAGCATAAGTAGAATATCAAGCCGTAGTTAATGCTAGTCAGGAAGCTTTATGGCTTCAACAGATCCTTTCAGAGTTTTGGATTCGAGCAGCAGCAACCTACTCCACTTTGGTGCGACAATCAAAGTGCCATCAAGCTTTCCAAATATCCAATTATACATCAACGCAGCAAACACATTGAGCTACACATGCACTTCATCAAAAATCTTGTTCATGATAGTGTTATTGAAGTTCTCTATTGCCCTACAGATGATCAAGTTGCAGACATATTCACCAAGTCTCTTATAGAAGCAAAGTTTTCTAAACTTCGGTCTATGTTAGGAGTTCAGGAATGTGTCCTTAAGGGGGGATAGGCTCTAATGCCTCCTTCCTTCTCCTAATAGTGTCACTTTTGTAAATCCTTCAATCCTATCCCAAGTTGTTCTTAAGGGGGATGTTAGGATATTTAGACACTTAGGAGTTAGTTAAGATCAACTTGTGTAATATATCTATTAGATAAAAGTGTGTTTCTTTAGTATGCATTAGTATGCATTTATAAATATTCTAATCCGACGGTCATGATATGTTCTAGACATAGAGTGATCTGATGGATCAACTTCTCTTAGATCATACCTACCATTGATTTGTGGCTTAACACTCGAATGGTCTATGATCTCTATTTAAAGAGCATAGAGTGTCCTTGGCTAGTTGATTGATTATGAGAAGCTCATGTAACTTTCTTTCTTTTGCATAACAAATTGCTCCAAGCATATATTTGGCTGGTGTCATGGACTGTTTCCCTCTCGATGGTTTTAACCACGTGACAAACATTGGTGCGTTGATCTATGATCTATTTGTGTGAAGCGATTGCTCAAGGTGTTCGATCTTTTGGGAGTACTCTGTGTACCCGAACACCAATTTTGCTCCAACCTGTGGTGTTATAAAGAGTACATAAAAGGTTACCTCAGTGAGAATTTTAAGACACAAAGGAGCAATAATTTAGGAGATACCACAGAAACAATATCAAGCATTTATGGAGAAGAAATTGGAAAACTAGGGCTTCCTGTTTCGGGAACTTCCCTCCACTGTTTTCAGAAAAGGAGTACATTGGATAGCTCACCTTGAAGAGGCCCATATTTCTATCCAATTAGAATTTTGAAATCCCAAGTTTTTAAAATTAGGTTTTCTCTAACAAACCCTAGATCATCGAGCTATAGAACTAAGACTGACACCTCAAATCGATAAGATCTACATTTTTTCTATTTACATTTGAAGTTCTCATTTCAAAATGACTAATCACACTAACTTGATGACAAGCTTGGTGAATCTGACAACTTTTGAGTATGGAAGTATCGGACCTTCGTGATCCTTGAAGAAATTGACTTGGATTAGTATTTCAGTAAGAAAGGTCTAGGAGCCAGAGGGAGATGAGGTTCAGGCTAGAGCCAAGAGAATCATTGTAGATTCTATTAAAGATCATCTCATCCCTCATGTGTCATCCTTGAAAACACCAAAAGGAAGTGTTCGATGTTGTGACGAAGCAATCGAAGAAGAATAAGATATTGTTATAAACACCTTGAATGGCCTCCTAGGATCATGGGATTCATTCATTCGAGGAATGTGTTCTAGAAGTAAGTGATTACCTTTAGCAAGATTTGGGAAGAACGCACACAAGAAGTAGCTCGACTCATAATAAGAGAAGATGGGAGAAACTGAAGATCAAGCTCTTACGAAGATCCCTCAAGCGATGAGGAATATGAAGGACTCAATTCTTGAAGAACCTCTTATCCATCTAAGCATTTGGATAAGAAATGATGATGTCATGAATGAAGAAGATGATTAATCTGAAGGCTCAAGAATGAGTCTACCCATGAAACAAATAAATATAAGTATTTGAATTGTCTTTTCCTATATATCCAGTTGTTTATATGACATTGTTTAGTTGTGAAATGTATTATGCATGATAGAATTTCTTCATTAATGAACAATATACTACTAATATGCATGTTATGGGTAAGTAGCCTATAGTGCCATACAACACTCCATTGCTACTTATCTAGGATGAAACCTCTTTGTTGACATATTGGGATTAGTGCACAATCTCAATAATGTTATGGTAGAGATGGTGTTATGTATTTAAATTTTATGATCAATAATTTTAAATATTAAATATAAATTGTAATGTGATTGTAATTAGGATAAAATGTAGAGCCACACCATTTCATTGAACGATGTGTTTGGACCTATAAAAGGTCTTTTCACTTATTGTAAACAATCATCAATCAATAAATAATTCATTTGTGGCTAAATTTCAAAATGTGGGATTAGATAATTTGCTCCAAGTGGTATCAGAGCTTAATGCTCCTCGGCACCCTCCACTGCTCTAGTTCTCATTCTTCTCCACTGTTACATCGTCCATCTTACACACTGCACTCCAATCCATTCCTCACAACATCCTCTGTGCACCCTGCCATCGCCACTCTCCCCTCGTCGTTCAGCTACCCACCATCTAGCCCATCGCATCTTCCTTCACCGGCCCTACACACCATCTTTCGTTTCTTGCCTTGCACTCCCATTTTTCGCTGCCTCCATCATCACCCTCCACCAACATCACTACGTCGTCACCTGCACTCCCCATTCCCACTGCCTCCGCCATCACCCTCCACCAACATCACCGCGTTGTCACCTGCAAAAAAAAACAAAAAATATTATAATATAACATACATTATAATATATTACATTTACAATATATTATACAATATTTTAATTTGTTTTATCAAATAAAAAAAAATTATTATATAATAATTAATTATTATTAAAGAAAACAAATATATATATATATATATATATATATATATAATCACTATTCTTATCAAACAAAATTCCTCCCTGCACAAGAAAAATGTACGAGATGAACGAAATTAAGGAAAGAATGGAGAAATTAGAGCTTAACCAAGTCCAAGGTTCTAAACATCTTGAAGGAGTAAACTCAAGACTGAACCAAATCGAAACGGAGCTACACAAAAGAAAAAACAAATTATCAGAGGCTATCAAAAAGGAGGTCAACGAGGCAGTAGCTTGGGAGATGGAAGGTGTAAAAAGAAACATCACAGTATTGTTTGAATCCGGGTTAAGAAAACTCGAGCAACATTTGGAAAACACAATTACTACATTAGTGTGCAATATGTCAAAGAAATACCAACCATCCTCTAATTCAAGGCATCATAAGACAATTCCTCATGGAAGAGAAAGTCCACAAGAAGAGTTTGATCACGATCTCTCTCCCAATCATGAGCAGTCACTCTCTCCTCCAAAGAGAAATGGATATCAAATGAAACCGAAGTTAGAATTGTCAAAATTTAATGGTGACACAAAACAGAGCGTGGCATGGATCAACGAGGTAGAAGAATTTTTTTCCATACACAATATCACAGCCGACGAGGAAATGGTAAAGTACACCTAGATGCAACTAGAATATCGGGCTTACAACTAGTACATGTGGTGGAAGGTTACAAAACAGACAACCAAGCACAAGTGGAAAACATTCAAAAACGACTTCTTTAAGAGGTTTGAAGATTTAAAAGAAAAATAATTCTTCGCAAAACTCACCAGATTGCAGCAAAAAGGTGATGTCGACGAATACACCAACGAATGGGAAGCCTTGGCAACACGCATGCCAGAACTCACAGACAATCACCGCCTCCAGACTTATGTGTACGGACTAAAACCCTATATCAAATATGAACTAGAGCTACTAAATGTATCAACCTTGGACAAAGCGAGATGCAAGAAAAAAATAATTGAGGAAATATTGAAAAAGAACTGGAATAAGAACTATGAGAAGGATCGAACGTCCATCCAAAATACCAAAAACGACACCAAATACCAGCCACCATATCTAAGAAGTGACAGAGAAACCACTTTAGAAGCCCAACAAATGAAGGAAGGAAAGTGTAAATATTGCAGAGAGAAGTGGGACCCAAGACACAGATGTTTAAAAAAGGAGACAACCAAGAACTTATATCAATGTGAAGTAGAAGAGGACGACAAATGAGATAGCGAGGAATCAGACATAGAAGAACCATGTGACATCGAAAATCCTTCGTCAAATTCAAAAGATGAATAAACACCCAAAATATAAATTGCATCCATAACAGGAATACACCAACCATAGACATTAAAATTTAAAGGACATAAAAAATAACGACGTTGTCATCCTATTCGACACAGGAAGTACCCATAATTTCATCGATGTTAGTGTTGCAAAGAGGCTTAACCTTTTCATATATCTAGTACCCAACATGAAGGTAATGGTAGAAGATGGAAAGAAAATAAAAAAAGTGGGGAAATGCCACAAAGTTAAGCTGCAAATACAAGACTATAACCTTTAATCAGAATTTTACGCAATACCCTTAGGAGGAGTTGATGCAGTATTAGGAATTCAGTGGTTGCAAACACTAGGTATCTACTCAGCAAACCACCAAGAACACTTTATAAGGTTTAAATGGCAAGGATAAAGTACAAATTCTATGTGTTCCAACCCCCTCACACACAAATTGCTTCATCCCACAAAATGGAGAAGCTAATTCGAAAGGGAGCACGAATGTATGTTGTACAATGCCAGGAGATGGATTTATTAACTTTAGAAGTAGTTAAACCAGGTCACCCAGAGATCCAAGGATTGATCCAAAAATACAAAAAGTATTTGAAGATCTTCCCATGGAGTTACCACTAGAAAGGAGGATTGAGCATATCATCGAAATCAAGTATAGATCAAGCCCTGCCAATGTTAAACCTTATAGGTATCCACACCATCATAAGATAGAGATTGAAATATTAATCTGTGATTTACTGAAATGTGGATTGATTACAGAAAGTCGGAGTCCTTATGCTGCACCAATGGTCCTGGTATGAAAGAAGGATGGGTCATTTAGGCTATGCATCGACTACCGAGGACTAAACAAAATAAGCATTAAAGACAAATTCCCCATTCCTTTTATCGATGAAATATTGGACAAGCTGCATGGCGCAAGGTAGTTTTCAAAATTAGACTTAAGATCAGGATATTACCAAATCCAAGTAAGGCTAGAAGATGTGGCAAAGACAAATTTCCGAAGCCATGAAGGACATTATTAACTTAAGGTAATGCCTTTTGGGCTAACTAATGCTCCAACGACATTTCGAGCAACCATGAATAACCTATTTCAACCATTTATAAGGAAGTTTGTACTAGTTTTCTTTGATGACATCCTTATATACAGTAAGACATGGAAGGACCATCTCATACATCTAGAACAAGTGCCTTTTTATTTTAAAATAAAATCAGTTCTATGCTAATATGTCCAAATGCACATTTGGTAAGGAAGAAGTGAGCTATCTGGGTCACATAATATCTAAAGAAGGAGTCAAGGTAGATCCAGAAAAATTCAAATCAATCACAGAATGGCCCAAACCTACTAACACCTCCAAATTAAGGGGATTCCTAGGGCTAACTGGATACTACCAAAGATTCATCCGTAATTATGCGCACATAACTGCACCCTTATCCAACCTTCTAAAAAAGAATGCTTTTCGGTGGAGTGTAGAAGTAGATAAATGTTTTGAAGACTTGAAAGGAATTATGTCCTCCACACCTGTACTAGCTACCGTAGACTTCTCAAAATCATTTGTAATAGAATGTGATGCCTTAGGATATGGTTTGGGAGCTGTACTAATGCAAGATGAACAACCGATAGCTTTTGAGAGTAGAAAATTAAACAATCGAGAACAATTGAAGTCTACATACGATAAGGAAATGCTACAATTATGCAGGAATTGGTAAAGTGGAGAAAATACCTCCTAGGGAGCAAATTCATGGTCTGCACAGACCATAATAGTCTTCAATACCTACTTCAATAGAAAATGTTATCCATAGAACAACAAAAGTGGATAGAAAAAATCGTTGCTTTCGACATGGAAATAATACACAAAAAGGGGAAGGAAAATGTAGTCATAGATGCACTCTCCAGAAAAGATGAGGATATTACCTATTACTCCATCTTAGTTGTAATTCCAGAATGGCTAGATGAAATACGAAGTGAATACACCAAGGACCTAGAAACAAGCACTAAAATTAACAATTCCAACTATGACCCCAAGTTTGCATGGAAAAACGATATCCTTTGGTATAAAGGGAGGATTTATTCAAACTCAAACTCTAAGTTCAAGGATAAAGTAATGAAGGAATCCCATGATTCACCAGCTACAGGACATGTAGGATTCTTCAAATATTATTATAATGCAAGAAGGTCATTTTTCTGGAAGGGAATGCAAAAATATATTAAGCAATATGTGGCAGAATGCGAAAAATGCAAGAGGAACAAAAGTGAAAATGTTTTAACCCCTGTGTTACTCCACCCCTTACACATTCCAAACTAGAAATGGGAAGAGATAATAGATTTCATCGATGGGTTACTTTCGTCAGAAGGAAAGGACAAGATTCTTGTAGTGGTCGATCGGTTAACCAAATTTGCTCACTTCATGGCAATAAAAAAACAAACATGACAAAACAAATTGCAATGTATTTTGCAAAAATATCTACAAATTACATGGCTTCCCAAAAGTCATCGTGAGCGACATAGATGCAAAATTTAATGGAAAATTTTGGAGGGAATTTTTCAAACAAGTAGGAACATCACTCAATATTAGCTCAGCTTACCACCCCCAAACTGATGGTTAGACTAAAGTCATTAATAAATGCTTAGAGGCATATCTACATTGCTTTATAATAGATAAACAAAACCATTGGTCTCAATGGTTACACTTAGCAGAATGGTGGTACAATTCAACATACCACACCTCCACAAAAGTCACCCCCTTTCAAGCCTTATATGGGTATGAACCTCCAAATTGGAAGGAGTTAGTTCTAAAAGACACTAATGCGCCAGAAGTAAGGAACCAACTAGAGAAATCTCAAAAAACGATTGAATTACTCAAGGATGACTTAGTCATGGCACAAAACCGTATGAGACAACAAACAGATCAACACAGGACTGAAAGAGAATTTGAAGTAGGAGACTAGGTGCTCATAAGACTACAACCCTATAAACAAGTATCCCTTAAAAGTGGAGGAAAAAACAAGTTGGCCCCAAAGTTATATGGACCATATCAGTTTAACAAGAAGATTAGTCATGTTGCGTATAAATTGAAATCACCTGATAATAGTCGTATCCACAATGTCTTCCATGTATCATGTCTCAAAAAAATGCTAGGGAAACATCAAACAGTACAAACAATACTTCCTATGTTAGATGCCGAAGGAAGGATTATTTGGGAACCAAAGGCAATCATCGCAACCCGAGAAAGAAGGCTTTGTTCTCAAACACTCAAGGAATATCTCATTAGGTGGAAGAATTTTCCAGACGAAGATGCATCTTGGGAGACAGAATACTTTTGTCAATGATATCCATCCTTACCTTCGCTTTGAGGACAAAGTGTTCTAAAAGAGGGTGACAATGTTACGTATTTAAATTTTATGATCAACAATTTTAAATATTAAATAGTAATAGTAATTAGGCTAAAACATGGAGCCACACCGTTTCATTGAAAAGTGTGTTTGGACCTATAAAAGGTCTTTTCACTTATTGTAAACAATCATCAATCAATAAATAATTCATTTGTGGCTAAATTTCGAAATGTGGGATTAGATAATTTTCTCCAGATGGAAGGCATTTGGAAAGTTTCTGTGTATACGAGATATTGCTGAATGTTGTATTGGCTAAAATAGTTGCATGATTATATCTTTATGCATAAGAATTTGTCATTGTGAATATGCCTTATGAAATGTTTCTAACCATACAACTAGTGCATTTGACTTGTATGAAGGATCATGTAAAATCGTCTACAAGAAAAGAAGGATGAGACTTGTTCCAAAAAATAAGTGATGACGGTTCAAGATTCACTCCAAAAACATAAAGATGAACCTGAATCTTCCATAGTGAAAGAAACAGCTTCAGAAGAATATAAAGAGAATGGTAGATGAAGAATAATCCAAGATGAAGAATAGTATGACAAGACTTCCAAAGAAATCAAGAGGCCTCAGGCACACTCTAGTTATGTGACACTATTGAGTGACATCATTGATGGAGAGACTTCTAGCTATGAAGAAGTAGCAAAGAAGAAAGGGAAGGAGAGTACAAGTTTAAGAAGAATGATGTTTAGGATACAGTATCGAGACCTGAAGGGAAAGTGTCTACCATATGGATCTACAAGATCCATCATGCAAGTAAATGGAAACATCGTGGGATATAAGGAAAGATTCGTAGCACGAGGCTTCTCACAAAAAGAAGTCATATACTACAGAGAGACATTTGCACCAGTGATGAGTCAAGTATACGTAGAGAAGCCACTAGGATTTGAGACACATGACAGGAAGACTCATGTGTGCAAATTAAAGAAGGCCTTGTATGAGCTAAGAAGGCACCCATGGGATAACACGTACATGAGGAGATTGAATATCACCTGGAGTGATGAAGATCTTAACCTTTGCTACAAGGTTGAAGATGAAATCCTATAGAGGATGACACACACAGATGGGTGCGAGAAGAATTTTTCAAAGGGTTGAAGATAGAGGATATTGGTATCCAGTGACCCTAGATGGATACATAGAATATTAGTAGCAGAGGGAGCTACTTTTCACTCAAGTACAAAATGTTTCAATACATAGAGTACAAAAGGTAGAGGAAGAATGATGCTCTGCTTTAGAGGGAGTGACTGCAGAAGATCTTGAGGTTTGACATGGTATGACAGGATGGACAACTTACTCATGGCTCTAGGATTTACTAAGAGTAAAGTGGATTCCAACCTTTAATTCAAGGTTGAAGGTAGAATACCAGTGATGCTCCTGTTATATTTCAATGACATGTTATTGACAGGAAAAGAGGAACTCTTTAAAGTTGCAAGAAGGACACTTGGTGCCGAGTTCGAGATGAAGGAATTGGGTATGATGCACTACTTTCTAGGCATGGAGGTGTGGCAGAGTGCAGATGGAATATCCCTTGGATAAGGGAAGTATGCAATGGATATCCTAAAATGGTTCAGGATGATGGAATGCAATGACATGGCCACACCTATGGCATCAAACTTGAAGTTGTTGAGTGATGCTTCATCAGAGATAGTTGTTTCCATGATGTATCGTCAAATGTTTTGTTCATTGATGTTCCTGACGGATCTGAGACATGATCAATTGGTTGCAAAGCATGTAGTGAGGTACCTGAAGGGTATAGTTGAGCATGATATGAATCAGAATACTAACCTGCATGGTTATATTGATTTGGATTGGTAGTGCCACTAAGAAGAAGAGCACATTGGGATGCTTCTTCAGTTTGAGATCTAGTATGGGCTACTAGTTTAGCAGGATGGAGTCCTACATGGAATTGAGTATAGTTGGGGAAAAATATGTTGCCACTTGCTCAGCTATTTGTGAGGTAGTATGTTTCTTTTGAAAACTACTATTTGATTTGATTGATCTGGCTTGCATTTTTTGTATGATGCAGAGAGGAGCAGTGAAGTTCCAGTATGTGATCTAGATCGATATCTCTCAAAAGAGGGAGTAATGAGTTCTAGCATAGGTAGTGAGACAGGTTGTATTAGCATAAAATCCTGGTGAAGCTCGTAGGTTGCTCAAATGTAACCTTGGATGTAATAATTCCTAGCAAAGCTCATAGGTTATCCTTGGATGTATTTATCCCTGATGTGATTCTATGCTATAAATGGCCAGAGTGAATTTTGAGTACTTCCAAGAGAATGTTGGTGTTCTTCAGATCGAGGTTCCTTTCAATGGGAAGTGATGAGTCTGAGAGCCTTTCTGACATGGTGGCAGGCTGGGCCTCCCATGGTCAGATGCAAGTGCAGAGCCTTTCTGACATGGTGGTAGGTTGGGCCTCCCACTGTAATATGTAAGTGCAGATCCTTTCTAACATGGTGGTAGGCTGGGACTTCCATGGTCAGATGTAAGTGCAGAGCCTTTCTGACATGGTGGTAGGTTGGGCCTCCCATGGTCAGATGTAAGTGCATAGCCTTTCTTACATAGTTTTAGGATGGGCCTCCCATGGTCAGATGTAAGTGAATAGCCTTTTTGACATGGTGGCAAGTTGGGCCTCCCGTGGTCAGATGTAAGTGCAGAGCCTTTCTGACATGGTGGTATGTTAGGCCTCCCATAGTTAGATGTAAGTGCTGGGCCTTTCAGACATGGTGGAAGGTTAGGCCTCCCATGGTTAGATGTAAGTGTTGGGCCTTTCTGACATGGTGGCAGGATGGGCCTCCCATGGTTAGATGTAAGTGTTGGGACTTTCCGACATGGTGGTATCTTGGGCCTCCCATGGTCAGATGTAAGTGCTATGCCTTTTCGACATGGTGGGCGGTTGGGCCTGCCATGGTCGGATATAAGTGCTGAGACCTACATCCAACATGAAAAAGGGATGGCTCTATAGAACTTCCTATGAAAAGTAGAATTGATAGATAGCACCATTTGGTCGAGATACCGGGAGTAGTGATGATGATGATCCAACTTTGATGATGATCCAATAATGAAGAATTGTGCTAATGAACTGTATCAAGAGAATACCTTCCTAGTTAAGAGGGAGTGTTGATGTATTTGTAACTTCGGAATGTATTCACTTGTATATTTTATATTGTATTTCATTGTACCCCGACGGATATTTTTGTTCCTCCGATCGGGAGAGTCATTAATATAATAAAGTCATGTAAATTCATTGAGTTTAAACCTCTATTTTAAGTCAGGGCAATAGTCCCCACAATTGAGTTGTATTAGGGTTATTAGACTCTCCTAGTGAGGCCAGTCCCATGGAGTAATTTTCAAGTGGAAAACAAGTATAAATAGAGAGTGAGACTCTCTATTTGAAACACACACTCACTCAACAGTAGCGCATGAGTGAGAGAGGAGTATCTTGCACAAGGGAGAGAGAGAACAACTATCATAGATCGTATTTGTATCTTTGGGTTTTACTTTTTCTTTTGGTGCTCATTCTATCTCTAAGGAAGTTGCGGGGTTTTATCCTTTATGGTTTCCTCGAGGAAAATTCTTTGTGTCTCTTGTCTCTTATGATTATTGATGTGCATGTTATTATCTCAGATAAGATCCTAGATCATATTGATTAAATGATAAAAATATAACACATACTAACGAAGATTGTGATTGGGAGAATGAGGCGTAGTTAAACATGATTGAGGTATATCCCATATTTACTACTCCATAATCTTGGTACAGGGACCTAGTGCATTATCTCCAACAAGGGAATTTACCAGAGCATTGGAACTCTAAACATCAAAGGGCACTTCCTCTGAAGTCATCCTCATACCAGATAATCAATGGATTTCTTTTTAGGAAAAACTACGATGGAGTGTTCGTGAGATGCCTCGAGCAAGAAGACGCATCCAAAGTAGTTAAGGAATTGCATGACGGCCCTGCGTGAGGACATTTCTCTGGAGATACTACCGCTCATAATATCCTCAAAGTTGGCTATTATTGGCCAACGTTATTCAAATATGCTCATGCTTATGCAAGAAAATGTGAAGTGTGTCAAAGTAGCAGGGGTAGATTGTCAAAAGCAGCTGGGCCATTACAGCTTATCGTTATTTAGGAGCCATTCAAATAGTGGGGTATAGATATCATTGGGGAAACCAATATGAATTCTTCACTACAACATCGATATATCCTCACTGCTACGGATTATTTCACAAGATGGGTTGAGGCAGTTCCACTGCACAAAGTGAATGAAGACGTGGTCAACAACCTTTTGCAAGAAAACATTATGACCGGGTTTGGGGTTTAGATTTCCCTTGTTTTTGATAATGCTTCTTATTTCTCATCCATTAATATAACTAAATTTTCTTGTGAATAGGGAATAAAATTACATTATTCAACAAATTATTACCCTCATGGAAATGGGTTAGCAGAATCAACGAACAAAAATATCAACATAATTTTGAAGAAAACTGTTATTGAAAATCAAAGAAACTGGCACACAACACTTCCCAATGCACTATGGGCAGATAGGGTCACCCCAAATAATTGCTTAGGAGTGTTTCCTTATACTTTGGTTTATGGGATAGAAGTTATTTTACCCCCGAACATTATGCTTCCATCCTCTCTGTTAGCTCAAGCCTCACGAGGATCCGGCAGTGAAGTATTACAAGCACATATTAACACTCTGTTGGAACTTGAAGAGTCCAGACTTAACTCTGAAGAAATATTTAAACACCAACAAGAAATTTTCAAGAGGTGGTTTGATAAGTGAAAATATGGGAAGGGGAATTTTGAAACAGGATACTTGATTTTAAAATGGGATCACTTGTATGACGAGAGGGGAAAACATACCAATGCATCTATGGGTTGACCCCTATCAGATTGTTGAGAAGCTTGGCCCCTCAACTTATAATTTGCAATATTTACAAGGGCATGAAGAGAACCTTCATGTTCATGGCCTTGTTCTCAAACCATATTTCACCTAGTTCTTTTTAGGTATCCTTTTTGTACATAAATAAAACCTTTCTTTTTCCTTTCTTGTTTTCTATTTTGTTTGATTTCTTTTTCTAATTTACTTTAGTTTACTTGATTTTGCTTAGAATAAGCCAGCTCATTTTTTGACGCTTGGGGACATAGGAATCTAAATAATCACAAAATGCTTTGAAATCCAAGAACTGCTTATTGGAAGATATGTGCAATATTTAGATCAAAGTTGAGATTTTTTAATTAGTAGACTAAAGAAAGGGAATTTATTTCAAGAACACATTGAAGTCTTGTTTAAACCCTGTAAAATAACTGAGGCTCATGAGGTCTAGAATACTATCTTGGGGCTCTGTCCATATTCACACTAATATCTGTCCAGAGAATTTTTCCATGATGGACCCACAAAAAGGAAGAAATACTGGTAGATGTATGGCATTCAAAACAATCCCATGCTACAAAATGAAAGCCAAAAGGCTTGAAACAAAGAGTCAAAACTACAAAACAGGAAATATACATCAAATAATATATGTTGAAGAAATAAATCAGAAAAATAAATGGATTTCTTAGAAAGGTTCTTCTCCGTCCATGAGTTTGAAACAAGTCATCACTCACACAAAAGGACATTATGGATGGAAGAACCAAAATCAATTTCTCAAAGTAAAAGAAGAAATAAAGGAAGACTCAAAACAAAAATATCTTTAAACATCAAAATAATGAGAATATCATGGGAATGAGGAACAAATGAATACATCTGCCTAACTCTTCTACAATCCTGTGGTGTCATACCCGGTGACAACCAAAATATAGAGATAAAAAGAATCTCATATTTTGTCCCCAAGAGAGTTATTGGGACTTCTAATCCTGGTTACCCTACCCCAAAAGACCACAATCAATGTGATGCACAAAATTTTACATCCCTGGAAAAAGTTCAGCTTCTTAAATAATCATGAAAGATTCCTTGAAGAAGTTGCTATAATCAAGTACCATGTAGTAGTTTTTGTTTTGAAAATATAATTTTCAGATATTTGTGTTCACTTGCTAGTCGCCAATAGTTGCTAATGCAACTGCTGCCCCAAAATTTTGCATTTTAGGGCCCCTCAAATTTTTGACCTTAAGCCTTCCTTAGACAAGTTTTAGTTCTTGAAGGTTTCATTCCAACACTTAGTTTTTTCTTTGATTCAAGCCATAAAAGTTATTTGACTAAGTTAAAAAAACTCAAGGTTTTCTTTCGACGTGTCGTAAGAACTCAGCGAGTTTCACCGACACATCGAAATATCTTAGCAAGATTTTTTGACGCATCAGGTTAACTCATCCAGTCTTGTCGATGCATCGGATCAACTCGGCCTCTTTCACCAATGTATAGGATGAACTCAGCGAGTCCTGCTGACATGGTTGCAAATTAGTGTTGAGTCGCTTCCTTTTTTTTCCGAAGTTGTTTTGTTGGCCAAGTTTTTGAATTTTTTTAACTAGGTGAAGAGTCTTGTCGGAAGAATTCCTTGAGTTTTTCCATCGTCTTCATTGGAAGTTCTCGTCAAGTTTTTCCAAGAGTATTGATGAAACTCAGCTTTTGCGGCTGACACTATTGGAGAGACTCCATTTTTGCAGTTGATGCTTTTTATCGGAAGAATTTTACAAGTTTTGCCGATAGTGTTTCATTGGAATACTTTGATGAGTTTCTATCGATAGTATCGATGAAACTCGGCCTTTGTAGCTGAAAATATGGTGAAAACTCACTTTTTACCACCAATGTATCAGAATTTTTCTTTGAGTTATGCCGTGCCTTGTCAACTAGGAATTTTTTTCTTCCAAGGTTTTTTCGGAAGCTATTATTAAGTTTTTCCAACCCTGTCAAAGCTATCAAAAGCTCTCATTGAGTGTCACTGACACAATTGGTGGAAATCAGATTTTGTTTCTATCACTGTCATAGAAAGCTTAGTTTTCACCACCGATATGTCAAAAAAAAATCGAAGAAAACTATTGATAAGCTGTCGGTGCTATGCAACAAGTTTTTAAATTTGGCGCCAAAACAACGTTTCGAACCCATTGTATTTATTACTCCCAACCACTGCATTAATTACAATTTTGGAAGTTTTTTTAATATATAAATGTGGTGATTTGTTTACAGATTGTTACCGCAAACGTTATTTTGGAGTGCATCGAATCATTGACAGAAATTTGAAGCCATCGCACCACTACACCTGACATCGTACTCATCGTGATAGTTGTCAGGTAGGAACTTAAACCTATCCTTTGTCCTTTTTTCTCTTCTAGAAGCTTAGAAATCTATATATGGTAAAGGTCTAGGGTTTTAGAGAGTCATGGAGGTTGGTTTTTCCCCATGACTTTTCATGGCCCTTTCCTAATGAAAGAAAACCCATGACCCATTGGTTTTTTTGCTAAAGGCACTCAAAGACTGTATTTAGTAAATCCTTGGCCTCACGACCACCTTTATGTATTGGAACACTCTCCAACCTGCTAGCCCAGCTTCCATGAAATTTTTTTCAAACTTTACCCCATTGTTTGGGTTTTATTTGTCTGAGTTGATAGTATTAGTATGTTGATCCTCAGGGTTTTTGTGATAAGATTACTCTGGGTCAAATGCCATGTGACCTGTGTGTTGTTTAGGTTGAAAATGTTGGGAAATGAGTTTGTGATGAAGGGGAGACCCTTTGCGGATTTATAATCCGTGTTAGTTTTTCAACATTAAGCTAGGATTATTAGGATCTTTAACTGAGAGAATAACAAGTACAACAATCAAACACAAGATACAATGAACACAGTGTTTTTCCTCGGGGAAACCATAAATGGAGAAAACCCCGCAACTTCCTCAGAGATAGAATCAACACCAAAATAGTAAAAGCCCAAAACAGTAAGTGATCTCCTGACAGCAGTAACCTTGTTCTTATCTAGCCCCAATGTCTTCTCCTTCCTCAACTATGTGCTACACTTGAGTGTGGATGAGTTGTGTGATAAATAGAGACTCCGGTTCTTATTTATACTAATCTTGACATGACTAAAACCCTACCAGGGCCGACCTTTACTAGGAGAGTCTAAGAACCCTAGTGCCCCAGAACTGTGGGGACTTTAACCCTCAGACAATCGGAGGGTTACCCATAATGACTTGACATGACTTGTTTACATTATTGATCCTCCCGATAGGAACATCGGGGCATGACAACATGACTCAATTACATTATAGATACATCCCGGAATAAACATCGGGTTACAATACATAAGATACATAGATGAATACATTCTGAGGTTACAAATACATCAACACTCCCTCTTAACTAGGAAGGTATTCTTTCAACACAATTTTCAGTACTAGTCTTCTTCTCTGTATCAGCTGGATCATCTCGTCTTCTGCATCTCAAGTCTTTTGAGTCTTCAAGTCATCTTCGTCTTCAAGTCCTCTTCATCTTCGAATCTGGATCATCACGGGACATCATCACTGGATTTGGATCATCACTCGATCTGGATCATCACTAGGCATCATCACTGGATTTGGATCATCACTCGATCTGGGTCATCACTGCTGGATCATCATCACTAGATCTCAATCATCACTAGATCTAGATCATCACTCGCTATCATCACTGGATCTCAATCATCACTCGATCTGGATCATCGCTGGTGCTATCTCATGATTCTTCTCGTCACAGGAAGTTCTACAGAGCTAGCCCTTTTTCATGCTGGTTGTAGGCCTAGCCTCAATGTAGGTCTTCTTCAGCACTTATATCTGATCAACACACGATCGAAGAAAGGCTCATCATTTCTATCTGATCAACACATGATCGAAGATAGATACTGCACTTACATCTGATCAACACATGATCAAAGAAAGGCATGCCCAGCACTTACATCTGAACTACTCGTCAGAAAGGCACGCCCAACACCCACATCTGATCATGTAGGAACCAATCCTATAATCATATCTGAAAGGCCTAGCACTTACATCTGATCAACACTTGATCGAAGAAAGGCTCAACATTTCTATCTGATCAACACATGATCAAAGATAGATACTGCACTTACATCTAATCAACACATGATCGAAGAAAGGCACTGCACTTACATCTGATCAACACATGATCAAAGAAAGGAACATCACTTATATCTGATCAACACATGATCGAAGAAAGGATCAGCACTTATATCTGATCAACACATGATCGAAGAAAGGCTCTGCACTTACATTCATCTAGGCTAGAACACATCCTACCACAATGATGAAAGGGCTCTGCACTTACATCCACCCAGGTGAGAACACATCCTGCTCATAATGGTGGAAGGGCTCGCACTCATATCTGATCTTGTAGGAACCAATCCTATAGTCATATCAGAATGGCCCCTAGTCCTCCTCGATTGAGCTACCTAGTAACTAACTAGGTGCCTCCATTCTCCTAGAGAATGACAGTTTCCCTTACATCCGACCTACTCGTCGGAATGGCCAACACTCACATATGACATGGAAGGAACTTAATCCTTTAGCCATGATAGAATGGGTCATCCCTTACATTTGATCAAGTGGGAACACATCCATCTATCACATGAGAATGGCTTCTCAGTCCTAGACTGAGTTTTCCTGGTAACTGACCAGGTGCCTCCATTCCTAGAATGGCAATTGCCCTTACATTTGTTCTACTTGACAGAATGGCCAGCACTCATATTTGACATGGAAGGAACCAATCCTCTCAACATGATAGAATGACTCAGCCCTTACATCTGACCATGGAAGGAACCAATCCTCTCACCATGTTAGAATGGCTATGGGTCTCATCATTTTCTCTTGGAGGAAACCTCGATCTAGAGAACACCAAGCTTCTCCCTGAAGTACTCAAACTTCAGCCTAGCCAATGGCTTTGTTAATACTTCAGCTATCTGTTCCTCCATCGCAACATACTGGAGCTTCATTTCTCCCCTCTGCACCATATCCCTGATATAGTGATACTTGATCTCGATATGCTTCGACTTGTCATGGAACACTGGATTCTCTGACAATTTCACGCAACTATGGTTGTCACAATGTATGCAAGTAGCATCCAACTGGAGATCAAATATATCAGACAGTAGCTTCCACAGCCATACTGCCTCACAAATAGCTGAACAGGATGTGACATAATTTGCTTTAGCTATACTCAGTCCCACACAGGATTGCTTCCTACTAAACTAAGAGATCACACCTGATCCCATACTGAAGCAACACCCCGAAGTGCTCTTCCTATCGATGGCACTACCTGCCCAATCTGAATCAACATAACCCTCCAAGTTAATCTTTTGATTCGCATCGTACTTGAGCCCATAATTAACTGTACCCTTTAGGTACCTCAGAATATGCTTTGCAACAATCAAGTGAACATGTCTCGGATCTGTCAGGAACTGGCTCAAGGTGTTCACGGCAAAGCAAATGTCTGGTCTCGTGTTCGTTAGGTACATCAATGACCCAATCATCTGACGATACATCATAGCATCAAATGAAATTGATGAAGCATCACTCAATAGCTTTAGGTTCGATGCCATAGGTGTGGCCATAGCCTTGCAGTCCATCATCCCAAACCTCTTCAGGATCTCTACTGTATACTTCCCTTGTCCAAGGAATATTCCATCTGTACTCTACCACACCTCCATACCTAGAAAGTAATGCATCATCCCCAAGTCCTTCATTTCAAACTCAGCAGCAAGCTTTCTCTTCATATCAGCAATCAACCCATCCATACATGTCACAAATAGATCATCTACATATAGTAGAAGCATCACTGGGTTGGCATCCTCAACCTTGTAGTAAAGGTTGGAATCTGCTTTACTCTTGGTAAAGCCCAAACTAGATAGAAAGCTGTCAATTCTACTATACCAGGTCCTGGGTGCCTGTTTCAAACCGTACAGGGCTTTCTTCAATATGGATACATGAGACTCTCTGTCATGTGTCTCAAAACCGAGTGGCTTTTCTACATACACTTCCTCTTCCACTACACCATTCAAGAAAGCAGTCTTAACATCCATTTGGTGTATCTTCCATTTCATTACTGTAGCCAGAGAAAGTACTGATCTGATGGAAGTGTATCTGGCTATAGGTGCAAAGGTTTCTTCATAGTCTATTCCTTCTTTTTGAGAGAAACCCTAAGCCCCAAATCTTGCCTTATACTTTTCAATGTTACCGTCTGCAGCATGCTTGATCTTGTAGATCCTTTTGGAAGTTACAATTGACTTCCCTTCTGATCTTGGGACAACATCCCAAACATCATTCTTCATGATCGATTGATATTCTTCGATCATAACATCCTTCCATTCTTTCCATTCTGCCACTTATTCATAACTGGAAGGTTCTTTATCATTGAAATCACATAGTAAAGCTACATACCCGGAGTAGGATTTGGTCCTCTTTCTTTCTTTGTGATTCTCTTCTAGAGCCCCATATATTTCCGCACCTTGGATAAGTTCTTGTACCCAAGCAGGTTTCCTCTTATGAGGATTCTTCTCCAGAGGTGGATCTATAGGTCTTTGTGGTTCTTCAAATTCTTGATCTTCTTCTTGAATTTATTCGTTCATAGTTGTATCATGAATTCTGGGTGCTTCTGCTTCTTTAGGTTCTTTAGCAGGTATCTTTCTGGATTTGTTGTAAGTTGTGTCTTCATCAAATGTCACATCCCTGCTGATGTCAATCTTCTTGTATCCTGGGAAATAGATTTTGTAAGCCTTTGAGCTTTCAGAGTATCCCACAAATATACCCTTCTTTCCTGAAGGATCTAATTTTGTTCTCTTCTCTTTTGGATTGTGTATGTACACAGGACAACTGAATATTATGAGATGGCTGACTTCTAGTTTCTTGCTGGAGAAGACTTCTTCAGGAATCTTGTTCTCGAGTACTCTATGTGGAGTATATTTTTGTACATACACCGCTTTTCTGGCATCTTTAGCCCAAAGATGCATAGGAAGATCTTGATCATGAAGCATGGCTCTTGCAGCTTCCATGATGGTTCTGTTCTTCCGTTCCGCAATCCCATTCTGTTGTGGATTATAAGGAGTGGAAAAATCCCTCTTAATCCCTCATTATCTCCATATCTATTTGAATTCATTCGAAGTGAATTCTCTACCATTATCTGATCGAAAAGTCTTGATCTTCTTTTCAGTGTGGTTCTCGATCAAGGCTTTGAATTCCTTGAATTTGTTGAATACTTCATCTTTGTTCCTCATGAAGTAAACCCATGTCTTCCTAGAAAAATCATCCATAAAAGAAACATAGTATGCATACCCGCTTAGTGAGTTTGATGACATCAAACCACATACATTGGAGTGGATTATTTCTAGTATGTCTTTGGCTTTGCTTTCGCTGCTAAGAAATGTCGTATTTGTATTTTTTCCTTTCGCACATCCTTTGCAGACCCCATCATGTTTTGCTTGGAATTCTGGAATACCTTCAACAACTTTGCTTGCAATAGGTAGTGCTCTGTAATGCACATGTGAAAGCCTTCTATGCCAAAGTTCACTTGGCTCTACTGTGTCATGGATCAAGGCTTGTTCTGGATGGCCCTTCAATTTGTACAAACCTCCTTCTTGTTCTCCAATTACCATTGCATCATCGATAGTCTTTCCTCTTGGCCACATGATGACTTGACCATCTATGAATGCAACCCTCATTCCTTTTGCATCCAATGCTGATATGGAGAGAAGGTTCTTCTTGAGTCCTAGCACAAACAATACTTCTTTCATTGTTAGAGACTTACCAGAGTCTAGTTTATATGAAGATTCCCCACTACCTTTTATTGGATATTGGTATTCATCTCCTAGTTTCACCTTGTGAGGTGATTCATGTTCTGACAGTCTCACAAAGTATTCCTTGAATCCAATCATATGTTTGGAATCCCCACTGTCTATAATCCAATCATCACTTCCATGAGTAATGTTACCTGTGAGAGCAGAGATCAAAACATATTCATCCTCGCTTAAAAAATCTTCACTTTCATATCTGGTTCTTTTCTTGGAGGGTTCATCATCCTCTGCAGCATGAGCATGATGTCTTCTTTTGTTCCCCTTCTTCTTATGAGAGTGACCCTTTTTATTAGTACAGTCTTTTGCAAAGTGTCCTCTTTCATCACATGTATAACACCTCAATTTTGATAGGTCCCTTCTAATGTTATCTCTATGATGAGGATCCTTACCTTTGGAGTAATGAGATCTTCTGCTGCCCATCTTCTCTTCTCGAGCTACTATCTATGCTTCTTCTTGAGAACATTCTTCCCATAGTCTATTGAATTTGACTAACTTCTTTCTAGCATAGATTCCTTGGATGAAAGAATCCCATGACCTAGGAAGGCCATTCAGTGTTGTCATCACAATCTCTGCATTAACCACTTCTTCATCTACAGCTTCTAATTGTTCCTTGATCTAAGAAACCCTTGTGAAGTAAGACTGGATGGTCTCTGCATTCTGAATCTTCACATTCTTTAGTTGATTCCTCAGAGTCATCTTCTGGTTTATGTTCTTCCCTTCAAACAATTTGGTTAGGGCATCAAACGTAGCTTTAGGTGTCTTGAGAGAGGACACCTGAGGTATAAGGTGATCCTTGATAGAATCAGCAATGATCCTCTTTTCCATAACCATCTTCTTCTTATGTAAGGCCTTTGCCTCATCTCCCTTTAGAACTGAAACTTCCTCATGGATGTAGGAGTCTAACTCATTTTCTTCCAGGACCAGGGAGATCCTATACTTCCAGGCTCAAAAGTTATCAGCTCCATCAAGCTTTTCATCAAGCTTGGTATGATGAGACATCTTAAAATGAGAACCTCAAATGGAAATACAAAATATTTAGATCTTACCAGGTCAAGATGTCAGATTTGGATTTGGAGCTAAAATCCCGCAGTACTGGAACATGAGGAAATTAGGGTTTTTCTTTTTCGGAGATCTGTCCACCCAAATGCCTTGAAATTTGTCCCTAAATTCGATTTTGGGGAGGAGATCAATCCAGGCCTGGGCTCACTAAAAAATTCCTCTTCTATGAAAATCCTTAATTTTTAGCAGCAGTGTCGGGTCCAAAACTGAAAAACCTCAGAATGGGATTCTGCTTCGATAAAAAGATGCGCCCTAAGGAGGAGAGTTATTCCACCTTACTTTTGCTGAAAATCTATGGAGGAATATCCACAAACTAGGAAACCCTAGTTCCCGCAGCTGCACAATGTCTTCTTCTTAGGTTAGCTCTGATTCCATGTTAGTTTTTCAACATTAAGCTAGCATTATTAGGATCTTTAACTGAGAGAATAACAAGTACAACAATCAAACACAAGAGACAATGAACACAGTGTTTTTCCTCGGGGAAACCATAAATGGAGAAAACCCCGCAACTTCCTCAGAGATAGAATTAGCACCAAAATAGTAAAAGCCCAAAACAGTAAGTGATCTCCCAACAGTATAACCTTCTTCTTATCTAGCCCCAGTGTCTTCTCCTTCCTCAACTATGCGCTACACTTGAGTGTGGATGAGTTGTGTGATAAATAGAGACTCCAGTTCTTTATTTATACTAATCTTGACATGACTAAAACCCTACCAGGGCCAACCTCTACTAGGAGAGTCTAATAACCCTAGTGCCCCAGAACTACAGGGACTTTAACACTTAGACAATTAGAGGGTTACCGACAATGACTTGACATGACTTGTTTACATTATTGATCCTCCTGATCGAAACATCGGGGCATGACAACATGACTCAATTACATTATAGATACATCTCGGAATAAACATCGGGTTACAATATATAAGATACATAGATGACTACATTCCGAAGTTACAAATACATCAACACTATGAGTATTACTTCATATTAGAGTTTTGGAATAGGTTTTCTCTCCAAATTGTGTGTGGAAGGAGGAATTGTCGATGATCCTCTTTATGGTTGGTGCCATTTTGTAAAAGGTTTTTAAGGGTTTTAGATGCAAACCAAATATTTACAGTACCCTAAAGTCTCCTCTATGTTGGGTATTTTAAGTCATTACTTTAAGTAGAAACCTTGATCCCTCATGATTCTGAGCTTAATAAATAAGAGGATGGTAGTAAAATTTGTTAACTCTGTGGATTGGAACAAAACAATTAATCTTTATACATTAAAAACAAGTGGTGAAATATCTTAGCCTTCAATGTATTGACCTATTTAGATGCATGAAAATAGATATATGATAATGAGGATGTAACTCAAAAAATAACATGTACAATGTATGTGTCGATAGTTTTTCATTTAAGTTATGTAAGCACATACCCTATCACAAGACTAAAATTACTAAGCACTTTCTAAGAATTATCCTCTCTTCACCTCATGAGATTGTCTCAGAATGGATAGCAAGGGAATGGTAAATACAACTCTGTTCTTTTTCTCATATTAAACACCGATTGAAACTTCATTTTAAAAGGAACAATGATTCAGATATTTAAACCTTGCTTTACTCCAGGTTATTTCATTTTTATACAAAATGATTTTCATTTTAAGTTATTTAGGATAACCGTAGTATCACTAAGACATTTCTTACTATGATCATGCCACAGTTTTGGTTCTCACCAAGATAATTACATGTAGAAGAAAGGTTCGGAAGTGATAAACTCACACCGTGCCTAAGGAGAGTGGAAATAAGAAGGCTAAGGCCATAGAGGTTGATTCAGATGTGTAGATTATCTCCAGGATTGACATCATATTCAAGGATACTAAAGCCATCACATAAGCTGACCAAGAGTTTAAATGGGGAGAAATATACAAATGATCAGAGACCAAAATGTCCATGATGAGGGTCTAGAAGAAATGTCTTTATATGAAAATATAAGAAAACCAAACATTACTAAGGAAATCACATGCCCATAGATGTTCCCATGTGTTGAATACATTGAATGTATTCCACCCCAGATAGACCCTTCCACAATGATTATTTCCAACATAGAGGGGGAAGCTTTTGCTTCTTTCACTTTGGCCTACATAGCCATGGCCTGCAAACTACCACCCCCATAGGTTATGATGATGGATAGTTGGGTTAACAAAGTGGATTTGGATATCTTGGAATGTTCCAAGAAGATGATGGTAGCAGGAATAAAAATGCGCCAGAAGACAACCGGTGAGTACGAGTCTGCAATCTTATGCCCTCCTTTCAGGATCATATCCATGATGCTTAATGGGATTTTTTGGTTAGGAAAATGGAATATTGTATAATTTGAGTTGGATCAAACTAATTTATTATGTGGCCTTTGAAGGCACAATTTTCAATTGGGCCGATATCATATCCAATAGCCTTTCATCCTGTGTAGCTTCCGTACAGGGAGGGATAACGCAGAAGACATCATAATTCTACATGGATTCCTACTTGATTGACTGTATTATGTGAAAAAAACCATTTCCCAAGCTCGGGTGCACTTGGAAACACACTGAGTCCCCTATATATGCTTCTTATCAGATTCTCTGGGCACACAAGTATGCAAGCTTCTACAAGATTATATGTGAAGAGTTTATGATGCCCCTATACGAGTTGGTCTTCCTAAAAGAGCCCAACTGCATGTTAGAGAATTCCATGGATATTAATATGGGTATTATTATTTTTCTTAGGAAGGAAATTACCTAAGAATGTATGGAGGCTATAAAGCCCCATCACTGCTACCCAGATATGCAATGGACTATGCAGTCCATAAGGAAGAAGTCGGACAGTTGTTCATCAATGGAGTGGGTAACTTCCTATTCAAAATGAAAAGGTAGCATTCTCACCACTTCCCTTTTACATAGGAAGTTACAAATTTACTAGGGTTAAAAGCGCCTCCAAATTAGTAAAAGATTTGGAAAATTTTTGTTTTGGGGAGAAGAGCTTCTGTAGAAATGACTTGGATGGAAAGGTTGCAGAACATTATATTATAGTTGGATTACATTATGAATACACACATCATTTTGATAAATATGAGGAGGTATATAGGAACACCAATAACATGACTTCTTTGAGTAAGCGTTTCAAGAAGAAAGGAAGCACAAGCGGGGGTAAAGATAGCAGCAGCACTACAGAGAAGTAGTCAAAAAAGAAGAAAGGAGAAGCCTTGAAGATACAACAAGATGCATATGAAAGGAAACAAGAAGAAGAAACTCGAAGAAAACAAGAAGAGGAAGACAGACTTAATAAAGAAGAAGCACAGAAAAAACATAGGGAAGCTAGCAAGCAACCGATGAACAAAAGAAGAAGGAAGAAGAGGAAAGGCTTAGGGAAGAAATGGACCAAGAAGGAGTTAAGAATGACCCAATATACCCTCCCGCTTCACCAGGTAGTACAATCACAGGCGACCACATTGCTCTTATAGAACTTGGACTCATTCCTTTCACCCCATCTAAGCATCACACAGTAGCATGCTTAGATACCATATTTTTTGATAAGGAAAAGAAAACTATTGTCAGAAGATTAGAGAAACGATTAAAGGTTGGAACCCAAGCTAATGTGGTCACAGTGACTGAAAAGACCTTTGTGGAAGGCACTAATAAAGACCCTAAATTTTTAGCCTCTGTAATTATAGTAGCCACGCAAGCCAATTTTGATAATGTCGACAAACTAGTGGAGGATGTCCCTCATCATAAAGAAAAGATGTTCAAAATGAGAGATACTGTAGTTAAGGAGAGAGGAGAGGGAATATAGTTGAAATGAAAACACAAGGCCACTCTATCAGAAAAGGAAAGACTCCACAGAGATTACCAAGTCTTGGAAACTGAGAAAGATTCCTTGGAAGTACAAGTAATGATTTTGGAGGGATAAAAGAAATATTTTGAAGCGAAGATATCGGGGCTAGAATCAAGACAGTCTGCAACACATCGACAAATGGGGGAATTGAGAACCCAGATAGAGGAGTTGATGACACAAAAGGGATCTCTCGAAACTCATCTCAAGATAGAAAATGAGATACAGCTAGACATCACTCCTTTCCATGCCTAGGCTTGCACAATCCAGAGAAACATACACAAAGCTCAAATAAATCTCGCGGGTGAAATTCATAAGGTGAAGACAACAGAGGCAACAGTGAAGGAGATTGTAGCAGAATCTCTTAGTTTCATAACAAGACTCCTGAAGGTTTCTAAAAACTTTCAAATCCAGTTGACTTGGATAGAAGACAACTCGACATTTCCTGAACACTTGCCACAAAAGGCTATTGAAGGCTTAAAAATAGAGATGGATCTCCTAGAGTTTTGCAGAAAAGCTTCAGCAAGATTGAGTAGTGGAACTGAGAATATATTGGAAAAGTGTACAGGGTTCTACAAGAATATGTGCCAAGTTCATGAGAGATGCAAGCTTGCTTCATTTGCAAAAATAAATGGCTCCCCAAACAAAGACCAGCTTGTGGTGTATCTATAGGATAGATTTCATGAGGATGAACAGTATATTCAAAAGATTGAAATCATCAGTGAAGACGATGTTAAAACTTGGGTTGCACAAGCTTCGGTCAACCATTATATATTGGAATATTTATTTAGAACCACTCTAAAAAAGGTAACAAGCATGGAATCCCAGCTGGTCGTACACGAGGTGACAATGAAAATGATGGAACTAGTAAATTATCGAACTATCGATGAGGAATCATATGCATGGGGGGATTATATTGCAATTTTAGCTGGGACCACCTAAAAAACTTTCGTCTTTATATGTATTTATCTTTTTTGTCATTTTCTAGTGCAAATCACCAAAAGATGAAATTTTGGGATTCCTAAGGCCAAGGAAGCCGATAACTCATTGTAATTGTATTATAAATAGAGGGAGAGGGTAGAATAGAGGGAATTTTTGTTGGCATAAGAAGGCTAGTTTATTTGTAGGAAGAACTATTTTTTTTTTCTGCTAATAAAGAAGGACAATTTTGCCAGGAAAGGGTTGCATGAGTTTTACATGGATTGTGTGGAATTTTGAATCTTGAATTACTTCTATTAAATTTCTGTAAAACTATTAGATCGTTATGAATTTTATGAACTATTTATTTAATGATGAATGATTTTTCGTTTCGTATAAAATTATGTGTACAAATTGAGTAATTAATGCTTTCTTATTTCAAAGCTATCTTTGTTAATCTTTCTGCTGTAACTATGTGTATGGAATTGGAACAGTTATTTGCAAGATTCATTATGGATCATTATAGTACATTACTCTTTTTCTTCTAAATTTTCTCCCCAAGGGGATAGGATATTTTAGTTTAGGATAGACTAGAAAATAATTAGTTTGCTTAGATTTAGATTTATAGAAGTGATTGAGGAGAAAGAGTGGTGAGATGGGAGGTAAGAACCTACGCATCTGTAGTGAGTTTCTTGTTCATCAGTCACCTGCATTTAGCTTAGGAATTTTCATTTCATTCATTTAAAAGAAAATTACATAAACGATGGATCGGGTTGTAACCGGTAACAGACTTAAACAAACCTTAAATCTATGGTAGTCGGGCCGCTAAACAGACAGGTTCTCCATACCAAACAGTGAACGATCTAGTTTGAATCGATTACTGGGGAGAATACCTACTATCGATACCTAGGAATTTTCCAGGAATGAATAGGTCCTAGGCCTCCTCCTCCTTCTTGCTCGATTACATGCTCATCTCCTCACAATGCTAGAAAATATGGATACCTCTTGCATTCGATTAGATGATTTGTTCTCTCATTTGGAGATGATTTTACTTCACATGGTTCAAAGTATCAAGCACATCAAGACTCATTTGAACCTGATTTCAAGATCAAGTTGAATGAGCACTCACTTTTTCTCTTTTGTCATATTATCTTAGTTGCTCTACATGGTCCCATAATCTCTTATGCAGTTGTATATGTTCCTGATCAGTTTGAGTATATTCCTCTTCTTCCCAAGAATAAAATCCCTCCATATATCTAATAAAGTTCACACCTATTTGTATTTGGAGCATTTTATTTCTGGTGTATCTCATTGTCCATTCTTTAGGAAGGATTTTCACCATGCGGTTTTGCCTTTTTCCTCATTTTACATGGATAAATAATTTTTTACATTTAGATTGTAATGGGTGACATTTGGTCTTAGTTACCAAGGCCCAAGTTTTCCAAAGTTAGGATTATTATTAATCCTCTCTTTTTCCAAAATCAGTGTCCAACAGTTGACTCTAGTGCGCATTCAATCATGTCCAGTTGTGCTCCGATCCCCATTAGTTAGATCACTTCCAGTGTCTCCAACGCCAATTTGCATGATTCAAGTAAATATAAGTTTGTTTGTTCATCTACCCTCTTTAGTTAACTGGTTTTGATCCCTTTTTCACCTACCTTGTTCAATTAACTGGTTATTAACTATTTTAGTGATCTAAAATTGCACTAGTTAGCTCTAGTGGTGATTTTACCACATTGAGTTAGCTCCTAAGTCAGTCTAGGTAGGTAGATTCAATTGTCTCTTCAGGTATTCAAATGATTCCTTGATGATTGTATTATATATTCACCCATAATGTGAATATTATTGTAATTTAATATTTCTCATATTATTCTTCAACTCATTGTGTAATAGAAATTATTCTTCTCTATATTTTTCTTGTGCAATCTATCTGAAGACTATTTGCGTCCCAAGATTTGCTTGTCAGAATATAATAGTTGACACTCTTGCATGTTTGTCACCAATGATTAAGTCATTAGAATTATTTCTATTTACATTTATAAAAGTTGTCTTTGTATCCTATCTGGTATATGATTTGTGTTCTTCATCATCAGGTTCCTTTTCTTCATCTTTCTCATATAGAATTTCTTATAACTCTACCGGTGATTTTGTTCTAGTTTTTTCTTTTCTTGGTTTGCTAAATATCGTTTCATATACTTTATATTTTTCCTTTCATTCATTTTATTTATTATCAAATTGTAACATATATAATCCTTTGTTCTAGAGGCGTACCCAAAAAATATACCTTTATTTGCTCTGGAATAGAATTTTCCCAAGTCATCATGAATGCTTTTAATGCACCATATGCTTTCAAATATTATGAAGTATTTTAGTGAGGTTGGTCTTCCTTTCCAAAGTTCATATGGAGTTTGATAACTATTTACTCTGAGTTGATCCCTGTTCAATATGTGCGCAGTAGTGTGCATGGATTTTCCCCACAAAGCATCCGATAGAATTAACGCATTAAGCATTGTTCTAGTCATTTTCTATAGAGTTATTTTTTTCCTTTCAGTTACTTCATTTTGTTGTGGATTTCCAACAATTGTATATTTCCTTCTGATTCTGTTTTATTCACATAAATTTTCAAAGTCGTCTTAAATGTATTCTCCTCCATTATCTGAATGTAGACATTTGATCCTTATGTCAGTCATGTTTTCAACCATCTTCTTAAATATTCTAAAGTTCTCAAAAGATTTAGAATTTTTATCAAGAATACATATCCAAGTCATTCTAGTACAGTCATAAATCAACAACATGAAATAATATTCTCCATTGAATGTATTTGTTATTTACGTCCCACAAATATCAATGTGTATTAACTCTAGGAGTTTTGTAGTTGAGTATTCTTTTGTCTTGAAGATTTTTCATGTCAAATTTCCATGTTCGCATGATTTACACATAGTACTAATTGATTTTATAATCTTAGGAATATCTCTTACATCTTTCTTCTTGCAAACCTTTACCGGATTATCGAAGTTAATATGTCCCATTCTTCTGCACCAAATCCAACTTTTGTCAATTTGTACCATATAACATTCTTCCTTCTACATGACATATAGCATGTACACATTGCTGGAGTTCCTGGGTGCTCTAGATACCAATGTTCTTGAGTTTTTCCTTCTTATCTGGCATTCTTCAAATTTAAAAATGAGACTGTGCTCTTGGTCACACATCTAACTCACAATTAATAAATTTTGTATCATGTTTTCGATTAATATCACATTTTTGGCTTCCGCATGCTTGTGGCCAAGAGTGATTGTTCCCTTTCCAAGAATTTTCACTGTACCATTTCCTTCAAAAGTAACACTTCCTATTTTTCCTTTTTCACAATTTAGAAATATGTGTTCATCTCTAGTCATGTGTTTAGAGAATCCACTATCAACATACCATCTATTTTCTCTGCTCTGAGCATGCAAATCAAGTCACATTTTTCAATATGTAGCTCTTCTGGATTTGGTTTCCAACTCCTGTTATTATCCCTTTCAGGTGTTAAAACACTTCCCATTTGCTGAAAGGGATTTTCTTTGAGCCTATAGTTGAGTGCAGTGTCACCAAAATGGTTACATTTGTACCACTTAGTGTCAATATTTAGAGGTCCAAATGAGTTATCATTTATTCCTTTGAAATAGTTTGGCTGGCATGTTTTACTCTCATAATGATTTCTAGTGCTTTCACTAATGGCATTATTATTTTCATATTCCCTACAACCATCATAGATCCAAATCCTAGTCTCTATCAAGCGCTGAGAGAGATCAAATCTCTTGAGGTGAAAACTTCCTTTCAGGTATAGCACTCAAGGAGTTATGGCCGACATATTATTATTATTATTATTTATGGCCGACATATAATATTTATTATTTTATTATTATTTTGTTGGGTAGGAACGATACAACATCTCCCCCATAATGGGATGTAGAGCGCTTATCGATGCAATTAATAGGTTTATGTATAAAATTCTTGCATAGGAAACAAAGTCCTTAGAAAAACCATTCATAACTAATTTGTCTCCTTGATGTTTCAACTTCGTTGCTTTTGTGTAATGCTTGTGATTCCATCTTTCCATTTTCCTTTTGAGTTCACCATCAATTGATCTATTACCTACATCTGTATAGGTTTCAAATTTGGACACATTCCCTTTCTGCTATATTTATCTCTTTATTAAATTCATACCCTAGTCCTATTTGGTATTTTTATGGTTTTTTATTGTTCATAATTTCATCTAGATTCTTGGAGCTATTGTTATATCTTGATTGAAAATTTAGCTGAGAATTAGTTTATTGTACCTTCCATTTTAGAAAAATAATTTCTGTTACAAGATCCCTTTTTATCCTTTCAATTTCCTTTTGATAATTCTTCCCTTGACTGCTAACCACTAACTTTGTTATTCGATGGTCTGATTTCAGTTCTTGTAATTCCTTTCTTAACACAATGCTTTCAATTTCTAGATCTTCACTCATCTTTTCCTTGTTTTCCAATTGATTTGTCAATAGTTCTTCTACTTCTTTTTCTTCTTCAAGTTGATTTTTTAGTTCTATGATGATATTATCACCTTCCTTTGTTTTTATGATTTCCTCTTTGAGATTCAGTATTTTTTCTTTCAGTTGCTTGTTCTTATTCCTAGCATCATTCAGTTAAGCTAGTACTGCACTGATAAATTCACCCTCAAGATAAACTTCTTCTTATTCATCATCATTTTATTTCTCAGGTTTATTTCCATGATATAATTATGGTAGGGTTAGAGTCTATAAAAACATCTAATAATGGTATGGTTAGGGTCTCGTACAAAATAAAAATAAATTATTCTTGACTTCGCCAATTTTCTTGATACATGAATTATTTGCTTCTTCTTTGATTCGACTAGCTAGTGATTCCCTTTCAACCTTGTTATTGAATAAATCTACTCAAGAAGACTCAAGCCAGATCTCCCTAGTCCAAGTAGATCTAGAACAAATCAAATACACAATATAATCTACTTTCCTAGATCAATAGAGATGCATTTTAACAGATAGATCGCTTACTTGAGATATGCAAATCCTCTTCTCTCTTTGTTGATCCAAGCTCCAGAGCTTTCAGATATTCAGCTGCAAAACCCTGTAGAGAAAGTGGAAATAAGAGAATAGTACATGTGTGTCCAAACATGAATTGATCTAAGCTAATAGTTAAGGAATAAATATCTAAACATTATCAACACAATAAAATTTATGGAAATATATTTGTATTAATGTAATCAAGGAGATACATACAATTACATAGAAGAAGGAATGACACAACCTAGCCTTAACGCTACAATATTCCATTCAACAATCCAAGCCAAGCCTCCAAAGCAATATAGTAAGCTTCCCAAAGGATGATAGGGATCACCTATTAGGATTATTAATCCTCCCTTGACCATACTATCTATTAGATTATTTAGCCTAACTTAGGAACCTTAATTAATTAATTGGGTCCACTTGGCCTAATGGGGCCACAAGTAAAAGTCATTAGAGAGTGGGGAACACTGTTAGAGGTTAACTGCCACTTAATGCATGTGCATGTATCAGTTTGGGTGCCTCCTAGACTAATCCCTACATTTTAGGAGTCAATGGGAGTCCCGACACCAACTACTTCAGTTAGTTGGAGTTAGTAATAGTTAGTCTCAGTTAGCCCCCAGTTACTTTTAGTTAGTTCACAATCAGTTAGCTAGCGTAATATTTGCATGGATAATGCATGGCTGCATGTGGAGTAGGCGCGTTTTCCCACCTACCACACTCAGTTGCACTGAGTTAACTAGCTGTCACCAATTGTTTGAGTTGTTGGACATCTGGGAGTTGATCTGTTGGACTCTGACATTGATTGAGACACCATAAGTTAGATGGCCAGTTAGCTACAGTCAGATCTAGTGGATATATTCGAATTGCATGTCATGCATTCGAATTCTTTTCCTATGTAAACTATTATAATATTGGATTTTATTATTGTGAATGATACTGTAAATTCCTGAGCAATACTTGTCTATTTCCTGTGTGGTTTGTTTTGTTCAGTTTGTATATTCATTCTCCATTATTTTGCTACAAACATTGTTAGAACTATCTGCTTGAAGATATAAATGGCATTCAAACTATAATATGGTATTAGAGCCTTCTTAGGCAGGTTTCATGCTTATTTCTCCCCATTGAACATCATAAGCAGCTGGGTTTCCACAAAAGTCCCTTGTGAAAATTGGCTAGCTCTAGATTTATTCAGAGTAGGGGAGAGGGCGTGACATACCTTGAAAATATGTTTATGTCGAAAGGAAAATAATTATTCTAATAGTTCATATGTTTTAGTGTTTTGTAGTGATATTTTATAGGTTCAACTTCATATGGATTCGATATTATCAGTTCCTCTTCTTACTCCATCCACAAGATATTCAAAAGGGAAGTCGAAGATGATTGCATCTCTAAAGAGACAAGGTCTCTATGAGATATCTATGGGACTTGGTAAAGTGTATTATGAAGATGAGAAATACTAGGTAAATGATGGTGATAGAGCTTATGGAGCAATATGTGGGACTTTTTCTTGAAGCTTGCTTATAAACCTTAGTGAGTTTGCAGAATACCCAAAGGATATTTGGATAGAACTGGATAGAATATTGGGGAAGCACAATGAGGATTGTTATAGAAATATGGGGAGAATATTTAGAACCACAAGAGTTCTTTACTCAAAAGTATCGACTTGTACTCTCTCTGATGAAGTTGTTCAAGATGAAGAAGAAGGGGAATCTTCCTCACAGTCAATTCGAATTAAAGAAAGTCTCCTTGGAGTGACTCTTTCTTCTGCTACTCCAGAAGTGTATGACATCTCTGATATCTCATCTCCTCACATGGATGATCTAGAAGAAGACATTCAAATCTTTGTTGTTGAATAAAATCTCTCCTTCCTTTCTATGGAAAAATTCTCCAATGATTCTTCTAGTATAAATTCTGTGCATACTTTACTGGTGATTTCTCTAGGAAAGGGTGAGGAATTTTATTTCTCTGTCTCTAATGATGTTTTTTTTTAACAGGAATAGAAAGGGGGATTATATTAACATGCCGTGCATAGCCATTCATTACAACAGAAGAAGGAAATATAATGCCGGCATGTCAAAATTGCTGCACATCTGGCTTGTCCTGAAAGTTTCCCATAAGGCAGAGCATATGATCGTTCCAAAATTAAAAAAGATGCGGGTAGTATATACCCTCACAAACTGGCTACAAAGCAAAATGCAAAGAAACATAACCCAAACAAAATTGAAACAGAATAAACAAGAGACATAATTTAATTGCCTCTCAGAGTCCTGGGCTGCAGAACTGATTCTTCTTCCATGGGTTGTTCAGCTATTTCATTTACTCCATTAACCCTGCTCTCCTGGTTCATAGAGATGAGCTTCTCGAGGTATTCCTCTATTCGTTCCACTCTGCCCAGCAGGTCGCGCAGGTTGCTCTCGAGATCTTCTGTTCGGGTGCCATTATTACTGACCTCAAGCGATGTGCGACTCACAGTTTCACTCATACTTTTAATTTCCTTGGCCATTTCTTTGTTGTCCATTACCCCTATAGCATTCATCTCGTACAGCCTGCGCAGATTATTTTTTATGTCCAGCAGTCCAGCATTATCACCAAAGTGAGCCATTCCTCCAGAGTCAGGCGTTATTGCTATTCGAGAAAATTGAATGTGCAGAGGGAAACCAGAAATGTCCTAGTTCTCACCCCAGCGCACTGAAAAAACACTCCAGAGGTCAGAAATTTCTTGTTGCAGAGCATAAACACTAAGATTGTCTGAGCAAGACAGTGTTCCCAGAGCGTCATTCTTCCAGCCAGATTAGAGGCATCCCAAGACCTTATCCTATCTGTCTGCTCGAAAAGGAGATGAATCAACGTGACTATCGATGTCCCAGGCTACTGAGGGATAACTACATTGGCATAAGGAGAAGGCACATAGAGCAAGGCGCTCCTTTACAAAGGCATGAATAAGGGGGAGCCCATGCCAAGGGATTCCCAGCAGTCTCCCACCCCCTACTCTAGCTACCATATTCAGCAAGAAATTCGCAGAGCTGGGAGAGCTGTGACCAAAGTCCAGAACATTACAATGGAGTGAGTCGAAGCAAGGAGGTGACATAGAGATAGGGAGGAAGGGCCACCGATCGTGCGAGAAGGAATGGCAATAAATTGAAGGCCTGAAGTGTTTTAATTCAGCTGCTGCTGAGGAGGGAAGAACGAGCCACGCGGCCTTCGAAGGAGGGAAAATAGGACTTGTCATTGAATGCAGGGAGCCGCCAAGAGGAGGGGGGAGGTGAGGGCCAGCTGGAGGGGGGGTGAAGTGAGAGGAAATGCGGTCGAAGGAGGGGATAAGGAGAAGGAAAGGGGGGGAGAGGAGAAAGAAGCAAGGGAGAAGGGAGAAGATAAGAAGGGGATAAGGATAAAGGCCTAAAATATACCTAATGTGTTCTTTGAGAGATAAGGGATTCACTTTAGAGAATTGCATGATGAGAGTGCGAGAAAGAATACTAAAGCTTCTCGTCATGGAATGTATTTGAGGTAGGAAGGCTCGCCATCCTGGCTATAGTGGCCTTGAGGGAGACTGGCTCTGACGTTAGCCATGATATCTGTTTCCTTATTATTATGCCGAAGAATGTGAAAAACCTCGAAAGATTGAGGCAGAAGAAGCTTAGCTTTTTTATATAATCGACGGAATTTAATATCTCCTGAGGGATACCCATTGATCATCTTATAGATGACATGCCTTGAATCTCCAAATATCTGGACCTTCCGGAGATTTTTGTCTTGAATGAGATGGAGACCCTGGAGTAGAGCCATCCATTCAGCTTCATTGTTGGTTCTAGAGCCAAGTCCCCAGGCAAATCTTTGTTCCACTTGTCCTCCGGGATCCACCAAGATCCCACCCGCGCCTGCCACCCCTCGATTACCTTTCGAAGCCCCATCGAAAAATAAGGAGTAAGAATTTTTATCCCTGAGCCAGGACTGAAAGTCTTTGGTTGAGAGTCGAATTTCCCACTGGAGAGAGTGACTAGAGTGATTTGTTCTTTCAGAGACAATTTTGGACTGAAGGGAGCTATTCTCTTTTAGATATTGTTTACACCAATTGGCATAGGGATCAGGAATGGACTCTTGCAGGGGCTAGCTGATGTTGTTCGTGGCGAATTTCTCAGCTATCATTCCTATGGTTTTCGTTGCTATGCAAACTGCGACGGCCTTTTGCTCCTTAAAGATGGCACGATTTCTGGCAAGCCATAATTGCCAGCAAAGATTTTTTGGAATGGCTGCCCATAAACGACTTAGAATTGGCTTCTTGGTCAGAGAACCTGGAAACAGATTAGTCCAATCTTTAAAGAGCTGAACTGTGTTATCTGGAAGATCTCAGATGAAAGCCATGGGGAGGACGATATTCCAAGCTATCTTAGAGACTTCACATTGAAGAAAAAGGTGGCTGGAGGTCTCTTCTGCAGAATTACAGAGGGCACACCAAGATGGTCCAAGAATGCCTCTTTTTATTAAGTTTTATGCAGTTAAAAGCTTGTTATGTAGGAGGAGCCAAATAAAACTGTTGACTTTAGGGATGCTATCGGGATGCCAAACCTTTTTCCATATTTTATCTGCCATCATCTGTTCCATGGATATTATTTTGTATCCTTCTTTTACCGTATACTGCCCTGATTTTCCCCAACCCAACCGATCCTTAGTTGATAGACTCGATGGGGATAAGCCGTGCAGGGAGGAAAGGAAAAGGTTGGCTGCATTTCTCAAGTGGTCTGGTGGAGAGATGTCCTTCCACCCGTTCCATTGGCCGTCCGTGTCCCACCGTGACAGATCAAAAAGAGAGAGGATATCCTGCTCAGACAGCCATTCAGAAAAAGAACCCAATCCTGGAATAGAAGATCGCAGAGGATGCCCTAAGATGCTGCTGTTACAGATGTTTATTTTTTTCCCATTACCGGGAATCCAGTAGCAATTTTCATTGATTGTGTTGATTGAAGCCTTACACAGCTGCCAAAGAGAGGTGCCTTTCCCTTTCCATTCACCATCCAACACTTTTGACCTTGGCTTCTTGATGTATTTTTTCCTGAGAACTTCCTTCCACCATTCCTTTTTTCCAGTAACCAATCTCCAAATCAGTTTGGCCCCCATGGCTTTACTAGTGAAATCCAGGTCTCTAATACCTAGTCCCCCATGACATTTGACACGCTTGATAATTTCCCACTTGACCAGATGGAACTTCTTCGTTTGAGTTTTCCCTCCCTGCCAAAGGAATTTTCTGATTTCTTTACCTATGCTGGTGATGACCTTCTTCGGAGCTAGGACCATCGAGCTCGTGTAAATAGGGTAGGATGAGAAAATGGACTGGATTAAAACTGTCTTTCCAGCTAAATTTAGCCATCTTGTCCCCAGGGATTGAGTCTTAGCTTTGATTTTCTCAATGACCGGAGTCCACATTGAGGAGGTCAAGGATTTTTTGACTACTGGTATGCCCAGGTAGTTGAAGTGAGTCCAGTTAGGATTGGTTTTAATTTGCAGAATTTGTGAGATACTGCAGAGAATAGGGGCAGGACAGTTCCAGCTATAGATTTGACATTTGTTTTTATTTGCTGAGCTCCCTGAGGTTTGAAGGAATATATCCAGGGGGTTTAGGAAGTTTCTAGCAATCTGTGTGGAAGCTATTCCGAGAAAGATGGAGTCATCAGCAAACAGAGCGTGATTGATAGGAGGCACGCCATTCCTAAAGGAGAGGCCTGGAAGGGAACCTTCGGAGAGGAGCCTAGTCAATCTTCTACTTAGGGAATCAGCGACCAGGATGTAAAGGAAGGGGGAGAGCGGACATCCTTGCCTAACCCCGTGAGAGGCTTTGAAGAATTCAGAGGGCCTGCCATTGATGAGAGGGGCTATCCAGGGAGAAGAGATGCAGGCTTGAACTTGATTGATGAAAACAGAGGGGAATCCAAATCTTTCCATCACCATGAAAATGAAGGAATGTCTCAATCTGTCGAAGGCATTAGCCAGGTCCAACTTGATGGCCATCCCGGGCTCTCTTCGTTTAGTGCTTGAATGGATCGCTTCTTGCACTAAGTGGATATTGTCACTAATATGCCTGCCAGAGACGAAACCACTTTGATTGGGAGAGATAAGGGAGGGGATGACTTGTTTGATCCTCAAAGACAGCACTTTCGAGAAGATTTTGAAGGAAGCATTGCACAAGGAAATGGGCCGGAATCTTTTGATGGTAGGAGGCTTAGAGTCTTTAGGAATGAGAGCCAAAAATGTGGATTTGGTGGCTCCCCCCATATTCCCTTTTGCCATCCAGGCAATAAGGCGCATGAAGTCTCTGTTAATAAGGGGCCAGAAGGTTCTATAGAAGCAGATAGGGAAACCATCCGGGCCTGGGGCCTTGTCCAGGTGGAGGCTCCAGATTGCTTTTTTAACTTCTTCTTCCAGGATGGGGGATTCAAGTTCGGTTTTTGTTTGAGGGCTAATAAGGGAAGGAATATCAGAGGCCATTTCTTCCATAAGACAGTGGGAGACTTGCTCATCATTATATAAATGCTCAAAAAAGTTTCTTACCTCAGCGCTGATGGCGGCTTGCCCTTGAATAACTGAGCCATCTTCATTCTTAAGTTCTCTTATTGTGTTCCAGTGCTGTTTGTCCCTGCACTGGTTTTGGAAAAATTTTGTATTCTGGTCTCCCCCTTTGAGCCACAAGACACGTGATCGGAGTCTCCATTCCTCTTCTATTTGCCTTAAAATTTTCTGAATCTTTGTTTCCAACTCGATTTCTTTGATGAGGTGTTCCTTGGTGACCGTACTTACCTCCATTTCTGCTTGCAAGCGCTCCATTTCTGTCAATATGAGGTCCTTTTGCTTAGCAGGTTCTTGATAATGGGTTTTTACCCATGCCTTGAGGGCAACTTTCACCCTCTTAAGTTTCTGCTCCCAGGAGAAAGCTGGAGAACCTGGAATGAAACAACACCAGGATTTGACTATTATATCCTTAGCTTCATCCGATTCCAGCCATAATCGATTGAAACTAAATGGGAGAGGCCCCAAATTTTCTTCCAGAGGGAAGAAGAGACAAATGGGCTTATGATCTGAAACCGCCAAGCACAGAAGTTTGACCTCCGGGATAGAGTTAAGAAGATGAGAACTAACCAAAAACCGATCAAGATGGGTGGCAATATGCCCAGGGCCCACTCGTTTGTTGCTCCAAGTATAGGTGCCATTTTTGGGGATGATGTCTGTAAGGTTCCATTGAGAGATGAGATCTTCTAAACGCTCCCCGTAGGGGTCCCTTACCTTGGATCCTCCTCTACGCTCAGCTGCCGATATGGTTGTATTAAAGTCCCCTGTGATGAAGCAGGGAAGGAGCTTTTTGTCCTCAGACTGCTCCTCTAAAGATGTCCAGAAGCTATCCTTCTGCACGTTCAGGGTTGGGCCATATACATTCCCAACCCAAAACTGTTCTTTGCATTCTTTATTCTCGAGTTTTATAAGAAGCCAATTTCTATTTTCTATAGCAGAAATAAATTCAAACTTATCTTTGTTCCACCAACATAGGAGGCCGCCAGAGGCTCCAATGGCATTGGTGGCTATACCAGTCCCATTTGGCCAGATGCTTTTGATGGCCGCCACACTGTCTTCAACTGATTTCTTAGTCTCCTAGAGAAGAAGGATTGAGGCTGATTCCATGGATTTGAATCTCTTAATTACTTCTAATTTTTGTATACCACCCAAACCTCTACAATTCCAGGAGACCACTTTCATTATTTCTTGTGTTGTTTGAGGGCCTTTTCTTTCTCCTTTCTTTCCTCCTCCACACTTATGAGATATTTTCTTGCTTGCGAGGTTTTAACCAGCAAATCTAAGTTGGATTTCTTTCCTGCCGCCTTTTCCCTTGCTGCCTCCTGCTCGCGAATGACTTTATTAGTTTTCCTTCCTTTCCTGGAGAGAGGTTCTTGTTCTTCTATGGAGGTGTTGATGCCTGGAAATTCGCAGGCGGAAACAGTAAGGGATTCTCCCCAATCAGCGTTCCCAACTAGCCCGCTGACTGTTTGGTATAGGGAATCCGTCCTGTTTGCGGTCCGGCTACCGTAGGTCAAAGCAACAAACAAAGGCTTTACCGGTTGCGGCCCGGCTCACCGAGTTTTTTTTTTTTGTATTTTGACTTAAAAAAAATGATATGCACGTGCCTAATTAAATGCAGGCTGGTTTAAATGCAGGGGGCTGTCACAAAGTGATGCGCAGGTTCTTACCTCTCGTCTTATGCTCACAAGCAAACAAACCAGATACGAACAGAAATAACTAACTATCTAAACTATCCCTAGGGAGCGAGGCTATCATCTTAAATGAGCAATAAAGAATCACATACTGTAAGAAAACTACAGATAGCTGATACTTTTCCCACAGCACATGAAAACTACAAATATTCAAATAACCAGTTAACCGATCATTCTATAACAGCAATTATTACTCATAGTGCAAATGTATCCCAGAAAAGACTGCAGAACAATTAACAAGAACTTAGGTTAGAAACATCAAATATCCTCACAGCGCATGAAATACAGCTGAACACGAAATAGTTCTTCTTCAGTATTATTCATTGAATAGCATTGGTACATTTCACTTCTTTACTCTTTTGAGCAGACAAAATTGCAGTTTACTTCGAAAAACGAAATAGTTCCTCTTCCGAGTCAACAGTTACAAAATTTGCTAAGGGAAAAAGCCCTCATTTCATCGGGCTTCCCATTATTTAAACAACAACTGATGTCCCCTGGGTTCCCTCGGCGCGTGACCTTTCAGCGCTCTTGACGATTCAGTTTCTCTCCTGGCCGTTTCGTTTTCTTCAATCATTTGAATAAACGTTTTACCCTCTGACAGTAACTGCTGAAACGCTTCAGTGGCGCCTTTGTCATCCGTTTGGGTTGTCTCTTTTCTTGCCGCAGGCTGCCTTCATGCCCCATATGATTCTCCCTGCACGTAATTTATGCGCATTATCCACTAACTTGAGACATCGACCATCAAAATTTTATAACCCTAGTGAAAGATTCACAAAGAAATTGGCCTGGCTTTACGGGCGAAAACTTATGAAGAGAAACGGCTGTCGGGTGGGCTAATAATCAGGCATCAGATGGGTAAGTTTCGGGGAGCCACAATGGCGGGCGAGCACGGGAAGAGAGGAAGTGGAAAACGAGCGTCGTAGGTGATCGAGCGGCGGAGGAGAGTGGATCGGCGGGCAGACTACTCCGCCACCCGCAACGGCGGACGGGAGGCAAGCTACGGACAGGCGACGGAAGCTGCAAAGGCGGTAGTTCGGGCGTTGGGTGAAACTCAAGTTGGGGCCCGACTTTATCTCCCCAACCGCAACGTCGAGTGAACAGGAACTCTGGGGCAAGCGATTCACAACCCGAATCGGGCGTCAGAGAGAAGTGGGTCGGGCGGAGACTTTGTTCTGAGGACCGTAACGGCGGGTGAGATAAGACTCTACTTCCTTCGAAAGAGGCCCGATCCAAAGAGAGAAAAACATCATAGCTAGGATTAACTTGCACCCTAAAAACCGTCTTTTCCCCTGCTCATGCAAAATTTTCAAACTTTGACGGGTACCAGGAAAAAACGCATGACTCAAGCTAACTTGGCCAAACACTTAAAAGTCGAGCAATCGACTTCAAACACAAGATAAGCTCCAAGACGCCAAACTTTCAACAGTAGGTTCGAGCAACAAATGACAAGGAGGGGTCCCTGAGTTTAAGTAAAAGACTAAAAACGGGGAAACAGGTTGCGGCAGCAACAACTGGCGATTCCCTGGTGAACCTAGATCTCTGGGTGGTTTCTTCCTTGAAACGCCGACTGTCTTACAACAAAATGTATTCCTTGGATTCTTCCAGCTAGATAGATTTCTTAATGACAGAAATGTGTCCCTTTATCATTGATATCCGTCCACTTTGGGCGATGAAAGTCAAGATTCTAGAGTCCGGATAACTCTGCTGAGGCTAAAAAATGAGTTCATTATTAATTTCTCTTCAAGGTAGCTGGTAACATTGGACACCACAGGATTGTAGTAGGTGATGAACAGAAACGTTCCTTTGTTCCTCATTCCCATGCCGCCTTAGCAATTTTTTGTGCTTTTTCGGATTTTATCCCTTTTTATGAGAGTTTTCATGTATGCCCTTCTTACTGAATTTTCATTCAGGATCCTCTATCCCATAGTGCCCTTTTGTGTGAGTGATGTGCTTGAGGTTTCAGCTCACGGACGGAGAGGATCATTGGAAAATTAGTACTTTATGATCTGGATTTAACCTTGGAGCATGATGCTTTTATAGGAATTCTGACTCTTGTGTGCCTTCTGGCAACTATTATCCGGCATGGGAGCATTTAGATTTAACACCCTGTTCATCTTGCTATTCTCCATGGGTCCCCTGTCATCGCCCTTTAGATTTTTTAAGTGTAAAGTGCGCGGAACCTCAGCATAGTATTCTGGACTTTTGAGTCTGATTGACCTTACAGAAGTTTAAGTAGGACTTCAATGCACACAAATATTTTGAAAACTCGCTAGTGGAAAGAATTCACATGGAAAACCGCAGTCTAACTATTCAACAAATGTTTACCATTTCCAGAAATGTGGGGTTCTCCACAAATAACCACGAGTTAACCACCTTTATTGAAACAAACTCACTTAAAGAAAATGAAAACAAAACCCAACAAAAGCTTATTTATGTACAAGTTAGAAAGCTCAAAAAACAGCTTAGGAAAAATAAGGTTTAAGGACCAGCCCATTAACTGGCAAATTTTCCTCCCATCCCTGTAAATCTTGTAACATATAGGTAGCAGGGCCAAGTTTAGCGGTGATTTGAAATGGACCCACCCATAACTGTTGGAATTTAGTGTGCTTCCCTTTCTCGTCATGGGGATGATCCCATTTGAGGACCAGGTCTCCTACTTCTAAGTCCTTCTTCCCGGCTTTGTGTTTGTCAAACCATCTTTTCACTACCTCCTGCTGCTGTTGGAAACGTTCTCTCCCTTTGGATCTGGCCTCTTCCGCTTTCAGAAGATGGTATATTCTGACCTGGAGAACTTCATCATCCGATCCCCTAGACTCCTGAGCTAGTATGGAAGACGGGAGCAGGATGTTGGGGGGAAGAATGGCTTCTTTTCCGTACACTAGGGTGAAGGGCGATACTCCCGTGGTAGACTTAGGGGTAACTCTATCAGCCCACAGGGCATTGGGTAAGGCTGAGTGCCAACTTCGTTGATTCTCTATGACGGTCTTCTTAAGGATTCTGATGAGGTTTTTATTTGAGGATTCAACCAGGCCATTCCCTTGTGGATAATAGTTAGCAGAATAGTGTAACTTT
>LPNX010152221.1:22061-39292 GCA_001517045.1 Pseudotsuga menziesii | reverse complement strand
GAGAGATAGTGTGATGGATTGGGAGTTAGGTCTTGATGAAGAGAGAGAGAGAGAGGTTAATATGGATTAAGATATAGAGATAGATAATGAGGAGAGAATTGATAGTTAGTGGTAGGAGAGAGAGAGAGAGAGATTGGGTGTTAGTGTTTTAGATAGATAGAAATATAGAGCGATTAGGATTTATGGTGTTCATAGAGACAGATATATATATATTAGAGGTTAGGTGTTTAGAGAGAGAGAGAGAAAGAGTGATTGGTGATGATGGGGTAGGGGTTTAGAGAGAGAGAGAGAGAGAGAGATAGAGAGAGAGAGAGAGAGAGTGAGGGTTGTGGGTGTAGAAACGGAGAGAGATGTTGGAGGTTAAGGTTGAAGAAAGAGAGATATTGGAGGTTAGGGTTTTAGATATTGGAGGTTGTTGTTGTGGGTGTAGAGAGAGAGATATGTATATGTATATAGAGAGAAATGGGGAGAGGGGGAGCGAGATATTTGAGGTTAAGGCTATAGATAGAGAGATAGGTTGGAGGTTAGGGTTTTAGAGAGAGATATTGGGGGTTATATGTTTAGAGAGAGAGAGATATTAGGGATTGGGGATTTAGAGAGAGAGTGAGAAAATAATTAAGGATTTAAAGAGAACAAATTTTATGCCTTATTAATACAGGGGTTAAAATAGGTATGATAATACGATGTTTTTATATGAATTTTGAAGGTTTTAGGACTTGTAAATGTTAATATTTGTATGATTTATAAATTTGTATGATTTAAAATTTAGTGGTTACATGTTATATGGGTTGGAGAGTGGATAATACAGATAAGTTTTAGAGGAGGTTAAAGTTATAATTACCAAGGGAGTATATCCTAACTCCTAGGTTGCATGAATAGAGTGTCAACAAAGGGGGGTCCCTCATTAGAGCACTTTAAAAACCTTTTGTATACATGGTCGACCACCCATCTTAGGGCGTACTGGGAGGGCTTCTCTAGGAGTTACCTCCCTCCACCTATTACTAGTGCAACGACGTCCCAGTTCCCAGCTACAACAAAGGCACATGTGTCAAGATACCGAGTTAGGAGATTGTTTCCAGGAAATTTCCCAAAATGGTCCTTTGAAAACACTCTATCCAAGACTTTCAATAGAACCCCTATGGTCAATATACTAATGCAAACTATATAATAAAATGTTTACAATTTATTTTTCATAAAAAGAAAATATTTTATACAATCTTTTTCTGATTTAAATATTGGAATTAAATTTATATATATAACCATGAAAAAACCATTGAAAAACAATTTACTAGAAATAAACAAGATAACAATTTACAATCTAACAAAAATTTAAACTATGAATTTTTTTTAATAAGTTATTAACTAGGACTCTAATCTATTTCAACAAACTCATAATCATTAATTTCACCTCTAAACTATTCAATAAACTTTTAATTATTAATTGAAGCTACTTCAGTCTGAAAATAAAAACTAAATTATTAGAAACAACATACAAAAAATAGAAGTCTTTAAAATACAAGTCTTTACATAGGGCATAGTACTAATTAAAAGAAAATTTGCATTTACCCTCTCATAAATTTCTATACACAAAAACAATATCCAAAATTAAATATTATATGAGAAAATTATGAAAACATCACAATGCTAAGTAAAAATAGGAAAAAATAGAAAAATTAAAATAAGCACTAAATTTATTTATTAAATTAATAAATATAATTAAACTAGTTTTAGAATTATTAAAAATTAAACCCTTGTTAATTTTAAAAATACTATATACCATTATAAAATACGGATAAATAAAATAAATTTACAAAAGTAAAAACCTTTAATTGATAACTGATGAATTTTTTTGGATGTTCTAATTGTGAATCTAGTTATAAGTTGAAACCTCAAACCTCCAATTGTAGCCATGGAGACACTACGCAGGGTTGGAGGAAAAGACCTTCATGAATGGAGACTATTAAGTAAAAATAATTAAATTAAAATACCTTGGTTAAAATCATAAACTATTAAAAAAGGACTCAATCTATCTTGTGGACACCATAATTGATAAAAACCCCTAGGAAGATGCAGCATAAGCAGGCCACGGGAAAGGTTTCCCCATTTAGAAATTCTTTTCGGAATTTCGGGATCACCGGCAACACAACACGTGATCATTTCTTTTCAGAATTTCGCGATCACTGATAACAAGAAACCGTATTGCATTTGGGAAAGAATTTGAATTATTAACTTTTAACAACTGATGAATAAATGGTAACAAATTGTTTCAAACAATTTGTTTCCAATAAAACCCAGATTTATTTATTTAAGCAATAAATGGTAACAAATTGTTTCAAACAACCAAACGAAATTTTATTGGTTATTTCCAACTAAAATTATTACAATCCTGAACATAAAAGAAACCCAAAAAGATAGAAAATAAACCCACAAATGTTTTCAGAATTCAAACCAATTAAAAAAGGCTTTAAATACAAGCCAAATGGGCGTGCAGTAACTCGCCGTTAAGCCAAATGTTTTCCATCGAATGCTTTCCTACCATTGGGTTGTTTTTAATAAAATTCAGAATTGACATAAATTAATGAATTTAATTTTAATAAAATTGAGAATTGACATAAATTAATGAAATTGTGTCCAATTTTTTTAATAAATTAAAAAAAATGAAGATTTCAAACTGATCGAATTCGTTCAAGAATCATTGAGTTCTGCCCAGCAATGGAAATTCAGATCCGAACATAACAAAGCCAAACATGCAATATTTTCAATCAAATGGATAATATTTGGTAAGTAAACATGAAGTTGAATCCAATTCTAAAAAATGTTGAGCCAAGAAGATTGGGCTCTTTTGTGATTAAAACTACCTTCCACGAAATTGATGAAAAATTGGAATCGATAAACCTTCAACGAAATTGATGAAAAATTGAGCCAAGCTACCCTAAATTGATAAAAAATATGGAATAGATGAAAGAAAGCGTCAAAATGAAAAGAAAAGCGGCAATGCCTAGTTAATTTTGATATTTCCCCTAGAATATATATAATAATTATCATATAAACACTATTAAACTAATCTCTTATTTATTTTAAGAAAAAATAGATCCATTTTATTAATATTTAATATTAAAAAATAATATATATAATTATCAATAATCACAACAAAACTAAAAAAAATGACAAGTTTTCTTTCAAAAATTTGATAAATTTAATAACAATATAATATAATTTTCTTTTTACTAATAAAACAATTCATATCTCTACGCTATTTTAATAAGAAAGCTATGTAAGAAGTATTTTATTTGACAAAAAGATAGTATGTATTCACATAAACTCACTATAAAATAAAAATATATGTAAAAGCATATATTAAAATCATGACAATGGTAATGCAGGACTCATAAAGAACAGGCGGCGATATTTTTTATGGCAAATCATAGATAAGGCTAGGGCTGATACCTTGCTAAATACCATCCCCTTTTATGTACTTGCAGAGTATTCTTCATCACCGCCTCCTCCAAGCGACAAGCCATCGAGAAACCATCGAGATATTTCTGCGAGACAATTGGAAAAACAATTCAGCCCTAAAAACGAAGAAGGATGTGGCCAAGGACAATCGACTCATGGGGCGACCAATTCAACTGGGGATTTAAATTTGTCAAATAAAAAATAACATAACTCATTGAACTAAACAAGGACAATCGACTCATGCGGCAACACAACCTTCTGAACAAAAAGAATGCAACAACCAAACCATTTGAACAAAATACATCGGGTTTTAAGTTTTTATTGCATGACAGTTTAATGAAAAAAGTATAACCCTCTTAAAAAAATACCATTTATTGCATGGATGTCTATTAAAAAAATAACAAAACCCTCTCAATAAAATACCATTTATTGAATGAGAGCTAGTTTACAGACGTTCTTATTGAATGAGAGCTAGTTTACAGACGTTCTTGAATGAGAGCTAGTTTACATAAATCTTATACTCTTCGTATTCCTTTTCAAACTTATCGGTAATATATGCTTCCCAAAGAAGGTCTTCCTTAATTCACAAAACTTCTGATAGTTAATTTTAGTCATTCAAAGATTAAAAATAAATAAAATAGAACTGAACATAACATAAAAGAAACCTAAAAAAAATTAAAAATTAAAAGAACAAAAAAACCTAAAAAGATAACCAGAAAATATAAGAACATAAAAAAAAAATCAAAAAATAAACACAACAATGTTTTCAGACTTCAAAACAACCAAAAAGGTTTTAAAACAAGTCGAATGGGGTAATGGGCAGTTAAATTTCCCATTACTCCCGCCATAATTTCCGTAAATATGATCAATATCAAATTTACAATTGGAGTGCTTAATCGCACTTCTAAGCTATTTACTATGTAAAGGTACCTGAACAATGGTCTCAAGACAGACCGCCTCTTATACTTCCAGACGGGAATCTTCTTCATCACCGCCTCGCCATGGAGATGGCTGAGAGCGCTCGAAAGCATTCATCTGAAAGGATCAGTATTACTATTCTTCTAAAGATAAAGATAAAAAGGAAATCAGTATCAACAGAAATAAGAGAGGAAGATAATATTACTCGGAAATACCTAGGGATCCATCCAACCCCAAACCCACCATAATCTAGATATCTTCCTGCACAACATATTGATTGCATGATAATACACATTACATACCTTCTAACAATGGATTTCTTGGATAAGGTTGCACGGAGCCTCACCCTGTAGCGATGATATTGGTCGTCTGCACCGTGTGCACTGAAATCTTTGTAAAAACAATGGTGAACACATTAAAGGAAGAAAAATATGGGTTTCCAAATATGGGTTTCCATTGAAAGGTAAAATGTATCTTACTCTCCCATCTTTTTTTGCTCCAATTTATTGATATCACTATGGTAATATGATCCTTGGGATTGGAACGCACTCTGAAATCCCTTAATAATTGTAGAAACCCTAGGGCTTCGGAATCAAGACTAAGTTCCTTGTTCGATGAAGTAACAATGAAGGAACCACCTAATAACAAAACCCTCGGAATAAAATATCATTTATTGAATGAGACAACTTATACAGAGGTTATAATATAATAAAAACAAATATAAATCTGATTCGCAAAATTTCTGACACAATCTTAGCAAACTGAACATAAACCCACGAGTCAATTTTAGCTTAAAACTCGGGCAATCAGTGTGCTGATTAGGTTGCGCCATTGGGTCTATCACAAAATTTCTGACACAATCTTGGCAAACTGAACATAAACCCACGAGTCAATTTTAGCTTAAAACTCGGGCAATCAGCGTGCTGATCAGGTTGCGCCTGAACATAAAAGAAATAAACACAATCATGAAATAAACACACCAATGTTTTCAGAATTCAAACTAACCAAAAAAGTTTTAAAACCAAGCGGAATTTTCCCTTAATCACGCTGCTACTCCAGCCATATTTTCCCTAATTCTCATCGAAATGTAGCCTTAAATTTACAATTTCAGTGCTTAATCGTTATCCTAAGGTACTTACTATGTTCTGGCAATGGTTGCGGCACTTCTTCGTTCACCGAATTCCATGGAATTGGTTCTTGGAATCGTAGTTCGAGCAATGGTTTCAGTACTCCTTCGTAATTTCTATACTTGCAGACAAGAATCTTCTTGATCACCGCCCTAAGCCATCAAATGGGATAGATTTGAAGATCGCCAATTGGGTCTATCACCAAAGGGCTGGAAACCGAGTTGGATGTGGTTGGATCCGATAATATGATCTTGAGAGATTGGAACTTACTGTGAAATCAGTTAATAATTGCAGAAAGCACAACCATATCCCAAACAAAACTAAGTTCCTTGTTCGATCCATAGTCAAGAAAGAACAGCCTAATATGGCCACTCTTAAACAAACCAAATAACATATGTGAAAGCTAAAAACAATAACATGTGAGATCCGAAAGCCAATAAGAACAACCAGCGTTGAATTTCAACCTCACCCTTAAAGCATTTTTCCTTTGATAATGGATTTTTTTCGTAATCAAGAATGCCATTATCATACAACGGCTATTTATTTGAAATGCTTTTTTAATCTCCGAGTTTTACTATTATAGTCTGACGTGGACAACGCTCCATCCTCATCTTTTGCAACGCTGTTGAGTAATGGTGTATGCCTGAATGTTTTGGTTCATGGTCGCCACGCTAGATTAGAGTAGACACTCTAAATAAGTTTTCTCTAAACGTTTTAAAGGATCACATGATATATCAGATTTGAACGTTCTTAATGACAACAAATAACTTGTTGAAATTAGTTTAGTTCACTCATTCATGATTTAGGTATTTATGGTTTAAAAAGTTTAATTTTAATTTTAATTTTAGATTATATGTTTTAAATTTATTATTGATTCTAAATAATAACAAATAATTTGTTAAAATTAATTTAGGTATTATGATTTAAAAGTTTAAGTTTAATTTTAATTTTAATTTTAGATTATATGCTTTAAATTTATTATTAATGCATTCTACAACATATTTATATATATACTTTAATTAAGTTTAATTTTGTTTTAGCATAAATATATATATTAGATACATAATAATAATATGTATCAAGTGTAATATTAATGTTAAATAAAAGTTAATGTTTAAATATAAATATCATATTTATTATTATTTTATAAATTAATATATTAATTTTGAATTATCTACTCTATTAAATAAATATATAATTTGCTACCATTACACTTTATGATTTCTTAAATGTTTTTTTATCAAACTCTTTTTTAACATTCAACTGATTCCACTTATTTAGTTTCTAATAAAAATATGATTTTTACTTAAATAATCAAAACATAAAAGAAATAAAAAAAAAACACACCAATGTTTTCATAACTCATAACAGACTCGGACCTCATCCTATTAAAGCTGCTTTCCTTTCATAATGGCTTTTTGGATCAAGAATGCCGTTATCATACAACGGCTACTGAAGATTTTATTTGAAATGCTTTTGTTATCTCCCACTAATACTATAATAATATGACGTGGACACGGCTCCATAATATTATGACATGGACAACTCTCCATCCTTTTCTTTTGCAACTGGATGGAGTAACGTGACCGCTGATGTTGCAAGTATCACTGGAAGTTTTGATTCATGGCCGCCACGGAAGCAAGATATATATAAAGTTTTGAATGACCAAAAAAAATTACCGTTATTAATAACTTATGGAAATTAGGTTAGTTCACTCATTCAACCTAATAACTTATGGAAATTAGGTTAGTTCACTCATTCTTAATGTTTTTATGTATTTATTATTTAAACTATTACGGTGTATATTTAAAAGTTAAAGTTTAACTTTGTAGATAGGTTTTCTCTTAAGGAAGCACTGTAAAATTAGGTTAGTTTACTTAGGCTTATGGTTTATGTATTTATGGTTTAAAATGTTTAATTTTAATTTTAATTTTAATTTGTGTGTTTTAAAAAAAAATTATTATATTTTTGTTTTATTAATTAATAATAATTAGAATATTTTGTTGGTCTATTAATATTGAAAGGTTAATTATATTATATGTTTCAGTATAAATAATGATAATATTTAGTTGGTTATGTGGAAGTATTTATTTGAATTTAAAAATACAATGTATTTATTTAATTTTAAGAATGCAAAATATTGTAAACTATATGATTTTGTCATTCCATATTTAAATTTAAAAAAACTATATATAGTAAATATTTTTTTATGATTTTTGTGATGTAAGGAAAACTCCTTTTATTATATACCTAGGAATTGATATTCATCATAAGCTCAATCGGAAATCATAAGAAAATGTTGCATTGTAGGGCGTGGTTAAACCATTGGGAGGATCAACGAAAATGTTGCATCCCAAAATATTCATAACATTAAAAATATGGTTACTTCTAACTTTAAAGAGAAAAGTTTGTGTGAGAAAGATTTAGAGGGTAAAAGAAAATTAAGATATTGTAAGGAGGTCATCAACTCTACTCTAGAAGATCAAAAGTATCTCTTTGTTTTAACTAGTTCAAAGAAAAGAATTAATATAGCCAAGACAAAAACAAACTCTTGTGAGCTCCATAGTGAAATAGGTTGTTGGGAAGTTCCTAAAACACCATGAGTGGAAAGGATCTTCCATATCTATTAGAATATGAACATTGAGGATGAAAATCACTTCCTCTCAGAGTTCCCTCACTACACTCACATTAAATCTCAGTTTCATCATCTTTGTTGCAATACCAACATTCTTAGCCTTTTAACTTGTCAAAATTATAAATATGATTTTGGAGCTACCTTGATCTGGAGGGGGAGAACGACTGGGGGTTCTGCTACGGTTTGCAGGGGTTTTGCTTAGTGGTCTACCTACGCAACCTGCCCTTTGGGGCCCTTGGCCATAGGAGAAGGTAGGATCTCTGGGTGTCTTGCTTCCCTGGGAGTTCGGTGGATGGAAGCAGGCTCTTCAAGGCCCAATGGGCCTGAAGGAGAGGTTTTTGCTGCAAAGGACTAGTGTGAGAGCCAGTCTACTGGCTGTAAGCCTAGAATGGGGTGCTATCTGCCAAAAGCCCCCACCATCCCTGCAGTTCAGATTCGTTCTGAAAAGGTGAGGGGTACGATCGAGCTATGGAAAGAGAAAGCTTTGATCGGTAAGTTTGTAGGGATATGGCCCAAGGAGAAGGACCTGGTTAAATGGATCAACAACATGTGGAACCCTAAGGGTCACTATGATCTGCAGCTAGGCTCTGAGGGTTTCTTCATGATCATTTTCTTCAATTAGGAGGATAGAGATTAGATCCTGGAGGGAGGACCCTATTTCTTTTTTTTCGCTGGGCTTTACCTCCACCCATGGAAGGAGCGATTCAATCGAGAAATAGAGGACATGACAGTGGCTCCAGTTTGGATCCGTCTCTTCTCTCTTCCTAGGGAATATTGGGATCTGGATACTCTGCGGGATATTGGGAATGCCCTAGGTGAGTTTATTAAGGTGTTAGAACAGACGAGCGCCCAGAGGCATACCTCCTTCACCAAGATTTTTGTTTACCTAGATCTCTCCAAGGAATTGCCAGAAGCCATAAACTTAAGTTGGGAGGATGAAGAGTGGCTCCAACCCATCGACTATGAGCAAATCCATTCCAGATGAAGGCAATGCCACGAGTATGGCCACTTGGGGAGGAATTTCCCGCAGATGGAGACCATGCCAGCCCCATCAGACCCTAGTTAGGTAAAATCAGGGGTGGCGCAGGAGGGTTTCACCCAGGTGAAGAGCCACAAGAGGAACAGGGCCACAGGGCAGTCAAAAGCCAAAAAAGACACACCGATGAGGGAGTTCCGGTCCAGGAATGATTTTGAGACCCTAGGAGGTTTGGATGAGGAAGGCACACTTAAGGAAAAAGAAAGTGACACTCAGCCCACCAAAGCCCCCATCCTGACGGAGGTGATTGAATCCCAGCAGATGGAGATAGTAGAGGAAGCTGATGATGAAGAAATGGAATTAGGCGAATTAGATCTGGATGCTATCGAAGAAGAGTGTGGAAAGAAGGGGAAGGGTTATGTGTCCAGACGGCAAATCAAGCTCCTTCAGGAGGCCATTATCAAGGCGGGGGCCCATCTGAACCTAGGGATGGACCGAGATCCCCTAACAGGGCATAAGAGAAAACCTCGAGAGGAGGAACAACGCAGAGGAAGAAAATCAAACAAGCAACGCATTACAGAGATTGGAGTCATACTAATCGAATCAGGCCAATACCCGACAATTAGGGTGACCTTTTCTGAAGTTTCCAAAGTTTCACAATGAAGGTCATCTCTTGGAATATAAGGGGGTGTTGTAACCCTAGGAAGTGGAAAACTCTTGACCGAAAGATCAAGCAGGAAAGCCCTGATATCCTCTTTATTTAGGAAACGAAATGCAGCTCTGAGGGCATGGATAAGATCAGTAGTAAAATCTGGAAAGGTACCAGGGTGATGGCCCTGGATGCGGCAGGCCAATCTGGGGGCATAGCAATCCTATGGATCCCCCAGGTGGTGGAGCTCTCAAATTGGAGAGCCAACAAGTTCTCCCTTATAGCTGATTACCACCACCTTATTTTCGGAGCGAAGGGCACTCTCGTGAACACCTATGGCCCTAGTAGCTTATCTGAAAAGCAGGCCTTCCTCGATTTTTTGGAGTGGGCCAACAACCAAGTGGGGGGAGGACGATGGGTAATGGGAGGGGATTTCAACCTCATTTCCAACCTTGGAGAAAAAAAGGGAGAGTGAAGGTATTTGGACAAATATCAAGAGGCTTTTGGGGCCTTCCAGGCGGGTAGCTCCTATGTGGACATGGAAACCAGTAATGGCTGGTATACATGGAACAACAAGCGGGGGGGTGAACACCTGGTTGCTTCTCTCCTTGATAGGTTTTTGGTATCAGAGTCCCTTCTCCATGACACGGGAGAAATTTTGGCCGAGGTTCTCCCGGCGGTTGGTTCCAACCACTGGCCCATTTTTCTTCGATGGGACTGGATAGGCACCACACTGGGGAAACTATTCAGGTTTGAACAATTCTGGATGGAGCACAAGGACTTCAAAAATCTTGTGCAGTAGTGGTGGCAGGGGCTGGTTCCCCCAGTAGGCACAGCTATGTACTGTTTCAAACAGAAGCTCAAAGCTCTCAAATCCAGAATCCATACCTGGAATAAGGAGGAGTTTGGAAACATTTTTGAGGACAAGAAAAGACTGATTACTGACTTGGAACAAGTTAGTCAAAAAGGAATGACTGAAGGATGGGACGCGGACATGCAGAAAAAAGAAAAGGACTTATGGGGACAGTTAGAGGCTCGAGAAAAACAGGAAGGCATATACTGGAAAAAAAAATCCAAAGTCAAATGGCTGTAGGATGGAGAGAGAAATACCAATTTTTTTCATCATTCGGTCATTCAAGATCGACAGTCCTCGAGGATTGTGAAACTTAAAAAGATGGAAGGAGTTCGAATTGAAACGCAGCGTGAAATCGAGGAGGAACTCAATCACTATTTCACTGAGATCCTAAACGAAGACCTCGATGACAGGGAAAGAGATATAGCTCAAATCACGAGGCTAATCCCTCCCTTGGTCACTAGGGAATATAATGAGATGCTTGTCAAAATGGTTTCTATGCAGGAGGTGGAAGAGGCAGTCAATCAGATGGCACTGGGAAAAGCTCCTGGTTCAGATGGGTTCACCTCCAATTTCTTCCACCACTTCTGGGATATGGTTAAGAAGGAGGTGGCAGAAATTGTGGAGGAATCAAGGAACAAAAAGGGGGTGCTAAGAGCTTTCAATGCCACATTCCATTCTCTCATTCCTAAGGAGATGGGGACAGATCGCCTAGATAAGTTCAGGCCGATAGCGCTATGCAATGTGGTCTATAAAATCATCTCCAAAGTCATTGCTAATTGTCTGAAGCCTCTCCTCCCCACTCTGATTTGCCTGGAGCAGTCGGGATTTGTTGAAGGACGTCAAATCTTGGATGGGGTCATCTTGGTGCAGGAAGTCCTTCATTCCATGCAAAGCTTGAGACTCCCTGGTATGTTGATTAAATTGGATATTTCAAAAGCTTATGATAAATTAAATTGGGACTACATCCGTAGAATGCTGGTGGCCTACGGGTTCTGCCAGGACTGGGTGGAATGGATCATGGGGCTCATTTCCACCCCTTTCTTCAGCATTCTCCTGAATGAAACCCTGACCTGCACTTTTCAATCTTCTAGACGAATCAGGCAAGGAGACCTTCTCTCCCCTTTTCTCTTCATCCTTATGGCTGAAGGCCTAAGCCGTCTCCTTTAGTATAAGGAAGGTTGTGGCGAGCTTCGAGGCATCCGTCTGTCGGACTCTTTGGAGGCTCAAACCCACCAGAAATTTGTAGATGACACTATGCTCATGGGGCACCCTTCAGTCCAAGAAGCACGAAGCTTCAAAGCGTGTTTTAACCTATTTTCCAAAGCCTCAGGTCTCGATGTTAACCAGGACAAATCCCAAGTCTTTTTTCTCAACACAGGCCCAACCTCTCAGAGGAACATTCTCTATATCCTGGGATTTTTGAAAGGCTCCTTTCCTTCTAAGTACCTAGGAGTCCCTCTGAGCCCGTGTAAATTCAAGAGTGTGTCTGGGATGGAAATCCTTGACAGGATGAAACAAAAACTCACCCACTGGACTCTTAGACCCCTGAACTTTCCTAGTAGGCTGGTCCTGATTAAATCAGTCCTTCAAATGATGCTTATCTATTTGTTCTTGGTCCTTTCGGCTCTGAAATCCATTCTGCACGAGATTAGGTGCATCCAATGCATCTTCCTATGGGGAGGCAGAGAGGAAAAATCCAAATTTTCTTTGGTTAGCTGGGATAGCATTTGCAAGCCAAAAATGAAGGGGGGACTGGGCTTGTGGGATCCAGAAACTTATGGCTGAAGTCCAGGGGGTGAAATTTTGGTGGCGTTGGGTCTCTCATTCTTCCGAACCTTGGGCGCAGTTGTGGTGCTCAAAATATGGCCACAACAGGCCCCGACCTCAGTTAATTTGCTTCAACAAAGAGCAACAGGGATCCCCTATACGGAATAAGGTGAAAGCGGGAAGGTAATTAATCCAAAAGCATAGTTTTTGTGAGATTCGTGATGGTAGGAGTGCACAGTTCTGGGAGGACTCGTGGAATCATCTCCCTTGGTTAACGACAACCCAAGATGGGCCCCAATTCAGGATTGGACCAGGGCGGAGGGTCACTTTCTGGTCCACCACTTTTGGAAAGAACACTTTCCTAATGAGTGGCGGCATTGGTTTTTCATCAAAAAAACTGAACAAATCGAGGAGGACGACTCGGAGGCCTTCCAAGAGGAAATGCATAGGAGGAGCATCAGGCCCATGGAGGGAAATGATGTGTTGATATGGGGGTATCTGGAAAAAGGAATATTCAATATTAAGGAGGTGTGCAACATTCAAATTGGGAATGACATCGAGGATGGGGAAATATGGAAGAAGCTCTGGACTCTTAACTTATGGCTTAAGGTCGCCACTTTCACCTGGTTGACTATCAAAGGGCACATTCTCACAGGTGAAAACCTTAGGAGGCGAGGAATACAAGGCCCATCTCAATGCTGTCTATGTTCCCAGGCAGAGGAAACCACAAATCATATTCTAGATAGTTGTCCGTTTGCTGCAGCCATCTGGGACGTGGGGGTGATGGGTTTCAGGAGAAGTGATAGGAAAAGAGCCCAGCCGGCAAGAACTCTGGTTGAATGGAACCAAAAGACGTTCAAAAATAGAATTATCAGGATGATATGGAATGCCTTACCTGGTATGATCATGTGGTGTATTTTGAAGGAGAGGAACGACCATATATTCCGGGACAAATGCGCCAGCCCCGATCAAGTCTAGTAAACAGTGCGGGGAAACCTTCTCTTCTCTCCTCCATCAAAAGTATGCAATGGCACGATGAAGATAAGTTAATTCCCACAAAAGAGATCCATGTTGGGGAATTTTGGGGTCTAGACAAAATTCTGTTGGAAGATCTCCAAATGCGTGAGAGGATCCTCCAGCCATCTAGCCCGAAATCCTGGACTCCTCCTCCCCCCATGGTTTACAAGCTTAATTTTGATGGGGCCTCCAGGGGGAACCCAGGCCCCGCGGGTTTTGGTGGCCTATGCAAAGACTCTCTAGGCAGGATTATTTTCATTTTTCTGGGAGCCATTGGCCATGATTCCAATAACTCCACTGAGCTTGAGGGGATGCTCCAAGTCTTGCAATGTCTAGTGCGCAGCAACAGTTTCCTGAGGATAATAGAAGGAAACTCCTAGATTTTGATCCAGATGGCTCGTCAGTTAGCTCATGGCAAAGTAAGTGGCCAAGTGTCGACCAGCTGGAGAATGGCTAGTCGTTTGGATGATCTACGAGACCTTATCCAAGGTCATCCTGCAGTCTCATTCAGCCATGTCAAATGTGACACCAACAAGGTGGCGGACCATCTGGCGAATATAGGGGTCAAGGGGGAGCTGGCTTTACGATGGGGTCCATTGGGGACTTTTGATGGTTCCGACTGGGCTCATAACTATCGACAGTTGGTGGCCCAGGATCACAAGGGAGGTACGCAGTTGACATGCCTGAGCAATGTGAAAGATACAGGTGATAGACCACGTGAGCACGCCATGACGATCCATCACCACGATGGAGGCGAGTTTTAATGAAATCAGTAATCGAGGACAGAGGTGGTTGTCCTTGGCCATTTATTTTACCCCCACAAACACAGGTGAAAATATGGACAGGGTAAGGAGGGACGTCAGACTTGACAGGGCTATCCTTTCAGTTAGATTGTCCTCCATGGCGATTGTTATGAGAGAGGTGGTCTGCTTCAGTTCCATGACATCGCCCTGGTTCAAACCTGATGCAGTAATGATTCTTCCTCTCCCTTCTTATTTCCCACATTTCAGGGCGATTCGCTATCTTCATTCTTCTACGCCCCCTATCTTTTGGCTCTTCTGGTTTCCTCGGTGGCCCTCTGGTTAGGTCTAGGAGTGGTTCTTGGTGCTCGATTGCCTCGATGCTCACAAGCATAAGTCTCTCCTGCTGAGAATGGTACCGCATGGGCAGCTGGATAAGGGCAAGGCCCATGGATATTCTTTGTCTATGCAGAGTGCTTCTAGACCGGCTTACAGGGCGATGAGAGCTCAAATCAAGGCTCAAGAGGAGGATGAATTCTTCAAAGACAACATTCCTCTAAATATCCGTCGTGAAGTGGACGGCATGGTCGATGACCTATGGACTACAGTGAAAAACATGCCCAAGGACAAACTCCATCGGGAAGTGGCAGACTGGGTATTGGACCTTGGCTCCACTACGGGTCGTGTTGCAGCTTACGACTGCCTGCTTATGCAATACTGGGTGAATATGAAGCTAGTTGGCCATTCTTTCACTGAACAGGAAGCTAATATGACAGGGGACGAGGAACCTGTAAGGGTGTGGAAGCAGCACAATGGTGAGTGTCACCTTATCCATCAGAAAGTAGATATTCTAGCCTCCCGCCTAGGGATTTCTTTCTACGCTATAGGAAAGGCTCCTAATGAGACGAATCGGCCCAGAGAATGCTGTGACTAGTGTGGAAAAAAGAAAAGGAGGGTCCTATCTCCCCCTGGGGCGTTTCTGGACCCTCCTGGTGTGCCCCCAGCTCCTGCTCAAGCTTTGGGGTCTTGTTTTCCCTCCGCCTTCCAGAAGCACAAATGATGGTCTCGGATGTATTGGCTCCTTTGCAGAATCGTAATTTGGCATACCCAGTTAGTTCAACTTTTTCCGAGGTCTGGCATGAAATTGGTCGTCTCCCGTTGCCCAGGCGCTATGTCTATCAACCCTCGCTCAGGATTTAGTTTCTTTGTCTTTTTTTGGAAAGATAGACTCTAGGTGTTTAGGTGCCATGTTTTGGAAGGTCAGGCCTGTGTGCCCTTTTTGTTTCAGAAGCCTTAGTTTGTCTGAGTTGCATAGGCATCTATAGTGCATAGTGCATGGCCAGTTCAGCAGGGAGTAGCTCTCGGCTCGAAGACTGTTATCCGGTTATGGTTTTGCCCTGTAATTTTCTCCAGTTGTTGTAATATAATGTTTTTTATTTACAAAAAAAACTTGTCAAAATTATAGCGAGCTCTGTAGCTTCTCTCCAAGCTCTTTGAGCATAGGAATACAATTTTAAAACAACTAAATAATTAGTTTCTTTAGGTTCCGATTAAAAGAACTAAATAAATGTATTTAATGAGCATAAAAATACTAGTGTTTGTATCGATATATTTGAATAGCTTAATATATTTTATGAGTAGTTATGATAACTAAAAATTTGTTATTTTATATAATGTTATATATATACAATTTAATTACTTGAATATATTTGTTATAATTATTAAAATTTTCAATTTTTAATATAGTGTTGAATAAGTATAATTTATAAGGTTTTTATTTTATGTTTGATTATTCTATGTTATGGTTAAATTTTATTTTATCTTTTTTTGATATCTTGTTATAATTTTTCTTCTCCCTCTATGCTTATGGTGATCCTAGATTACCTTAAGAGTAAAAGAGGACTTGATCTTTTTTTATATAATTTTAAGTACCTAAGTTTTGTCTAACATAATGATGTAAATGGATGTCTAAGTCTTAATATTATATAAACCAAGCTACACTAACTTTACTATTGTGAAAATTTTATTCCTTTAAAAAAAAAACACTCTCTTTTAGATATAAAAAACTCAAATTTTGAAATAGATACATATATAAAAATATATAATAGAATGTAAAGATCATATAAATCATTTTTTTTCTTATTACATAAGATTTTTTATGATAAATAGAGATTAGTTTGATGATAAAAGAAAACTTAGTTTAATGATAAAAAATGCTATACTTACTAACTTTTATTAATGCTTTTTAGTCAAATCCCAACAAATAAGAGTTATATACATTATTTTAACAAAATTGAAATTCTAAATTCTTTGAAAATTAAATAAAATTGGAAAATATGTTATTGAAAATATGTTATTAAAAATAACATAAATTTATATTATAAAATATTAAAATCATTTTTTTTAAATAACTTTAAATTTTAATAAAATTTGTAAAAATGTTTATTTATTTATTTTATCAACAATATTATTATCACCAATTTATAAAAAAAAAAATATAAATAAATTCTTATTATTAAATCTTATCACAAATATTATTAATAACAAATGTTCACAAAATATATTACTTTATTTAAATCAATTTATGAAAAATTTTATTTACATATATTGAAAAATGATGTTACCATTTTTAAAACAAATTTGTAAAATGTGTTTTACTAATTATTAAAAAACATCTAGAATATATATTATAAAAATTTAAATAAATGATAAAAATTATATATTATAAATTTATCATTTAAATAGTTGAATTTGTTTTATAATTGGTAAAGAGTTGGGACATTGAAAGCCATATATATATATATATATATATATATATATATTAACGCATCCCTCGTATATGTAAGTATTATTGTGGATTTGTTTGAGTTGTAATTTTCTTTACTAGATTTAGGAGACTGAAGGGCTTGACTCTAGTGAAATATTGATGTATGAATCCACTAAGAACATCAAGAATGGTTGGGAAGCCATGAGGATCTATGTTTTTTTATGAAGAATGTCATCTCTGTTTTGTAAACACCTAAATAAGAATTAATTTGTTAATGCTTACTTGATCACCTAATCTTTTAGGTGTCTTCCTCATTGAAATCG
>LPNX010152221.1:0-17853 GCA_001517045.1 Pseudotsuga menziesii | reverse complement strand
GTAGTTTTTTTATGACAAATATGTCAATTCAACCATTATGGTTGACTCATTTTATTGAAATTCTATTGGTTCTTGAATTCCAACTCACAAGAACTTATTGCTGGTGTTTTTTCTTATAAGGCCCATTTTAGGCCCCAAATTTCCTCTAATTTCTGTACATATATAATATAAAGCAAGGTTCAAATTTATACATGTATTGTTGACTTGATCTTGGAACATTATATGTGTGGTTCACCCATGTGATATAATGATATGTGTGGTTCACATGTTTTCTAGTATGAATGTCCAATACTTAAAGGAATATTTTATGACTCATCCAACTAAGATCAAGTAACGATTAAGTAAGTCATAGGAGATAATCACTAGATAGGTACACCATACCATACACTACCTTAATTACATACACTAACATCATAACATCATAGAGATACCACTAACTTTAACATCATGTACATGTATTTCTACCTCTAAGTCATGAATGCATGTGTAATATACATACCCTACAATACTTACATCATACACTACAATACCCTATGATACTAAGAGATCATACCATACTAACATACCATACCATACTAATATACCAGACCATACCCTACAGTACTAATATACCATAACATAACTATTACGGAGAGAAATTTATATGGCTTGGGGTACCACAACAGACAGCTAGACTCCAGAAATCAATCTTTCCCAATATGCAATAGAAATAAAATGTCTAACACTAAAGGATCGAACCTCGTACCTTATTCCGGACGGTTGAAGTAGATCCCCGTTGAGCTTTCCAATCTTTAGCTTGAATCGATGTAATATTTCCTCAACAATAAGTAAACAATACAAGCATACTATATTTCATGGTGTTAGATCTATTCTAGCATATATAATCAATAATGTAAAAGCATTTGACATATTCCAATGGATACAATATTCATTCAAATACACATTACTAGACAGGAACAGATATTTCTATTCATATGAATCAGAGATTACAAGTGACAACCTCTGATGGCACGTCTGCGAACCAGAGAAACTGAATCCCCCACTTGGGCCTCCACCACCTCAATCCTCCATCACTCAGATGGCAAGCTCACTAGCAAAAGGCAAGCTTGGGAAGAACACAACAGTGCTCCAAGGGACAAAGGGATCCAGACTCAAGCATAAGTTCTGGCAACAATGGACTATAGTTTCGTTACTCTCAATTCTCTCTTATATCTCCTATGCTTTCAATGTCTCAAGGGGTTCCTTATATAGCTTTTCAAAGGGGTACTGAAAGGTCGAATCCGTGCAATCTCAAGGCATATGGAAGGCCAGGAGTCATATGAGTTGGATCCAAGTCAAGGAACACTCCAAAAGGATTTGGATTATGTACACATCCCGATGTATGCAACTATAGAGGGAATATCCGCGTATGTACGTGGTTATTGGGGAAAAATCCGCGTATATCACTTTTCTTATGTTTTTAGGGATGGTTAAGGATACATCAAAAGACAAAAAGTGGTCCATAGGGGCTAATGAGTCTGCAGCGGGACAGGGGAAGGCCATACAATGTGTGATTCACCTAGTGTGGTGAAATCCGCTATAACAATAACATGTACCATAACATACTAACATCATAACATGCACATGTGTTTCTAGTTTCATCTCAAAACTTGTAGTTCATAAAACCATACTTGGTTTTCAATTTCTTAGTTCATGATACCCTAGTTGGTTTTCAATTTGTTCATGTACATGTGTTTCTAGTTCCATCTCATAACTTCTCAATAGGTCACTAAACCTTAGTTCCATGCACTAACTTGTCAACCATAGTTATAGCTCATGCAATTTGGCGTTCATGAAACCCTAGTTGTTTTTCAATTTGTACATGTACATGTGTTTCTAGTTCCATCTCATAACTTGTAGTTCAGAAAACCCTAGTTGGTTTTCAATTTGGTAGCTCATGAAACCCAAGTTGGTTCTCAATTTTTACATGTACATGTGTTTCTAGTTCCATCTCATAACTTGTAAAGAGGTCACTAAACCCTAGTGATAGCATGCAATTTGGTGTTCATGAAACCCTAGTTGTTTTTCAATATCTACATGTACATGTGTTTTTAGTTCCATCTCATAACTTGTCACCCTAGTGATAACATGCAATTTTTATTTCATGAAACCCTAGTTGGTTTCAATTTGTACATGTACATGTGTTTCTAATTCCATCTCATAACTTGTCAAGAGGTCACTAAACCCTAGTTCCATCCACTAACTTATCAACCATAGTGATAGCTCATGCATTTTGGTGTTCATGAAACCCTAGTTGTTTTTCAATTTGTACATGTACATGTGTTTCTAGTTCCATCTCATAACTTCTAAAGAGGTCACTACACCCTACTTCCATCCACTAAATTTTCAACCATAGTGATAGCTCATGTAATTTGGTGTTGATGAAACCCTAGTTTTTTTTCAATTTGTACATGTACATGTTTTTCTAGTTCCATCAAGTTAACTTGTAAAGAGGTCACTGCACCCTACTTCCATCCACTAACTTGTCAACCATAGTGATAGCACATGCAATTTGGTGTTCATGAAACCCTAGTTGTTTTTCAATTTGTACATGTACATGTGTTTCTAGTTCCATCTCATAACTTGTAAAGAGGTCACTAAACCCTAGTTCCATCCACTAACTTATCAACCATAGTGATAGCTCATACAATTTTGTGTTCATGAAACCCTAGTTGTTTTTCAATTTGTACATGTACATGTGTTTCTAGTTCCATCTCATAACTTGTAAAGAGGCCAGTACACCCTACTTCCATCCATTAACTTGTCCACCATAGTGATAGCTCATGCAATTTGGTGTTCATGAAACCCTAGTTGTTTTTCAATTTTTACATTTACATGTGTTTCTAGTTCCATATCATAACTTGTAAAGAGGTCACTAAACCCTAGTTCCATCGAGTAACTTGTAAACCATAGTGATAGCTCATGCAATTTGGTGTTCATGAAACCCTAGTTGTTTTTCAATTTGTACATGTACATATGTTTCTAATTCCATATCATAAGTTGTAAAGGGGTAACTACACCCTAGCTCCATCCAATAACTTGTCAGCCTTAGTGATAGCATGCAATTTGGTGTTCATGAAACCCTAGCTGGTTTTCAATATGTACATGTACATGTGTTTCTAGTTCCATCTCATAACTTGTAAAGAGGTCACTAAACCCTAGTTCCATCTCATAACTTGTCAACCCTTGTGATAACATGCAATTTGTAGTTCATGAAACCCTAGTTGGTTTTCAATTTGTACATGTACATGTGTTTCTAACTCCACCTCATAACTTGTAAAGAGGTCACTAAACCCTAGTTCCATCCACTAACTTGTCAACCATAGTGAGAGCTCATGCAATTTAGTGTGCACGAAACCCTAGTTGTTTTTCAATTTGTACATGTACATGTATTTCTAGTTCCATCTCATAACTTGTAAAGGGGTCACTAAACCCTAGTTCCATCCACTAACTTGTCAACCCTAGTGATATCATGCAATTTGGTGTTCATGAAACCCTAGTTGTTTTTCAATTTGTACATGTACATGTGTTTCTAGTTCCATCTCATAACTTTTAAAAAGGTCACTAAACCCTAGTTCCATCCACTAATTTGTCAACCATAGTGATAGCTCATGCAATTTGGTGTTCATGAAACCCTAGTTGTTTTTCAATTTGTACATGTACATGTGTTTCTAGTTCCATCTCATAACTTGTAAAGAGGTCACTAAACCCTAGTTCCATCCACTAACATGTCAACCATATTGATAGAATGAAATTTGGTGTTCATGAAACCTTAGTTGTTTTTCAATTTGTACATGTACATGTGTTTCTAGTTCTATCTCATAACTTGTAAAGAGGTCACTAAACCCTAGTTCCATCCACTAACTTTCCAACCATACTGATAGCATGCAATTTGGTGTTCATGAAACCCTAGTTGTTTTTCAATTTGTACATGTACATGTGTTTCTAGTTACATCTCATAACTTGTAAAAAGGTCACGAAACCCTATTTTCATCCAGTAACTTGTCAACCCTAGTGATAGAATACAATTTAGTGTTCATGAAACCCTAGTTGGTTTTCAATATGTACATGTACATGTGTTTCTGGTTGCATCTCATAACTTGTAAAGAGGTCACTAAACCCTAGTTCCATATCATAACTTGTTAACCCTAGTGATAACGTGAAATTTGTAGTTCATGAAACCCTAGTTGGTTTTCAATTTCTACATGTACATGTGTTTCTAACTCAATCTCATAACTTGTAAAGAGGTCACTAAACCCTAGTTCCATCCACTAACTTGTTAACCAAAGTGATAGCTCATGCAATTTGGTGTTCATGAAACCCTAATTTTTTTTCAATTTGTACAGGTACATGTGTTTCTATTTCCATCTCGTAACTTGTAAGAGGCATGGTTGAGGGTTTTGTAGAGTTGACCCACCAATGCAAGAGTTGCATTGAAGGAAACTGAGCAAAAACCTATTTTATGAAATCAATGCACAATGAAGTCATTGGTCCTTGAAAACAAGATGTAGAGGGCCACCTATAAGCAATCAGATGCCAGGAGACCAACAGAATCGACGGTTCTTTGATTCAGCCTATGGTTTTTGAGCGATGTCTAGTTGAAAGTTGCATGAAAATGTCATTTAGGGACACTTGGTGGCTTCCGGTCCTGTAGCGAAAAACCAAATGAAGCAGCAAAATTGCATGTTGTTGGCTCCTGCAAGTGTGTATGGGCAAGGCCGATATGGGAACCCTACCAACACAACTATGGTCGAGGGTTTTCATGTGTTGACCCACCAATGAAATAGTTGCAAGAGTTGACCCAAAAATGTAATTAAATGTATATTAATATTAAAAACAACAAAAAATTTAAATTTCAACAACTCGAAAGCATTTTATTTTTCAATTTCTATTTGTTGGTGTCTAAAGACATCATTCTTGGCGCCTCCAATGTGCCATAGATGGTGTTTGTATCCTAGGAACACAAAAAGCTATACATTAGTATTCTCGTAAGAAAATAAAGAGAAACCGATGAAAATGTGCAAACATGATTTATAGATAACTCACCCGAGGTTGTACAATCGTGTTTATAGTATCCAATATCCTCTAAATAATATTATGTCTATGAATGGTATCCGTTAATCATAGGTTTATTACATTGGAAATAAACTAACACCAAATCATTGAAATGGTGCTTCAACATGCACTTCAAAGGTTAAATAACGCACCTAACAATGCACTCAGATGAGTAGGCCATTTGGATCATCTCTGCTGCCAATGGTGTCCATCAATCTTTTGTTCTCTATATGAGGTAGCAAGTATCATACATGTGACCTATTTTTGCGACTAACTATGCATAGCTTGATGTTTATACCAACTACTAGGTTGGTGAAGTGGTATACAATAGCTCATGGTCCATAATCCTGATATACATACTCACCCTTCATTTTATGTTGTACTACAAGTGTCATGTACTCCCCTTTTATAAACATCGAGCCAGTTGGGAATTCAATATTTTCATGATCTGTAACAGGTTCGAGAATGGTTTGTTTCCCCTCTAAGCAACGTGCCAACAAATAGTCAAAACCGCATTCATTATTTTTTGGGGAAACCACTGCATATATTTTACTTGTGAAAAGAAATAGGTCGAGTTAACAATACATTTTTTAAATAAGGTTTTGCATTTATAATTTATACATAAATTAAATTATACTTAGGTCGAGTTAAAAATAAATAAATGAAATTTCTTATTTAGGTACTACTAATATACATTCTTGTACCTTCTTGTATGAGATCTGATATGTGATCATAGTCTGTAGAAATATGTGTTCGATCATCTTTCAAATGGTTTATTTCCTTAACCTCGTTGAAATTGGTGCCAAGTGTCACTTGATCCCGTGTATGAACTGTATCTATATACTCACAATCATCCCATTCATCAATGCTATAGGAACTACAAAATAAAGCCTTCAATCTTTCCCATATTTTTAGGGATGAGTTGTCTGAGCTTCTAATTGAATGAAATTGTTGAGTTCCATGCACTATGTTCACTGTATGTGTTTGGGATCGGTCCACATTTTTCACCTCCCAAAATATTCTCCACACTAGGTGTTTCCTTGTTGCTTTTTCTCCCATGACAGATGCACACCATTTCACTATAGATGCAGCGTCTTGAAGGCGAGCACCTGTAAACTTCATCTCTTCCATTCAAAGTGCAGTTCTTATGCATGCACCAGCACCATCGTGCTCTCCTTTTCCATGACCAATTTGAAAGTAGTTCCATACATGTGGCACCTTGTATTTTATGTGCAACAAACACAACCATTCAAATAGACATGCATTCTTGAGCTTTCCAGCACAACCATTTGACCAAATGAAATGACAATAAAATGGTATACCCATAGCTATCACATGATCGTAGAATAATTTAAAGCAATTTTTCACATACTAGATGTCATGGGTCCGGTCGTCACTTATGTAGAAGTGACTTTCTTTTAGTATCACACATTTCTCTTCATTGCTATCCGGCCCATGTCGATATGTGATATGCACCATTATGATCACCTGCTTTGAGTGATAGTATTGACTTTGTATTTCATTTTGTGGTTGTAGGGTGTAATTTTCCACAAATTCAATCACTGATAGTATTGTTCCGAGAGGGAAGGTGTCCCGACATATTTTGAATTTCTCATCTTTCCACCATGCCATATCTACATGTTCAATGTACTATTGGATATTTCCATGAAACTCTGAAATAAAATTACATACTTGCACTTGGTGTAAATAAATAAACAATGTTACAAAACAACATAAAAATATGTGTACATGAATATTAATATGTCAATATTCAACAATTTACCTCTGAAGTCACCAATTTAATCTTTTTGCTTTCTTTCCCGTCATGTAGTTGATATGTCCCATACCGATAGTTCTGCTTCTTGACAATTGCATTCCCGAATTCTTGATCTTCACTCTCATGGATGCAATTAGACCATAATGATATCCCACCACAATTGTTGGAAGAACCCTCTACACATTGTTTTAAGTAATGTGTCTACCCATATTGCCTCGGAAACATTATGCTATGGATGAAATCTCTGGATGACATTGGCGGTACTGTACTTGAGCATTCCTACACATGGTTAGGATGTAAAAAACGACGTATATGTGAAAATTTATGGTAATATAGGTCAAACTCTATGTGGTATCTACAACAACAAGTGTTCCGGATGGTATTGACTCTAACATACAAAGGCTTTCATTTTTCAAAAGATCTTTTCTCGATCCTTAGCTCTATGTGGGAAACTTTAAACATATCGAATAGTTGAGTTTGTGTCATGTGAAGATAATGTTTAACATGAGGTTCATTTTTTATAAAACCCCTACAATGTTTTAACACATCCTTCATGTTAGAAGAAGGCCTAGTGTTATCGTGCCAAAGCATGTGCACTAGTCCCTTCACTGCTTTAACTAACTACATGTCTTTATGGGGCAACCTACCGCTACATGCCCATAATGTTTCCATTTCTCCTTCTACATCAAGGTTGTCTCTTCTTACTGAATATTTTTTAAGTGTCTTTCGATGTAAAGACACAATTTGTGATGTGCATTTAAGTAAATGATGTTGTCTTGTGGATCTACATACAATTGATTCAGCCAATACACAGCGAGACACATTACAGTCTTGTGAACGAGTTTTTTTACCAATCAATAGATTTAACAATGTGATTACTTGATTTGATATGCTTCATTGTTCTTATGCCTAAATTTCTTCTAACAGTTGCTATATTTCTATATTTGTTATAAAAAACAATTGGCATTTACTGGCTTCAGATTTGTTATCAAAATATTGTTTCATTATTTGAGAACAATGATGAAGGATAATGCGTTTAGCCACCTTACCTTCCATGGAATTCAATTCGCTCTCATCCACTTCTATGCGTTTAGGAGTTTTCTTTCATTTTGATGCGAAAGTTCTTGCCATTTGAAATGCTGTAGTGACGTTTACATCCACTACAGGATTACAAATTCGATTAGGAGATTGAACCACTGGCCATTGTTGTTTCTGAGTCACATTTGCATCAGGAGTAACATCATTATTAAACTCTTCACAAGATTGTTCGTTTAATAATGGATCAGTAATATCATCTTCCATATAACTAGGTTCCTTTAATGTTGCATTAACTTCCTCATCCTCTACGTTAGGTATCTGTTGAGGGGGAATGGGGAATATTTTCTCAACTAATGTATGCTGGTGAATTCTTGAATCTTCCCTCTTTTTTTCTTTTTTATTTTCATCTTTTTTCAGTGTAAGCACCTTCCTCCCTGACTTCCAACCTATATTACATACATTCCCCATTGAAATCCACCCAAAATTGTACCAAACCTATGGATTTATGTAAGTAATGATTAAATTGCAGGTTGAACAGTTCTCTGTGCATGGATTCAGAAGAATTATGTATTTTTCTATAGTAAACCTAGCCCACAACATGCAACCCAACATTTTTTATATAACACATATCTCATATGTCATATAATGCATGTACATTTTATCGCATATGTGATATGGATACAATTCTTTCTAGTTAACGAGCATTTTTTTATTACGTGATCTCCAAATCGCATATGCGATTTAGTGCATATCAAATATTAAACTTGAGTTATCCATGCTTATCAAATATTAAATGTCAAATGCATATCAAACTTGGACTAAAATATGTTAAACTTCTATAACCTTACAATGGACCCCATACCAATGGTTAAGACCTCCAAACCTATCCTTGGACCATGGTAGTGTCTAAAGAACTCTCTTGTATGGAAATATTCATAATGGTTCCTATATGACTATGGTCAATGCCTCCTGAGAAATATTCAATTCATAAAATAGACTACTGGCACATATATCCCATATTAAGAGTAAATATCCCCTTTAAAGGGAATGTGTAGTGCTTTCAGACTTGTTTCTGTTACACTATTGTCCCATTACCATGGTTAAGACCTTGAGACCCATCCTTAGTGCATAAAACCTCATAATGACACCCATATCCCACTAAAGGCCAAATATTCCATCTATAAGGCATGTGTGTTGATTTAGGGACTTATTGTCTACTCTTCCATGACTATAGTTGTAGTCCAGAGACCCATCCCTTCCATCCAAAAACCTATAATGGCACCCTAATCCCACTATAATGCCATTTAGATTCCCAATATTACATCCAGACTTTGTATGGGCTGAAGCATGGGCCAACATTACATTGGTTAAGAGGAGGGGGTAGTCAAATGAGGGAGATGAAGGTGTGGAGGGAATCATGTGAGGGAGGGATGTGTACGATGATGATGACTATGATGATGATGATGATGACGATAACAATGACGACGATGATGATGATGATCACGAATAGTATGACTATGATGAAGATAATTATGATGATGATTACAATGATGACTATGATGATGACTATGATTGTGTTTATAATGATGATGATGATGAGGAGGAGGAGGAGGAGGAGGATGATGACCATGATGATGAGGATGAGGATGAGGATGGTGATGATGATGAGGAGGAGGAGGAGGATGACTATGATGAAGATGATGAGGATGAGGTTGATGATTACGATGAGGAGGAGGAGGATGACGACGACGACGATGATGATGATGATGACAATGATGATGAACAATGATGGTGATGATGATGGTGATGATGATGACGATGATGATGATGATGATGGTGATGGTGATGATGATGGTGATGATGGTTGCGATGACGATGATGATGAGCAATGATGGTGATGATGGTGATGATGATGATGATGATGAGGAAGAGGAGGATGAGGATGAGGGTGATGATGAGGAGGATGGTGATGATGATGATGATGATGACGATGAACAATGATGACGACGACGACGCCAATGATGATGATGATGATGATGAGGATGATGATGACGACAACAACGATGATAAACTATGATGATGATCATGATGAGGAGGAGGAGGAGAATGATTACTATGATGATGATCATGAGGATTAGGGTGATGATGATGATGATTAGGAGGACGATGATTGTAATACTCCAAAAAATCCTAAAAATTTAAAAAATTTCCTAAGACATTAAATGTTTACAATTGTCACTTCAGAGGGACATTTAACTCTTAATAGTTAACATAATAAGGTTTAAACTAGAACTAATTCCTTTATTAAATTCTAGATCTGTATACTTAAATATTTACTTTCATAAATAATTATTAAAGATTTGATTTAGCAGGTGATGATTTTAAGTAACATGAACTGAAACATCTATTTGTTTACTATGTGCTAAAGTGTTTTTTACTATTTTTAAACATGAAGGAACTTCAGTTAAAGTCTAAGGCTTACTTAGCTTTTTAGCTAATGCAATGAGATGATGCTTCTTGTACATGTCCTTTTTACAGGTAAGACATTTTTATAATCCAGTTTCACGATCAAGATTAATTATCTCAACTAGCATAATTAAATGCTGGTATTTTTTTTAAATTTTACAACTTGGGCAAAATAAGGTATCGTAAAATTTGTGTTTTTACTTTTTGTCTATTTGCTCATAAGCATAAATACTTGGGAATAAAATCACAACATAGGAAATAGATGTTTTCTATTTAATTTTGACTATAACTAGAACATTATAATTTTATCCAATTATTGTTACATGATGTCCTACATACAACTATATTTTGCATAACTTTTGCAGACTAAAACTTGGATTACAATATTATTTATTAGTTCTTTTGATGTTAGAGTAAAACCAACCCTATATACATTCAACATAATGGTAAGTTCTGTAGCTAGATCTTACCTTATAATTTTACTTGTCATTAAGGAAATTTATAAGTACATGTATCAATGTAAAATCCTTAGCAATTATTTCATAACTTGATTATGAAAGAAATGTCTATTATCCATGACACTTCCAACTACATGCATAATAAGTTCTATTCAAACATAGTTAATGAACAACTGTAAATGCAACGACTCCATGATAAGATTAGAAGTGATGTAATATTACTTGGTTTATGGGTTGAAGTCATTAGCTAGAGAACGATTTTAAAAACCAGAACCTTGCACATATTACTACTCTTTTATATGGTTTAACTCTATAGCTAGTAAATCATATTCAAGCAAGATTATGATAGTGATAAATTTTCAAAAAGTATTCTATGTATATTATGTAACAAGAACTCTATTTGAGTTTCAAATTAGATTATAACAAAGGTTTATTTAACTTCTTGTTTGCAGGCTACACCAAAAAGGGCTCTTTGAAACTATAGACTAAAACCCACAATTCAAATATTGTTTGGTCTTCCACATGGTCGATGGTTATAGGATAGGGTTTTGAACTTTGGGACCTTACTCTAAACATTCCTAAAACCCTAATTTTTCACATTTTTCCTACCTTTCACTACTGTGGTGAGTGCCGCTAGATTATGGCCTTATGGCCATTGATTCCTTTGCTTAACCTCTATGTGAACCAACCTCCATTGTCATTGGTTTACTGCTACATGTACAAACCTTATTTTCCATTGCAATACGATTTGAGAGATTTCCTCTGTGCGTTGTTTCATTGTGAACTCTTTCTGGAAACATAGTGTGATTTGGTTCCATCGTGGCTTCGAATTTTGGCTTGAACAATATCGTCGAGGTTTTCTTGACAGTAGCTCTCTTTGTTTGCTTAGGGACAATCTATCTTGTGTCTAGGGTTTCTTTCATGCCACCATCTATGTGGCTAAGGTCAAACTCTCCAGGTATATATAAATTTTTAAGTTTAAACCCTTCTGCATTGTTCAAGGTTTACTGTGTTTGTTTTTAAATTAAGAATTTTTAAAACCCATTGTTTATCTTTTGCAGACTTCCAAAATTGGATGCGGTGAGCTAGAAAACACTGCATATCACCACAAAAGGGCTCCATGTTTAGCATTCAACCTGGTAACCCTTGGTCTTTCCTCGGTTTTCTTCTGCGATGGGTGTATGGGGTTTTGGCTTATACTATTTCACTTAGTTTGATTACTAATTTGGCCATGGCTACAATGTACTCAATTTGTTGGGAAGGTTGTATGGCCGTGACTTATATTTTTTTTACTTACAGCTATTTTAGGAACAAGGCGTAGTTTATTTGCAAAAATCTTGTAAGGGCCAATGGTCGAAACTCGATTTATTCACAATGTTTTATTTTGGATAGGCTTGAAGTCATGACTTTTGTAGAATTGTAATTATGTTTTAGTTAGAGTTTAGAAATTGTTTACATTCTGATTAAGCTTTAAAGCTTACTATGTTAGATACTATCTAATTGGTATTGAACTGTGGTTTAAAGAAATTGATGGCAGGCTGTGGGGTTTTCCTGTATTGGATAAATTTCAATCTTTGTTTAATTTTTTAAATTAATATAAATTACTTTACTCTTACATTTACTTGTGTTTGATGAATTGATTATTAAAATAATTTGGAAGAGATATTTGCTGTTGTTTAAGTCCATACTGTCAATTTTATATAAAAGAGGAAAATGTTCGGTATATTGGTTTTAAATTGAAGTCTGAGTTCTTCTCTGTCAATAAAAGAATTGTTTTAGGAAATAAATAAAAAAAGGGTTTGTTAACTCAACCCGAGGTTTACTGTGTAATTTGGATTGAGAAATTTTTTAAATGTCTTTTCTTCAATTATCTTAGTTTATAATTAATAAACAATTTTAGTACTGTTTTTATGAAATTTGATATTAATCCTATTCTTTTATAATATGAATATTATATTTAAAAATAATTAAACAGATTTAAGTAAGATAAGAAGGGTGAAATATGTAGTAACCCTAATCTAGAAAAGAGAAAGTAAAAGAATTCTAGTTGACTATTCTTATTAGATTTAGGGTTTGTATTTTTATTTCAATTCTAAACCCTGCATTATTTTTGTTAACTATAATATGGTTATTATTTGATATTTATTTACAATATAAATAAAAATTACTTAGATGTGAAGACTAAATTCTAAGTGATTACTATATTTCATTTTTTCTTGAAGATAGTTTTATTTATGTTTAAATTAAAAGTATCCTAACCAGGGAAACTTCTGAAATAGAGAATCTTTCTTTTGATTAATCCTATAAAAATATGTAGAAAGTAAATAAACAAAATCTACATACTTCATTTGATTTATCCATCAGAATTTATTCTAACCTGCTGTACTAGAGTACTACCTTCTTGAAGGTGTGGAAAAATACATTTAGGTATTTTACCAATCAGTAAATTTGAAATTACCTTAATCATTCATTCAGAATTCATCTATATTTCCATAGTAAAAGACTTCCTTCAATAATTCTAATAAAAAATGAAGTAGACACATAACATATTATTTCCTAAATCATTCCTTCTTGTTCCTAAGTATGGATAGAGAAATTAGAAAGAACATGTAGAACCTGCAAATGTAGTATAGGAAACAAAAACTTAAGGAGCTTGTTGCTCCCAGCCAACTCCTGAAGATAGCTGAATTGTAAATCTCAGGATTCCCGAGCCTATCTACTAGTCCACCTGGTTGTAAGCACTGGGTGAGATAACTGGTTTAGAAAATCTCTGCAACTGTACTGAGCAATTAGCAGTAATCTGTTCTACTTGTAGTAGTATGAACTCAGCTTAAATTAGCTGCACTAGCTAGGAACTTCAACACTTTTCACTCAAAATAAAAAATTCTGCTAGTCCCCTCCATCGAATTTTTTGTGCACCAAATTCAATCAGAATTTTCACAAGTAAAGAATGAGAAGCCTCAGCTGAATTCAATGGGAATTTTTATTAGCATGCCTAGGTATTTTGGGTCAGTTTTCACTTAATGACCCACTTGCTCTTGTTCCACTTTCTTGGGGAACATGACCACAAAAATAGGGAAGTTTCCTCCTGCAATAGCTAGAAGTAGTTTGAGGATGTTTCCAACTGTCAATCTACTCTCAACTCAGCCTAGTCCACCAAGTGGCCAGTAAAAAACTCATTTAACTGCCTCCTTAAGCTGTTGTCTCATATTTCATTTATTTAATAATAAAATATTCAATAATTAAATGCAATTATCCTTAACCCAACTTGGTCATTAATTGCAAACTTTATAATAAAATTATAACATACTGTCTCCTAAAACATAATTTGTTTTTGCAATTTGGGGTATGTGACATACACACCCCCTTAAATATAAGATCATCCTTGATGTTATTTTATTCTTCGTCCTCAGAATTGCTCTGGAACAGAATTGGATATGTGGCCCCCATATGACTCTCCAATTCCCAAGTGGCTTCTTCTAGACTAAGGTGCTTCCATTGCACCTTCACCTTCCCAATGGTACGATTCTAAAGCAAGATCTCCCTCCTTTCGAGGATACAATCTGGTTCCACCAAAAAATCTCCTTTGGGTTCCACCTGCACATCATTCCAATTTATAAAATGAGTATCATCACGTACATTTTTTTTAATACAGAAATATGAAAAATGTTATGAACCTTCAAATTTGGCGATAAATCAAGTTGATATTCCACATGTCCCATTCTAGATAGTATCTCAAAAGGCCCATAATATCGAGGTGCTAACTTAGCACAACTTCCTAATTTCAAAGAACTCTTTTTAGGCCTTACCTTTATAAAGACATGTTCACCCACCTGGAACTCTTTTTGAGTTCATTTAAGATCTACTTAACTTTTCTATCTATCTTGCACAACTTTTAAGTTACCTTGCACCTGTTTTACAATTAACTCCATCTCCTTTAGTAGTTTAGGTCCTAGTACTAACGTTTCCATAGGGTTACTCCATGAGATGGGAGTATTGCACTTTCTGCCATACAATATTTCAAATGGGTTGTATCTTGTTGAAGATTTGTAGTGATTGTTGTAAGCAAACTCTACTAGGTGTAAGTAATCTTCCCATTTACCTGGTTGTTCTCTAACATACATTTTGAACATATCTTCCAACACTTGATTTACCCTTTCAGTCTGTCCATCTGTCTGGGGATGAAAATAGGTACTGAAATTTAAAGTAGTATTCAGGACTTTAAATAAAGACTTCCAAAAATTTCCCATAAACTTAAGGTCTCTGTCTGAATTTATAAATTTTGGTATTCCATGTAAAGACCAGCCTTGAAGGTGGTCTTTATAGGTATAAAATGAGTTTCTTTACTAAGTTTATCAACGACTACAATTATCGAGTCATTCAAATTCTGATTTCTAGGTAGACCTGTACTAAAATCAAGACTGATTATTTCCCATTTCCAGCGAGGGATGCGTAATGGTTGTACAGTAAACTGGCTGGATGCTGGTGTTCAGTCTTAACTTGTTAACATTCAAAACACTTGGAAATGTATTCTTCCAGTTCATTCCTCATGTTTGACAAAAAATAATCCTTCTATAACATGGTTATAGTCTTCTGTTAACCAGGATGTCCTGAGTAAGGAGTCTTATAACACACATTTCATTAAATTTGTAATTATTTAGTGGATCTAGAATTTAGAACTTCCTCTAGATTGAGTTCTTTCAAATTGAGGAAAGTCATGGCCTTTGAATCCTTACATAATTTCTATTAATATTATTTATAGTTTTTATTAAATTATTTTATGACATAATACCAACATTTTATTTGTTACTACAACAATTATAAATATTGTGATATTAATTATTTTTGTCTTTGTTGAGTATGTTGTTTTACTTTTGGAAGTTGGCACTACTTATAATCAAAACGAGCAAATATTTTATGACTTTAAAGTCTAATTTTTACCCTTGTAATGATTAAAATAAATTATGAATTAAAATAGCAACATAATTTATTATTATTTTTTTTGGTAGTGGTAGTGTATTAAAAACTAAGTTGATGAATGTTTACTTTATGAATAATAGATTAACGTGAGAAATTTCTTACCTATAAATTTATTTAATGATATTGATGTTAGTAAATCCTCCCTTATTTATTAAAATTAATTATTTTAACAATCAAATCCAATTATGAACTAGAATAGCATTAGTGCAGTACAGTTTGATTTTTTTCATATACAAGAGGAAAGGGGGAAAACCAACTGAACTAATTATTGCAAATGTTCATTATTTATTTATGAAGTTTTGAACGATGTGTTTAATTGAAAAGAGAATATTTATATTGAAAATATAGATATCTTACAATATTTATATTATCATTAAGATTGTATATCATCTATTAATTTATGTTATGGCACGGAGGAATCGAACCACCATTGTCCTGCTTGTAATGCAGGTGCTCTTCCATTGAGGTAGCACCCTTTACAACATGAGGGGAGAGGGACTATGTTAACACATAGATTGCACCTTTCTAATCCTCTGTGACAAATCAAAATGATGAAAATCTTAGACTTTGATTCTTTCAAAATGATGAAATTCTTAGACTTTGATTCCTTACATAATTTCTATTAATATTATCTATACTTTGTATTAAATGGTAAGTTGATTAAGTTTATGTAATGAAATTAATGTTTTATATGTTACTATGATTAAGCAATTAAATTATAATTTGATATGGTTACTAGGACATTGTCGGTGCTGAGATCCTTTACTAGTAGAAGGTTGGCACAATTTTAGAATGTCTCGTTTAAAAACTATTTAATGATATAATACAAATGTGTTTGTTACTATAAAATTCTCGACATAGCAAGTAATATTGTATGTGTTGAATATCATGTTGTAATATATATTGTATGTGTTGAGTATCATGTTGTATGTTGCAAGTGACAACAAAAACTATTATATATTAAGTGTTACTAGCTAAATTTATTATTTTAACGATCGAAATCAACTATACATTAGAATAGAAATATAATTTATTTATATTACTGTTATTTTTATTTTCTAATAAAAGTTAAGTTGATCACTGATTATATCATGAAAAACAGATTGTAGAAGATTTTTTTACATATTATTATTAAAGCTATTTAATGACATTAATAATCAATGTTTATTGCTATTATTATCTTGGAATTTCATTTAATTAAAATTATGTCAAGTAATGTGTCTAGGTTGAGTTACCATATTAAGTCTAAGTCTTTTTTGAGTATGATGTTTTATTTTTGGAAGTTGGCACCACTTGATAGTGGACAAAAGAAAATATTTTATGACTTAGAGTAAAATAGGTTTTATCTTAGTAATGATTAAAATAAATTATGAATTAGAATAGAGACATAATTTATTATTATTGTTGTTGGTGGTGGTGGTGTATTTAATGATATACTTTGATTATCATTAATATTTATAACTACGTATTAAAACAAAAGTCACCAATATTTGACTAGTGAATTATTAATAAGTTGTGTAAGAAATTTCTTACATAATATACATTTTTTTAACAACATATTAATATTGTGTTGTGACTATTATTAACTTATGCACTATTGACGTTAAATTTTAATACTTGGCTATTGATTTTGGGATTAAGCTATGTGAAATCTTTTCAAACCATAATGGATTTTACATTGTTCCCTTGACGATCATGCATGGAGTGCCCACTTGAAAGGTTGGTTTGAAAAACTCACTCACAACTTAATCCAAAAAATCATTCACAATGATGACAAACTGTGAAAGCCTGCACTTTGAAAATGTTACTACTTTGTCTTTGTTGAGTATAAGATATTGCACTAGCACAAAGTTTACACCACTTTAAATTCTACATAAGAAAATATAATATTAATTAGAATGCAACAGAGTAGAACAATTAAATTTATATCAATTATAGTAACTAATAGTAAGGAAAAGTCACTTCAAACCTTATTGCAAGTGCCTTACATTTATTCACAGAGGAAGTCTAGAATATGTTTTAAGGTTCATTATTGAATAT
>LPNX010152209.1:25271-35273 GCA_001517045.1 Pseudotsuga menziesii | reverse complement strand
AAAGCACATAACATAACCACAACAAAACCATGTAACATAAATCAAGCGCACAAAAGACCCATATACGTGGTTCACCCAATCCTTGGGCTACATCCACAAAACCTGTTATAAAGTGTATTATTTATCCGTCTGAAAATGGTTACAATAAGCAACAAACATTTGCTGCCGTACTTTCTATTAGATGTCCTCATGGACTTGAGTCTTTCCAACTCCTACCTTGGAGAATTAGCATTCCAAAAAAGAGGTAGAACAATCACCCAAAATTTCTAGACTGAAAATTAAGTTAAAGAAACAGCACCGGTCGTTCTTGGCAAACAAGAACCTGACAAAATAAGAGCTCCTAGATCGGCTCCTAAGCCGTAATAAAACTTTAGAACAAACAAGGAAGAAAAGTAAAGTTCTGGAATCGTATAAGATCCACCAGCATGGATACGGCATTCGATAGGGTTTAGCTCTGAAAAAAAAACAAATACCCATTGGAGACACGCTCTGGTTTGGGGTGAACTCACTACCCAAAAACGCGCCAAAACGTAGGCTATAAAACCTACAAAAACCACCCATGGATTCGTTGTATCCATGCTCAAACAGAACCCATCCGGTATACTGACCTTTTGGTCCGAATCTATGGATTATTTGGAAAAAATGCCCAATGCAGGATGGAGCTAAATTAGTAGGCGTGGGTCAAAATGCAATAGCATTCCATCCTGTACACAATGCTTTACAAGGTATCTATCTAAGTGCATAATTTATAATGCATGCCTTCAAACGAAAGGATTCTCAATCGGGTGCTTTTCATCAATCGCAGTTGTTAAACATTTAAGTCGACCTCCAAGCATTACTACCACTGGGGAATAAGCTAAGGTGCATCCGCGTTTTCTAGGTCTGTGGGGGAATCCTGAGGAAAAGGTTAGGAGTTTGCAAAAATCGCGCTTACCCAAGGTACAAGCTGTGAAGGGTTTTCTTATCTATCTGGATTCATGTAGGTTTCCATGCGAACCCAAGCTGTAAATTCAATCAGAACGAAACACAGGATAGGCACAATTTTTGTGCTAGATGCAGATCAAAGCTTGGCTTTGAGTAGAAGACGCAGAGACCATTGGGCGTTCAGCCTTTGGTCATTTGAAAACCTAGGGTAAAACACAAAATCAAGTCGCAGCCCTTTGGACAGAGTAACCGTATGCTAGATTCTTTTATATATATAAAAAAAAGAGGATTTCTATTCATTTTAACCACAGGAAAATATATGCACTCGTTAGGTCCAAATCCAAATGCAACAACATTTAAATCGTGGTTATTGGGTCCAAGTCGAAGAATTGGATACCTTCCAAATCGCCGGGACTGGATCAACATAGCCTACAAGGGATCGTTCACATACCTGCTCTCGATCCAAATCTAGCACCCATTCAAATCGCATGCGGTGATTTGGTTCATGCTTCAACGCCTGTGCTGGGAGGGAAGAGCGCAGAGTCCAAAAATAGTGCAGACATCTGAGACAATATATCGAGCTTCTATGACACACTCATATTTCCATGTTCCCAAGTGAACCCCCTTACCAAATTCTGGGGTCTCAAAACGCCCAGGGTTTTCTACAAAAGGCCGTGACAACACTCTCTTGCAAAACTCAGGCGACAAGATTGTTGAGGTCTCGAACACGAAAAGGGCAGCGATGTCACTCTTCAAAGACGCAGGTAAAGACCCCCTCTCAACGGTAATCCCTAGACTTAAAAATGCCCAGAATTACCAACGCCCAGACTTCCAAGACGCCCCGAATTAAAGATGCCCAGGCCTGCAAAACGCCCAGACTTAAAAACGCCCAGACCTGCAAAACGCCCCAAATTAAAGATGCCTAGGCCTGCAAAACGCCCAGACCTCCAGATTTCTATCACCTGGGAAAATATATCCCATGAAACATTCCTAACGCCTCCCTGAATCACGTTCAGGCCTGACCTGTAACACCTCCGAAATGGTGGCTGTTACTTAGGGTTATTTAAAAAAATTATTTCGCAGTCAACACCTCTCACCGTTAACAACATGCAGGGAGTTAAAGACGCATCCCCGATTAAAGGCTATAAAACCGATAATGGATTCAGAAAATCAGGTCCGTCACTCAATTAATGACTCAAATTAATGTGAGCATTCCCACTCCATGTGATAATACATTAATATGTATGATTCCTTAATTATTTAATACTCTCTAACGACAACTCATATACATGTATAGTGTGTTGCTACTATAATGCTATCAATATATATATATATAAATTATCCCACCCACTATCTTCTATCAATGTGAGGTGGTTTACACTCCGTTAACGTGAGCATCCCCGCTCCATGATAATACATATATATACACTTTTCATGTATAATAGCTATGTCTTGGTTTTTTTCTCCAATGCCTCTGGCTAATGCAAGGTTTTATATGACTTATTCATATAGGTTGTGGTTATAAGTCCCGTAACTCCTCCATGATCGAGCCCTAGGCTGGTATATCTGCAATTAAGTAATTGCTAGTTACGCGCGTGAGGAAATCTTATAATCGGCTAAGTTCAAAGGTGGATGGTTACTTCGACCTCCATGTTCTTTCCTTATTGTTTTATTCCTCCCTAGTGAAATTAGTTCTAGATTGTTTAACTTGTGCCAATGTATACTTGTTTTCCCAAATCCAAAGATTAGGGAATTAATCTCCTACCTACAAAGGTTTTACTGGTGGGGCCTTGGCCTTGAGCTCCTCACCGGTAAACCGGTACAATTACATTAGACTATTACAAAAATATCTAGGGGGCTGCAAGAGGGATGTTACATGACTATATTAAAAACACATATTATTAGGATTATGCAGGTATGTTAGTAGTAAGGCACAACTGCATAAATGCTAACACCTTTATGAACAAATTACTGTTAACTAAGAACAATTGTTTCTGGTTGGGGAAAAATAGTTTTCATAGGAACTATCGGTTCTCAAGTTTTGGGTCCATAAAGAAACAATAGGAACATACCCTTGATGCTCCCCTTCAGGTGTGCACAGCAATAGCATTTGACCTTGTGGCCTAAATGGACATAAACATGAGGTAAAAATTTATCATAGAATTGCAATCATTTTGCTTTGGAAATAATGGTGAATGATGATATAAGATGCTATGTTGCGATCTGTTATAAATTAGAACATGGTTTTCTTAAAGAATCTCCAATTAGATTCCATTAACTACGAAATGAGTGCTAAGTGAATGCAGAAACTGAATGAAAAGTTGTGTTTAGATGTAATGTAATATCTGGCATCCTAGGAAATCAGGCTGTGCAAAACATGGAGACTATTGATCTTTCATACATACTTGTAAGGTATGAAACAAATCTTTCAACGACATGTAAGTAGATTTACTTATGAACTTGGGCTATAGTGCAACCAAGGTAAGTAATGAAATATGTTGTGCTTAAGAAATCAATAAAATGCCTTAGTGGTGAAAATAGTGCACTGGGACTCTTATCTGGTGAATGAGAAATAAAAAAATAAGATGTGACTTATGTTAAAAAGTTTGATGTTATTTGAAGCAATGATATGATGTGCTGACCACCTATGGAGTGATTGCAAGCATGAAACATTATCACCATGAGGAAGCGGTGATGGAGGTTGTGGTTGAAAGCTACCTTGTTTTCCCCTGGGCTAGCGAGGGACCATTATGCATTCTGGGGATGCCCAGATGTAAGACATTTGGTTAAGACTCGTTCCGCACACATTAGAGGACTGTCACATGAGTGGGGGACTCTGTGAAGAGAATAACCTCTAGGTGCTGTGGAGGTGTGTGAGAATGGAGTGCCTCAGCTTGGTGAAGCACCCTGAAGAGCACAAAAAGGAGATATGCCTACAGAGGGGTATAGGGTATCATCCTTATGTTGGGTGGCTTCAGGAAATCATACTGTTAGCACTTGGAGTGCTGGGATGGAGGAACATCCTGAGAAAATAAGAATGATAAAACACCCTGAATAGCACAAAGGAGATACACGAAGGGTTGGTATAGTCCTTGTGTTGGGTGGCTTGAATTGGTACTTGGAGTACTGTTGGCACTTGGTGTGTTGGGATGGAGGACATCCAAAGAAAGGAAAATTCCAAGAAAGGTATGTGCAATACAGGTAAAATGGTATCTATATGTTTCCTTATTGGCAATATAACTAACATGTTATGAAAATTATATGGTGTTAGATTCTTGAGTTTTACATTGTTAACAATGTTGATGTAGTAGACATGCATATATATGCTTAAAATGCAGGTTTGGTGACCTACTCCCACTTGTCAAGAGGGACTAAAGAATATAAAAGAAAGCATTAAGAACCTGAAGAAGAAAAGGAGACAAGGCTGGGAAAACTGGTAACACCGAGGACGGTGTTAATTCAAGGGGGAGAGGATGTAACATCCCTCACCACCTCGACCTAGAGCTCACAGTGTAAGTGAATATCACTGTAAGTATCGACTATAAACCTCTTCCAAGTTATGGTTATAAATGATAAGGTTAATGACTGAAAGCTTCAAACAACTAAAACGACATTTGGCGACGAACCCACTAGGGGGAAAGGGATTTCCATAAAAGGGGTACTAAGAAACTCAATGAATAAATTGATGTGTGCTTGTAAATACTAAGAGAATAAGGACTAGTGTTTAATCACTAGCATGGTAGTATTTGGTATATAAAGTGGAGTCGATTAAGAAAGACAATGTTTTAATTATAAAACAAGGGAACCATGCAACGATTGAAGTATGAAGAGCCAACTCTTATATTAATTTACATAATGCCTCATGAATAGTTGAAAAGCTCTTTTTACCACACTATGTATATGCTGAAATAATTCAAGGCTCATATGGCAATTACTCTTTAATAGATATATATAATATATTAAAAAGATAGCACAATAGGATACGATTGTAAGAAAAAGCATATTTATACAGAACCAGTATTGAAGGAAAAACCTTTAGGAATCATAATCTTTTCCCTTCATATATTGTAGAGCAGCATATTATGCTATATGTATAGATATAGAGAAGGGGACATTAATTGGCATTATTTTTAAAATATGTGGATAATGTGGTAATACGTAGTTTTTGAGAACTTTATATTTTAAAAAATGGAAATGTTCCACTTTTTCCCAAATGCTCTCCACCTTTAAAAAGGGGTTAAAATAGTTAAGTGGAAAGGGCATTACAAATAAAGAAAAAAGATAAGATGAATAATTAGAAAGGTTGATTATACAAAAAGTAAAAGCTAAGTTGAATAATTGGAAAGGTAAAGTATACTAAAAGAGAAGGGATTTTGGGTTGCCAAGGATGAATTCATTGTTTATCCAACATGCATGGGAAGAGAAGAAAATTAAGAACTCTGCAGCCTTTTAAGAAAGGGAAATGCGATGGGAAGGGGAAAAAAAAAAGGAGAAGAGCTCTACGTTATTCCCGAAGCAAAGCGATCGCTGCCTTTTATTTTAGAGGTAGCCCCCTCTGCATTCCCTTTTCTTTAAGTTGTTGAGCTCTGTTTCCCATGGGCGCGATTGTTCTCCACATTATCTAGTCTCCAGATGTAGTGATTACCAAGTTTTCCAGAGAGGACGTAGTTAAATTCTTTGCCTTTTGAAGAGGAAAGACTCGCATCCATGTGAGTCAGGAAGGGGGCGCGCACAAAACTTGTTCGGTGTGGTGAGTAAAATTTCAAGAATGTGATTTTTCCAAGTTATGAGTTGTTGTTTCTATGTTTCATAGATCCAATACATATATTTTCTATCCCATGCGAGTGATGGTGGTGAACAACGAGTTTTGTCATTGAGTTCTGGGTCTGTTTGGATAGATCCATGGTTTCCAAAATGCACATTGTAGTTCATGCATTGATTTGAACGAAAACCTATATCCTCTTACTACGTAGGAGTTCCCCTTCCTGAGCATGATTTGATAAATAAAATGATGCGTTATCTAAATCAGATCTATTGATTTTGCTGACTGTTACACAGAATTCAAAAGACCCCTTTACATTCCATCGCTCAAACTTGATTTGGTATCCAGGATATATATAAGTATGTGTGGGTACTTTTCCATGTCTTATACTCGTATTGAAGTAGCAGAACCTAGAGAATCCAAATATGTGTACAGGCCTTGGGCCATAGATGGTTCTACATCTACATAGCTGAGCCTTATGGTCGTTTATTTCGATTATCACCTGCTATTTGAATCTAAATCTGGTACATTTCATTTCCAGTTATGTTTGAATTCCTTTTTACTATGTTTAGATCCACATCCAGTTGATATTTGACTGCGCTTAGATCCCTAGGTATAGATCTATTTGGCTGCGGTTTGACCCATAAGCGATGTTGATGCAAAATGGGTTTTAGTTCTTATTCAAGTAGTGCCCCCTTTTTCTGTTATTATCGCTCTGCAGCATGTGGGATCCGATATGGAGTGGTTCTGTGCTAGTTTTTGACAGTATTTTTTTTAGATCCTTTACTGTTGATAGCATTATATCCAAAAGATATTTGGATTTTTTCTTGGTTGTGTGCTCTTGGTGTGTTTATAGGCTCATCGGCAATTGTATTAGCCTTATTGATTGTTTGAAAACACGCTTGAGATCCTCTGAAGCGAATGCTTTTTATCCTTGATGGCATTTTGGAATACTCGGGTAGATTAATGTTTTATACAGTACTTGTAGAGAAGAAATGATCATGTGAATCACCAGGTATAAGATTTATTTCTCTGTTTGTGAAAGCATCTGCAGAACAGTATTTATAAATGGTAATCTGTTGACTAACATATTCTAGAATCTATTAAGATTCAGTTCTGAATGGAAAAATACTATGAGATAAGAAAGTATTATACTATGTGCAGACCAGAGTAATGGCAACCGATTGGGTAGCAGGTTAGCATTCTGTTGATAAACGGTGTGGCTGAATCGTGGAACTTGTTGAAAGCACTTGTGAATGTTTTCTCCTCACCTTAGTGGGTTCGTCGCCCAAGCTCGGGGGTGGCTCTAGGCGGGATAACGCACCCCAGATAGAGTCAGTCAGTTGGGTGGAAAGTCGAAGTCGAGCTTTCAGTCGGTCCAGTCCTTTAACTTAGAAAGTGAAGTTTTAATTTAGTTTTAATTTTTATTTTAGTATTAGTTGTTAAAGTAACTAGCTGCATTTATAAAAATGAGTTTATATTTCCTCTTTGAATAGTTGAATATTTTAATGCTAAGTTGTGAAGCGCAGGGAAGGAGTCGTAATGAGGATGCGAATGATGAAAGTATGGTAGGGAACCATACAGTATATATCTACATTTCGATTATGCAGTAGATTATTTTAATCATCAAACTATGACTGTCTAACCCTGTTGTATCTTAACATCCGCCTTGGGGATTCTTGTCCCTTTTCCTATTGCTCCTGCTTGGAAGAGCAATGCTTTCTATAAGATCGTTGATATGGTTTTTATTCATGCATAACTAAAATTGTTGATATAGATTGGTATCATTCCAAGGAATATTACATGAACAAAGCATTGTTAACTATGTCTTTTGATCAACTTATGAATCGAGAAAGATCTCCTAATTGTGATTGATTAGGTTTATTGAAGTGCTTGCAGGACAAGTAGTAGAATCATCCTACAATGACAAGAACTCAAGGTAAATAGAAAGGAACTCATGGAAATTATAAATGAACATAATTTACATTTGCTTGTGTATGTCTCCTATATAATCTGGTTGTAAAGTAAGTGACAAATGGAGGCAGTCAAATTAACCTCCTAGTATTCCTTGCATGTAGTATGAAATGTTCCTTATGACTTAAGTTGGTTTAGGAGGTTTGTAAAGTAACATGAGGATCACATGGAAAAATAAAGAATATGCATGTTATCTTTTGGTATTCCTTAAGGATGTTTTTATGGTCAAACAATGTAAGAATGAGCTTAATCCAATGGGTGTAACTAACTCTTCGTGAAGTAGGGAAAAATAGTTTTGCATTCCTTCAAGAATCAATTCCAGCTCATTTGGGATGTCACAATTTGAGTGTCTTTGATGTTGTTATCTTAGGCACTTTTTGGTATATTACCTTTTTACTTGTCCTCATGGTGAGGAAGTTGTAGAAAGTCTTATTATGTATGAATTGAATCTAAGAATGACTATTTAGGAAAGATTGCTCCTTAATCCTTAATTTTGTATAGGAAGGTAATACTGTAAGAGATAATTGGAGAAATGTTACTGTTATCTTACTAATTTATGGTATGCACAGTAAGTCGTCTTCAGGGAACTATGATGATGACATGTTGTGAATTACGTTAAAGATAATTCTCTAATGATTGTTTACAATGTGCATTAAAATTCCTTAACAAGGTTGCTGCTAACAAATTTGACTCCTCTGTTATAATAGAGAAAAAAAAAATCTCTGCACACATTGGCACCTAGGTATTAGAGGGACATTACAATATTGTCCATGAGCCTCAATAATGAAATGTAGTGTGTATATTTTGTTTTAAAACAATGTGGAACATTGAGAGAGCAATGATTTTTTTTACGCCTTAAATATGGGTTATGGGTTTGAGTTTTAATAGCTGTGATTTCAACCCTCATGTAAAATGCGTAGTTTGAGTAAAGTTCTGATGGTTAATTCTTCATGTAAATTAGTTTTGTTAGTGTAGATTTCTTTTGATTTAAGTGGAAAATTGTAAAGCTTTACAATGTCTTTATTTTGTAAATCGAATCCTATAGGATTCGATTCCTAGCATGGTTTCATATAACCTCTGTTTTTAAAACATGAGCCCATAGGATTCGATCTTGGGCTGCGTGGGTCTATGGTTTATTGTTTTATGTGTGGGTTGGTTTCTCTTTATCTTGATAATATATGGTATTATTATTGCTTATAATAATCATGCCTACAGACCTTGATAGGTCTTGATGGCTGCCATACAATGTTGTCAAGCTATAAGGTGGAAATTATTTGTTTGGAGTTCGTTTATGATATTTGGAAGGTTTTTAAATATAGGTTAGCTCTATTTATAATGTGTTTCTGTCATATTATATAAATTTAGTTTTAAAATAGTTTTTTGGTTGATAAGGTTCATCAATTAGGGTTAATAAGATTTAGGTACAAAATATTTGATATTGTTTCTATGCTTTGAACTTGAAATAATAAACATGAAATCTATCTTACTTAAAAATCTAGCCCCTCTTTAAAGAAATATATCTTTCAGATAAGACTAAAGTTAACCTTTAAATGATGAAATAAAATATAGAAAATAACAGAGACCAAATATTCCCACTCACAAAACTAAAGGGGATAGTCTGTCATTATGATTATGAATAAGATGTATTTTCCTAAGTAGAATATCTTGGTTGAGTAGATAAAATAACCTAGCTATAGTAGAGAGATAATAATTATCCATTCAGAATTTAATATCCTCATTTAATAACAAAACCTCTGTAAATTGCAAAGGAAAATCAAGAACCTCATACGTGCAAGTTGAAGCTATTTTAATGGTTGAAAATCCTGCACATTCAAATACCTAGTATTAATGAGTACACAGATAGATACGACCTCTCTTCAAATAACCGAATAACTTGGTAACTACCGCATTCCACCCAACCGTGACCCGAAACCATTCCTGGTTTCAATACGGATCCCCCCGAGCTGGTTCCCACATGCAAGTAGCTTAGAGCTCCTAAGGTAAGGATTCCCTATCTGAGATATCACGTTCCGTATCAATTTTCTTTTTCCTCTTTGGAAATATGTTCTCCAAGAACTCTCTTGAATATCGTGAGGTAGAATTATCAAATAATTCAATTGTCCCCCAAGCCTCTCTCTGGCTTGTGTTTTTATAGACATAATTTTCAGGAATAGGGGAAATTAAATCAAGAATCATTTGATTTCTTGAAATAACCCTTTTTATTTAATTTAAGTAATTTTAATATTTATTTAAATTTAACCTAGAAACTTTTGACTAGTTCCTACTTTGACTCTTGTGGGTGTTTTAATATTTAGTTTATCATTAGTAATAATAAAAACATG
>LPNX010152209.1:9911-25217 GCA_001517045.1 Pseudotsuga menziesii | reverse complement strand
ATTTGTTAATATTTTAACTTTAAGTATCATATAGCATGATCCTTAATCATTCGACACCTTTCTTTTAGCTTAGTCACTTTCTTCACTAAGGCATTCAAGTAAGGGTTAGGTCAACTCGGTTAGGAAGATCTAAACCTCCTTGCATGTTGGATTGCCTCGTATAACGTGGTATTTATTCAGTACTTTGATGAGATACAAAAATTCAAAATTGCATTTAATCACTTAAAAATAAGTAATATGAGATCAGTGTTTTATGAGAGTCGTTTTTACTCAACATATTCATTTGTCAGTAACTCCTAGCATTTATCAAGAGCCCATACTCAATGCTAAAAAACATGGAGTTACAACTTAGTGCAATTCCAGAGCTCCCCTCTCAACACTAAGGCTAGGATATATTTGTAGGATACACCTAAGGATACAATGGCCAAGGATTCGATGTTCGAGAGCTTATGCTCAACATCAACTTGGAAGGATGTAGGGATTATTCCCAACGCTTCCATTTTTTATGTTTTCATGTGCTTCAGAGGTTCTCGCTCAACACAAAATTTAAAAATACTCATGCACTCCAGAGCCTCTCGCTCAATGCAACCATTAAATAATCATGTGTTGTACAGCTTCTCACTCAACAAAAAACATCTCATCAATTACATGCTTCAGAGTCCACGCCCAACATAGGAAATCATTTACATAAAACATATGCAATTGGCTTACGCCCAATATATAAAGCAAATCATCATTCTCATGTGCAAGGGGGTCTTAGGCCCAATATACCAAATAAAACATCAAAGTAACATCATAAGCAATGGGGCTTATGCCCATAAGTGTTAGGTCAACAAATTTGGGATATTACACTAACCCATAAGAGGAAAAGACAAGTGGATGTAGCTACTAAGTGAGAAATCAAGGTGCAGGGGGAATCTTACCCAAAACTAGGCCACCACTCCTAGTTGAGTGCTAAAGAGAAGAAGGCTGATAAATGACCAAGTCCTATGAAAAATACTATATAATCGTATGTCCATTAGCAAGTAGGATGCTATCTTTGGACGGGAATTGAATCTGATAATCCAACAAATGTCGCACTAAGTGGATTTTTCTCTTGTGGTTCGACAAACATGATCGGGGGTTATGGAGCAAGTGATTTGGATGCTCTAGGAGTTGGTTGGGAGGAATGACCATTCCATTTCTCTTTTCCAAACAGTGGTGCAAGGTTCTTATTATAGTTTATAATTACTGTAGGATGTTTATCTTAAACTTGGATTTGCATCTATATTCAAAAGCAGAAATTTTTTATGCATTCTTATAGAATAATTTTCTATAATGTATAAATTCTAGGTATTTGTTTATATATTTTGTTTATATGTGTGAAATGATAGATTTAATTATTTAAGGATTCTTGGATTGGAACTCCATACCCGAGTCAACAATTACTAGTTATTATTTTCTACTATAGATTCGATACTCGTGATGATGTGTTGACTTATGTTGTGGTCATGATGTGATGATCGAGATGTGATGCTCCATGATAGTGATATTCCAGTGATCATGATAATGTTGATGTAGTTATGAAATCCTCCTATGACATATAAATTCACCAGTCAGTTGTACAGATGTATTGTTGTGTTATATAATACCCTCCTTATTAAAAGGGAGTTTTAAAGAAGTGTAACTCCAAAAGATATTCTATTTTGTATTGTTAACGTTATTACACATTTCAGAGATGTTGTTCCTCTAATTAGGGATGTCATTGATGTAATTGGTCATGTAATACATATTGAGGTGAAAAGTTTGTTGTAATTCGGTTTAGTAGTACCCATAGAAGTATTATTAAAATGTGTTTCATTCTCACAAGAAAAGTAGGCCTTGATTTGGAGGATAGGTTGACCCAGTTGGGTTATTAGTCCTCTCTGTTGATCAGTATAAACAGGGGAGGCACCTCCCTCCTTTGGACACAAATCATAACGCTCAAGAAGTTTCTCTAGAGAGAGAAGGTGCAGTCCATCTGGGAGAGAGGAACCATTCCGATATTATTCTTGGGTCTTATCAGTCTTATTATTTGGGTCTTACACTATGCTGGGTTGAAGTCTATATCAAGGAAGTTTTACTGGGTTTTCTTTCCGATGAGGGTTTCTGAGGATAAAGCTTTGTGTTCTTTTGTGTGGTTGTGTTTGTCTTTCTTTCATTGATCATTATGTATATGGTTATGATGTTGTGATGATAAATGTTCTTAGATCTTGTATAACCTTTGAAATCTTAACAAATATTACTAAAATAGAAATGAACCTTAGTGATCTTCAAAATAAAATGGGGCATTGGAAAAAACTAAAACATCATTCAAGAAAACAATTTGTGTTTGTTGTAATTATAATATTTTCTCTTAGATTGGTTGTGTATTCTCACATTGGACCTCAATTTCAAAGTATTTGTAACAATATTATTTTTCTGAAGTTGTCATGTCATCAAAACTATGGAAATTTAGAAAAACATCTATTTGAGATTATTTAGTGTGAAAGATTCATCATTAACAAACCAATTAGTTTTCATAGAAAAAACATGGTATTTTGAGCACATACAAGTATTCATGTTTGATGTTTTTTTTCTAAATTAAATTTTGAGATGGTAGTTATCATATTTTATAATATCATCACAATTTCCATATGTTATTTCCCACTTATGTCTATCAATGTGGTAGCTAACATTCACTAAATATAACTTTGATATTTTTTATCTTAAGAAAGAAAGATAAGGAATTACTTGGTTTTCTTTAAACTTTCATCTCTCTAAATGAAAATGTTGAAGATTAGCACTCTCAAATTGCCATATATTTCATGAGTTAAAATTTTAGGAAGGTCAATATTGTAACACACATTTTGATATTGTGATGTGCACTCTCAAATTACCATATCTTTCATGAGTTAAAATTTTAGGAAGTACAATATTGTAACAAACATTTTGAAATTTTGATCTAATAAGATGTACCCAAGACATTCTAAAATTAAGTGATTTTCCCATGAATTTTTAGGAATTTTCTAATGACATATTTCACTATGGAGCTTGCGAGTGTTTATTCTTATTTTTGCAATGCATTAAATACTTTTGAAATTTATTATTAGGGTTACTAAAGTACTTATAGAATCTTAATTTCCTGAATATATCCTAATTCTTTAATTCTTTACGGATTGAAGTAATTTTCAATTAAATTTATATGTAATAATATTTTTAATGAGTGTCTGCTTACTCAAATACCCAATGGTTTTTTTTTCCCAAGAAAAAAAGGTTAATTTTATTTTAGCCAAGGAGAATAAAAATTATATTTTGTAGATGCAAATGCATTATGAGAAGATAGCTCTAGTGCGGAAGAAAACGGTCAAAAAATAGACCAAAGGTCTATGAAAAAAAAAAAAAAACTATAATACAACATAGGACATGGTAATCAAGGATGAAAATATGTCTCTATTTTTCCTTTTTTCCCCATCTTCTTTCTTTTCACTTCAGTCCAACCCTCCTGCGGAGTGACAGGTACGATCAATTGTTTACCTGCAATCCCCCCTGTCTGCTAAATAGTAACTAGATCTTTATCAAAATCTGAGCTTTCTATTTCATGTGCATGCTTTAGTCCACTAAAAGAAGCATCCATAGGATTCACTTCATTTGGTAGTCTTTCTGCACCATTGTTCTTTTTTCCTGGTGTTTGTGCATCCACTGATTTAGATTTCATCATATTTTCCTCATTTTTGTGTACTTCCTGTTGTTCTTCGTCTTCACTCTCCTCATCCCCATCTAGTGATGGAGTATAATATATTTGCCAATTTTTATGGATAGATGTCTGCCCCATTTTATTCTTTGTGAACGTTTTTGGGAGTGAGCATGTGTCTTGGAGGTGACTCATCAAATGACAAAATCTGCACCTCAAAGCAGTATTTTCATAGTCCAACCACTGAATCCAATTGAAAGATTCATGTTTCAGCTATAATATATCTCGGAGTCCTTTGTTGAGGTCAATCTCCACAAAAATTCTTGCATAGGTAAATAATCCCTGTTCTTTCCTGTCGTTATCACTTTTCATATACCTGGCCAAAAGATTGCCAATGTCTTCCAGTACTAAGTGGTGCCAGAATGGTCGAGGTAAATTTGGTAGCCTCACCCACACTGGCATCTTGGTTACAATGATGGAGTTTGAATCAAACTCTTGAAACCAAGGTGTTATGAAGAGCCGAGCTCTCCCCCAAAACCAAGGTCCCTAAGTTAGCAACTTCTGGTAATCTTCTTGAGAATCAAACTGAACTAAAAATAACCCCTTGGAACATAATAGGATTTGACAATTGGTTGTCCAATTTGTGAAAACCCATTGATGGAGATGAAAAGATTTGGGCCAAAAACCATTAAAATGATAAATGATGGCTACATTTTGTAGCCTACTAAAAAGTTTTGTTACCTGAGGGTTCTTGATCTCTAATGTTGGTGTAGATTCCATCTTTTCCACAAAATAAGGATTGTTCTGGGGAGAAGAAGAGGCTGATACAAAAGGTCCCTTAGGTAGAGCTACTTATTTATATGATGAAGGATGAGAGGGTCCTCTATTTCCATCTGCTCCCCCCCTCAAAAGGTGCAAAAAAAAAATAGTTGAGTTCTTGGAGATCTGATAATATTTCAGCCTATAATATTCCTACAATATTTTTCCTTCATGAAGGAAAAAAAAAGAGGTTCTAGGAATACCCTCTCTTCGCTCGAGTTCTGCTATTAGTGTCTCCACCTTTTTAGATCCAAGGACCCATACTAGAATCGACTTCCCAGAGGTCAATTTTATAAAGATCTGGTACTTGTCTATGTCTACCCTAACTCCAGATCTCGAGGAGAGATTAGAAAAAACAAAGGGAAACCCCACTCGTCGTGTTCTGCAGGCCAGGATGGAGTTGGATTAAGTATTTTGCTTATTGTATATGCGACCCGCTGGATTAAATATCTTGATTATTGTATGTGCGAGCCTGATATTTATAACCCAATTTTTGTATAACAAGAAAACAAATTTTTTTAGCATTTCAGGTTAGTATCACTTGCATTTTGTGCTGTTAAAAAGTGGTGGTATTCACATCACTTATAATTTTTTGGTGTTAAGGTGGTGGTATTAACACCATTTATATTTATAATTTGATTTTTGGAAATAGTATTTTTCCTTGTTAAAAGAAAGGTCATATCCGTAACTACCATAAAGGGGTGCTAGTCTTTATTTCTCATATGGACATGTACAAATAAGATTTAATCATTGAGAATTTTGAGCATAAACATAACAAATTCACATACAATTGTTTTATACATATAATTGGTTTGTGAATAACATAATTCAATTATTTATTTTTTCTCGTATTTACTCAAATAAATCCACAAAATTAATTTATGAAGTTTTGCACTATTCCTGTCAAATTCAACATTTTATTTTTATTGATTTGTAAATAACATATTTCACCTTTAATAAGACAATCATTTTCAATTTATTACTACTATAAACCATGGATAAAATACTTTTGAATTCAATATTGATTATTCAATTGAGAATAATTTTATTGATATTATTAATTTTTCTTAGTAATATTCATATAATTATTAGGTTTGAGCACCTCGTTTAGAGAGAAAACCTTCATAGTTGACCCTAAAAGAATCTTCTGTGAATATGGTACCATGAATAATAGCTCAAAAATCAGCACACATCTCTTTTTAAGAGTATTATTATCCTCTATGTGTGTGTATTACAACCATTATAAGTTTTTTTTCTCAATATGTACAGGTCTACTATCCCTCAATATTGTTGATAAAATAAAAATATCCCTTAGGATAAAGGAATTTATACACATCTAGTGCCAAGAATGACACTCTTGGGATCCTTAACCTTCAAAAATGGATATTGGTGTAAACTAGAGGGAAACAAACTTGGTAACCCAATCCTTGTGCCTTAAAGGAAACATCTAGGCATATAGGATTACCAAGTACTACTCAATCCAATACACATGACTTCCATAGCATATCCTAGGAATATGGCTAGGGATATTAGATGTACTATAAATTTGACCAATAGGTGTTAGTATGTGGGCCCTATACATGGTCATGGTGAAAATCTATGCCTTATGGCCTACACCAATTTTCAAGGAATCCAAGCTGAAGAATAAATCCCTCAACCAAATCACATTAGTTATCAACAAGAAATTTGACCTCCAGAATGGGATAACAAGTTTCAAATCATGAGGTATGGATCATAGGGTCCCCAACATGATCATGGAAGTAGCATAAGCCTTAGGTCCTAAATTAAGATTTCAAGTACACAAGCCCGAAAATAACATCTGAACCTAACACACATAACCCCACAATGGGATCATTTAACTCTAATTTGGCATATTGTTACCATATGAGAATTTTGGAACTAGGTATTGTCTTTGAGGCCTTGACCAAGGTAAAGAAATTAAAGTTAAAAACATTATCATGTAATTGACAGCAATGGTTGTACCATCGTTATTGTTTCCATCATATTATTTTTTATTGTTCCTTAGTGTTAATAGAAAAATTAATATTAATACTTTTGAATGGTGAAAATTTCGTGAGTGTAGAGGAGTGAACAAATATTTTCTTCACTTAATGCCAAATAAAGATAGATTTAATAAATGGTGATTGCTAAATTATGAAGAAAATAGTGTGTCATTAAATTCATATTGGCAATTGGGGACTACATATGTTTGTTTGTATTTCAATTCTGAAGCTTTGATGAGGTGGGTGTTGCAATATGATACCTCGATCATTGCTAGTTCTATTTTGTATGTGTATTCATTGATGAATGTTTTAATCTAGAGGATGGATTATAGATCCACTATGTCCTTTGTAGTTATAATATGATTTTGTTTCAATGGGACTATGACCTTTTGTAGACTCATTTTACAATACGTTTTCCAAAATGATGATTTGAGATGGATGATGGAATTCATCTCAAGTTAGTCCTAGTGTGTGTATAGAAATCATTTGAAGAAGAAATTACCTCCTTCCATTTCGTTCATGACAATCGATTGAGTTCATGAATAGAAAGTGTGCTATTTCATTCTATTTCATTCTTGTTTTTCTTGCTAAGTTTAGGACCACCCTTTTTTTGGTTGACCGTTGTAATGCACCTCGAATTAAGAATCTATTATTAATTTCTGCTAAGATATTTTATTTTATTATTCTAAATATTTTTGACAGAAAGGAAAAAATAAAACAAATGTAATGAATTTTTTTTTATTAATAAAAATACTGAAGGGGACATAAGTGGAATAGTTGTTGAAGAGTATTTGCTAACTATAATGTCCCAAAAAATTGGGAAAATAAAATAAAATTATAGGCCTATTATTTACTACCTAATCTCGACAATAACTTATCTTCTGCGAAATATGTCCGTCATGGTTTTCTAAATTGAAGTGTCGTAATCTTGTCCTTACCATTCTATGGGTTTTCCTATGCAGTTGTTGATGTAATTATGTATCGTGCTTGTTTTACTTGAACTATTTTAAATGATTATGCTGCTGATTGATTATTATTTGTCATGCACATGCATATACTCATTCAATTATATCTTACTTTTGGGTTATAAGTTTTGTTCATTGTTTATGGAAATTTCTGGCTTAACTTTTAACTCTCAAAGGGTGGAGTGGTGGGACTTGTATCCCTTATGGGGCCACTTGAACAGGTAACTAGATATACCTGCTGTTATGGGGTTTACTTAGTTCATATTGAACTAATGCAACTTCTCTTCATTTTGTGCAGGTTCATTTAGATGGTGAAATCTAGTTACTACAGTTAGACTAGACATCTTACGGCATGTTAATCGTACTATGCTATCTTATGATTGCCAAAGACCGAAGGACCAAAGTCATGTCCTAACTATTCTTACTGCCACTATTTACATTCTTGGTTACGTAGAGTTGGGTTATGAGACCTGCATTTAACTAGGTGATATTATTATTTTCAGATTGGGACTATGATAGCTTTTATTCCTATGCTATGTATTTATAACATATAGTTGAAAAGTTTTATGTATAAATGTGAGAGGCTTAAGTCATAAGACTTACCCATATTATGTTAAAGGTTTATATGCAACATGGTTTACATGCTAAGCCCTTCATGGAATTTTCCCTATTCCATGAATACATGGCTTAGTTATGCCAACGAGGGTTTTGATGGGGTTCTTAATACAAATTGAAATGTCATGATTTTAGACTATATGCATGTGGGTAGAGATTTCAATGATGGTGGTGGACAGGGTGGCGAAGTTAATGGTCATTGGAATGGTGACCAATGAACCATACACTTGGTCTGTCATGGGCAGGAAAACCATTTGTTACTGCTATGGGTGTGGCTCTATTTGAATCTCTGGTTTTGTCACAGTGTGGGGGACTGGCTCACCTTATGCATTTGGAAGGTATGTTCTATATTTGTCTTTGCAAAATTATATCTTGTTGTTGTACGTGGACATTTAGCATACTCCATAGGTTTATTTGTTTTGTTAATGCAGCTGACAGGGATTCAAAATCATTGGTCTTGGGGTTCTTGGAAGGCTGACTGCGATACCCTTCCATGGGTAAGCCTTGTGATATCCTAGAGTTGTTAATTCTAGATGGAAATGTTTTAGGAGAGATTTGAGCTCTGTGTTGAAATGGGGAATATTTTGGTTAAGGGTTATTCTGAGTTAATGGGCATCCACGGATGCGTATATACATTTTAGTTTGGGTATTCTTTTAAAAGTAAAGCCTTCTGACCATGTCCATAACTTAAGCATTTGTTTTGGTATATTGAATGATTAGTTTTGCGTTTTTGTTTTTAAACAATGAGTTTTAACTTACGGCAGTGGCACCCTTGTTGATTCACGGCTGTGTAACATTACTAGAAAATGTTATTTAATGGTAATTTATGTTTTAAATTACTCACCTATGGTTTAGTATGGATATGGCCATAAGCTTGGCTTACTGCTGCGAAAAAGGTAAATGCCGTGGTTGTGATAGCCTAGACAGTAGGGTTTTTAAATGGCTTCATGTGGCATTTAAAATATTTGGGTTCTGTTTTTAATGGATAATGTCAGTGGAATTTTTACATCTCATCCATGACCCTCAATAATGAAATGCAGTGTGTATATTTTGTTTGAAAACAATGTGGAACATTAACAGAGCAATGATTTTGTTTACACCTTAAAGATGGGTTATGGGTTTGAGTTTTGATAGCTGTGATTTCAACCATCATGTGAACTGCGTAGTTTGTGTAAAGTTTCTATGGTTAATTCTTCGTGTATTTTATTTTTGTTAGCGTAGATTCCTTTTGATTTAAGCAGAAAATTGTAAAGATTTACATCGTCATTATTTTGAAAATCGAATCATATAGCATTCGATTCCTAGCATGGTTTCATATAACCTCTGTTTTTAAAACATGAGCCCACAGGATTCAATCGTGGGTTCTGTGGGTTTATGGTTTAATGTTGTATGTGTGGGTTTGGTTGCTCTTTATCTTGATAATATATGGTATGATTATTGTTCATAATAATCATGCCTATAGACCTTAATAGGTCTCGATGGCTCACATATGATATGGTAAATCTATAAAGTGGAAATTATTTGTTTGGAGTTCATTTATGATATTTGAAAAGTTTTTAAAAATAGGTTAACTCTATTTATAATGTGTTTCTATTGTATTATATAAAGTTAGGTTTTAAATATTTTTTTGGTTGATAAGGTTCATCAATTAGGGTTAATAAGATTTAGGTACAAAATATTTGATATTGTTTCTATGCTTTGAACTTGAAATAATAAACATGAAATATATCTTACTTAAAAATATAGACCCTGTTTAAAGAAATATCTCTTTGAGATAAGACTAAAGTTAACCTTTAAATGCTGAAATAAAATACAGAAAATAACAGAGACCAAATATTCCTACTGACAAAACTAAAGGTGATAGTATGGCATTACGATTATGAATAAGATGTATTTTCCTAACTAGAATATCATGGTTGAGTAGATAAAATAACCTAGATATAGTAGAGAGATAATAATTATCCATTCGGAATTTAATATCCTCATTTAATAACAAAACCTCTTTAAATTGCAAGGGAAAATGAAGAACCTCATACGTGCAAGTTGAAGCTATTTTAATGGCAGAAAATCCTGCACACTCAAATACCGAGTATTAACAAGTACACAGACATATTCAACCTCTCATCATATAACTGAATAACTTGGTAACTGCCACTGTAACAACCCCGAAATACCTTGATGCGGAATTAGATAAAATGGCTAAAAAATTTTCATTTTTATTAAAGCTTTAAACCATCCAAGTAACGTGCTTCCGAATTAGATGTCTGCAAAATACGATTAGTAACCTTTTTCACCAATAAAAATTTATACTGCATTCATACTAAGATCATCATGTAAAAATAACATGCACAACATAAAAACACAAAAGACAAGACAACCATATGCGTGGTTCACCTCCTTCATGAGGTTACGTCCACCAAGATTTTGTTAGTTGTTTTATTAATTATTCCATAAAGGGGGTACAATGATGCGGCTTATCTGTTACAGTTCTATTCAACCTCGAAACAAGGCGAACATAATGGAAATTTGGATTTCCCAATCCCCAAAACGGATGTTCACATCTCGGCTCTACACAATTAGTTATCTTAAAAACGATACCAGCTTATCCCTGAATGAGCTCATGACCAACCACCATGAGTTGGTATATAAAAGAAACAAAAAGGTAACTTAGGCTCTATAGCCGTGATTCCTTCTCGTTCGGAAAGAATTCGAACTTTATAATATATTTTTAAAACATCTTCAGGAATCCATATTTCGACATTACATTAATATAGAAAGTATTTAGAGTCCTTAATAAAATAATATTCATCCATCGCTTAATCCACGAATTCATTTCTCATGAAAACAGCTAGAGATTTTATAGGGAAAATAGCATTCAAACTTTGGATCGATTTGCAGAGATCTTATAAAGAATATGATTCACACTCAAATCGATTTTATAGAGATCTTATAAAGGTTAGCATACAAACTCAGATCGATTTTACTAAACAACATTTTTGCCAAAGCTTCTTCGGCAAAACACCAGACCGATATCACACACAGCAAAATACATAAACAAAATACATGCCAACATTAGATCAATTATACTAAACAACTTTTTTGCCAAATATTTTCAGGCAAAACACCATATTGATTTTGCAAAGATTCGACAAAGAATAACATTCAATTCTAGATGGAATTTGTAGAGATTTCATAAAAACAAGATTCAACAATAATGGAAGAAATACAAATAAACAAAGCACAGTATTCAGGCCATTATCAAAGCCCAATCATTATAATAAAAAACACAATATCCAAGCCTGATCATTATAATAAATGGCACAAAACGGGGATCAGATCGATATCAGACATGTGAAGTGACACTCAATACAAAAAGATCACCAATATAATATAGAGAGAACAAATCCATGCCATCGTTTAGACACTAGATTGTTTCTTATTAAACCATGGGCATGAAGTAAAAACCAAGTTTTAACAAAACACAAAACTCAGAGTAAATAGCTATCCTCGATCAATTTGTTCTCTGAAATCGTAGCATCAAAAGGACAGAGATAAAAAAAGCATAATACTTATAGTCAATAGCTAAGCCCCGATCGATTTCTTCTCTGGAATCCTGGTATCAAAGACAAAGCATGCAAAAAGTTATCATTGACCACCAGAATCAATGAAAACATGAGGAACAATTTATACAAAGAACAGATCTAGACCATAATGCATTCACTAGCATTGAATTCATGAGTAGTGTTTTAAGAACAGAATCAAGACCATAACGCATACACCAGCAATGAATTCATGAGTAGTGTTTTAAGAAAAAAATCAAGACCATAACACATACACTAGCAATGAATTTTTGAGCAGTGTTTTAAGAACAAAATCAAGACCATAACGCATTCGCCAGTAATGAATTCGTGAGCAGCGTTTTAAGAACAGAATCAAGACCATAATGCATACACCAGCAATGAATTCGTGAGCAGTGTTTTGAGAATAGAATCAATACCATAACGCATACACTAGCAATGAATTCGTGAGCAGTGTTTTAAGAACAAATCAAGACCATAACACATTCACCAACAATGAATTCATGAGCAATGTTTGAAGAACAGAAGCAAGACCATAATGCATTCACTAGAAATGAATTCGTGAGTAGTGTTTTAAGAACATAATCAATACCATAACGCATTCACCAACAATGAATTCATGAGCAGTGTTTCAAGAACATAATCAAGACCATAACTCATTCACTAACAATGAATTTGTGAGAAGTGTTTTAAGAACAGAATCAAGACCATAATGCATACACCATCAATGAATTCATGAGCAGTGTTTTAAGAACATAATCAAGACCATAACACATACACCAGCAATGAATTCGTGAGCAGTGTTTTAAGAACAGAATCAAGACCATAATGCATACACCAGCAATGAATTCATGAGTAGTGTTTTAAGAATAGAATGAAGACCATAACACATACAGCAGCAATGAATTCGTGGCACACATAAACAGAATTTTAACACAAAAACAACATTCAACCATGATCGCAGACATGGATACCACATCCGGCAAAAGGAAAAAGGGGTTCAACACAACTATCAAAAAGATTTTACAGAGGTTTTCTCTTCAAATTGATGGAGCAGAACCCCAAATTCCCCCCAATTCCTCTAGCCACAGCATCACGCCCCCTTTTATAGAAAATCACTGGGACAAGTGGTGAGGATTTTTCCAATAGGTTTCCTGTCAAGGTGCAATAAAAATGCAGCCAATTTCCCCTTTTCATTTCTATTTCTACTGCTGGAAATAAAACACATGCCAACATTCCTGTAGTAATTCCAGCAATTTCCCCAAAAGGCTCAAGTGCCCCCTCAATTTAATGAGAGATTCAATTAATAGTAACAGAAACTAATAGATTTGACATCCTTATTAAAAGACAAACGACATTCAAATTATCATTAACTCTTTTCAAACAAATGACTTGAGTTCTTTACTACCATCAACATTTATCTCTCAATACAATTATATATCTTGGTAGTTCTTCTTCATGTGCAAACATATTTAAAGTTGGTTTAATATACCCTTATGTATAATTACTAAAACAATTTTCTTATCATAAGATAAATGGATCATGATACAATGATTATAAATACATATATATATGCACCTTGTATGCTTCAAATGGTAATTCTTATTAGAATTTGTGCATGTATTCCTGTATCTAAAGTATAGTTTGTAGCTATACTCCTAAAAGTAAGTTACCTCCCTAAAAGTAAATACTTTTCTTAGATAGTCATGTGGATGACTTTTATAACATATCATCTTTAATTAAAATAAGATGACGATAATAAAATCTTTCAAAGAGAAAGCTTAAGTTCCTTAGTATAAGTTACAGGGAGGACTCTTCATGCCGTAATTAGGTATTAGTTAAGAATTATCCATAAAGACTCTGAAGAAAAATAGTTTACTTTAACTTAGGATAACACCTAAGCACTTAGATCTTTAATGAAATCATTTATTATTCTTTCAATTCCCAAGTCTCCACTCATCGTTTTTCCTTTCCCCCTAGTGGATTTGTTTCCATAGCATTTGTATCAGTTTCACCCTTTAAGTCAAACAGTCGAATTCCTAACCTAGGATGTTAGACTCATAATCGCATTTTACTAAGATTTGTATTTTCAGATTGAGGTTGTGAAGGTACATTATATCCTTCCCCAATTAGAGTTAACACCGTCCTTGGTGTTACCTTTTTATTTATTACTTGCGTTTGTATTTCTTAATCCCTCTGATTAATGGTATTGGGTCCTCATCCTGCATTTATAATCCTACATATGCATATATACTAGCATCGACATTGGAAACAATGTATAACTCAGAAATCCAACACTATACAATTTCCATAATCCACAGTGGGTCCGTTATACACGTCAATTCTATTTGCCAATAGACATATTACCTCATAGGTACAAGTTTACCTGTAATGTACATACCTCTTCCTAGCATTATTCTTTTTTCTGGATGTCTTCCATCCTAGCACTCCAAGTGCTAACAGTACTTCGAGTACCAATCCAAGCCACCCAACACAAGGACGATACCCTTCCTTAGACGTATCTCCTTCTTATGCTATTCAGGGTGCTTCGCCATTATTCTTTTCTCTTGATGTCTTCCATCCCTGCACTCCAACTACTAACAGTACTCCAAGTATCGATTCAAGATACCCAACACAAGGACGATACCCTCGTATCTCCTTCTTGTGCTATTCATGGCATTTTGCCAAGCTGAGGCACCTCCGTTCTCGTACACCACAACAACACCTAGAGGTTATTCTCTTCATAGAGACCCTACTCTTGTGATAGTCCTCTTAATGTGTGTGAAATGAGTCTTAACCAAAATGTCTTACATCTAGGCATCCCCAAAATGCATAATGGTCCCTAGCTAGCCCTGGAGAAAACAGGTAGCTTTCATCCACTACCTTCATCACCACTTCCTCCTGCAGACAACTTTATGCACATGAGATATTTATCATATCTTCTTAACTCATTACAGTCCTAGAGCTTTAGAGTTTTTCATGGCCACAATTTTCCCATGCCTGCAATCACTCCATAGGTGGTTAGTTTATCATATTAAAGACATCAAACTTTTTATCATAGGTCATGTCTTCATTTCTCATTCGTCAGATAAGAGTCTTTATATGAGCATACTCTTTCTACTACTAAGGCATTTATTGATTTTAAACACAACGCATGTTATTACTCACCTCAGCAGCACTGTAGCCCAAGTTCGTAAGTAAATCCAATTTCATGACTTTAAAGATTTGTTATCATACCTTGTGAGTACATAAGAAAGATCAATAGTCTCTATGTGCACAGCTTGACTCCTAGGCTTTACTTGCACACCAGTTATTATAATAGTTGAAAAATTGCATCTAACCTGAATCTCTTCACCACAAAATTTCATTTCATCTCTGTACTCACTTAGCATTCATTTAGTAGGTAATGAAATATAATTAGAACTTCTTATAAGCAATACACATTCTAGTTTATAACAGTTCACAAGATAACATCCTTAGAAACCGATTAGTATACACTTATATCATCATTCACCATTATTTCAAGAGCTATTAATTTACGACAAGATGATAGCAATTCCCTAACAACACCTAACTCTACCTCAGGTTTATGTCCATTTAGGACTCAAGTCATATGCTATTCATGTGCACACATG
>LPNX010152159.1:40960-227391 GCA_001517045.1 Pseudotsuga menziesii | reverse complement strand
GCCCTGTGGGCTGATAGAGTTACCCCTAAGTCTTCCATGGGAGTGTCACCCTTTACCCTTGTATACGGAAAGGAGGCCATCCTTCCCCCCAACATCCTGCTATCGTCTTCCATACTAGCTCAGGAGTCTAGGGGGTCGGATGATGAAGTTCTCCAAGTAAGAATATGCAATCTGCTGAAAGCGGAAGAGGCCAGATCCAAAGCAAGAGAACGTTTCCAACAGCAGCAGAAGGTAGTAAAAAGATGGTTGGACAAACATAAAGCTGGAAAAAGGGATTTTGAAATAGGCGACTTAGTCCTTAAGTGGGACCACCCCCATGATGAAAAGGGGAAGCATACCAAATTCCAACAGTTATGGGTAGGCCCTTTCCAAATTGCCGCAAAACTTGGCCCTGCCACCTATATGTTACAAGACTTACAAGGATGGGAGGAGAACTTGCCAGTTAATGGTTTGGTTCTCAAACCTTATTTTTCTTAAATCATTTTGAGCCTTCTGATTTGTACATAAATAAGTTGTGTTTTGTTTCGAGTCATGCGTTCTTTCATTTTGTTTTTTAGTCTCGATTTTCAATAAGGGAACCAACTTGTGGTTGCCTGGAGGATGCTAAAGTCTTTGGGAAAGCAAATATGTCGAGTATTAGCCTGTCTATTCCTTGAAGAATTCTTCCAGCCTAACAGTTTCCCGAGTAAAATGTTATATGCATTGAAGTCCTGTCCAACCCCTTGAACTTAACCGGATTCAGAGAGTCTAAAGTACTGTGTTGGGGCTCCATCCATGTCACACTCAAATGTTCTAAGGAGCAACGGTGAAGGACCCATGAGAGGAAGCAGGATAAACAGCATATTAAATATAAATGATCCCATGTCAGCAAACAAATGCCAAAAGGCAGATAAAAAGTCAAACTTATATAAGAGCATCATAGATCAAAGCAAGTATTAAAGCATAAATGCTTAAAATGCCAAGAGATCCTCTCCGTCCGTGAGCTGAGGCTTAAAATACACCACTCACACAAAAGGACACTATGGGATAGAGGATCCTGAATAAAAATTCAGTAAGAAAAGGCACACCGAAACACTCAAATGAAGGGAACAAAAGTCCAAAAGCACCAAGATGCTAAAGCAACATGGGAAAGAGGAACAAACGGATACTGCTGTTTACTATATGCTGCAATCCTGTGGTGTCCACACCGTTAGCCACCTGAAAACAAAGGTAAAAAATGAAAATCATACTCTGGACTTGGCATAGTGATTTGGACTTGAGTTTCTTGGTTTTCCTTTTCCCCCAAATGACTGACGTCAATGATTAAGGTGCACATTTCGGGGATACGAGAAATCTAGACAGCTGGAAGAATTCGATGGATGCATTTGTTGCAGAATAGTCTGTTACTCAAAGACATCAGCCACCCAGAGATCTAGGTTCCCCAGGTAATCGCCAGTTGTTGCTACCGCAACGTTTCTCCCCGACTTTATGTCACTTAAACCCTGGGACCCCTCCTCATCTTTGTTTGCTTGGATTGATTGTCAGAGTCTTGGCACCCTCGAGCGTATCCGTTTGTTTTTGTTTGAAGTTGAATGCCTGCTTCTTGAATCTCCGTGTCCATTTTCATTTTGAATTGTGTTTGTTTTGTTCACTACCCGTCGAATGTTGATATTGGTCTTTGCGAGAAAGTTGATTTTTTTATTTTGATCCTTCATGTTGCTGATCGGGCCTCTTTCTGAAGTTTCCGAGCCTCACATCACCCGCCGTTGCGGCTCCCTGACCAAACCTTCCACCCGACTGAGGTTTCACCCGACGCCCGATTCGCTATGTAAATCGCTGACTATAGTTTTTGGCTCGCCCGCCGTTGCGGCCAGAGGGTAGGAGTTGACCTCCGATCCGCTTGTCACCCAACATCCGACTTACCGACTGCCACCCGAACCTTTTCCTTTACCTCGTCGCCCGCCACCGACTCGCGTCCCGTCCGCCGTTGCGGGTGACATAACCTTCCAGCTTCCGACCCACTTCCCACCACCGCCCGATTTCCTATGGCACCCACGTTTTCACTTCCCCTTTTTTGGGCACTCCTTCGCCGTTGCAGCTCCTGGAGCCTTCCCCCACCCGGTACAGAAACCTTGTCTCATCCGATTCAAGTACTGCCCGACCTACGACTCATTTTACCATGAAATTTTCACCCGGATAAACCAAGCTAGTTCCCTGTGGATTTATCTTATGCTCTGAAATTTGAAACGCTTAATACCTCAATTTAGTAGATAATGCACTCAAGTGTCTGCAGGAAAAATCCCATGATCGCCGAAGCAACTCAGATCGAAGAAAGGACAAAAATGGATGAACGACAAAGGCACCAAGGAAGCAGTCACGGCGGTTACGGTCAGAAATTTACACGCTTATGGAAGATGATTGGGAAAACGCAACAGTCAGGGAAGAAGGTGAATCGTCAAGGAGGCTGAAAGCCACACGCTGGAGGGCAGCCCAGGGGGCAGGAGCTCCAGTTTAAATAGAAAAATATAGGACTTAGAGATGGATTTTTTCCGCTGGAAAATTTGTAATTGTTGACTTGTAAGAGGAGCTACCTCGTTTTGCTGGAAAAACTGCGATTTGCCTGCTGGAAAGAGCAAAAGATGTGGAATGTATCAATGCAATTCAATAAATGATGTCGAAGAGGAACTATTTCGTTTTCAGCAGTCTTTATTTACTGTAAGAGTATTCGATGTTTGAACCTATGTTCTTGCTGGATGGTCTTCAGTAATTTTATGGGTATATTTCCACTACGAGCAATAACTGTGTAATAAAATGATTGACTATCTAATTGTTTGAATATCTGCAAGCGTTCATGTGCTGCAGAAGAAGTAGCAGCTACCTGTTTTTCTTCTTATGGTGTATGAATATGTATTGCTCATCCAAAAATGACAACCCTGCTCCCTAGGGATAGTTTAGGCGGTTAGTTATTTCTGTTCGTATATGGTTTGGTTGCCGGTGAGCAGAAGACGAGAGGTAAGAACCTGCGCATCACTTTGTGACCGCTCCCTGCATCTTGACTACCCTGCATTTAGTTAGGCACGTGCATATCATTTATTTTGAGTCAAAATACAAAAAACAAAAACTCGGTGGGCCGGGCCGCAACCGGTAAAGCTTTTGTTTTGTGACTTTGACCTACGGTAGCCGGACCGTAAAACGAATGGATTCCCTATACCAAACAGTTAGCGGGCTAGTTGGTAACGCTGATTGGGGAGAATCCCTTACAGTTGCCGCCTGCGAATTTCCAGGCCTCAACACATCCTTTCAATAGTAGCTGATAAACTAGGGGGTCGTAGCCTCCTTCCAGTAGTAGCTTGTAAAAAGGGTGTTTGTAACACCCTTTTCTGTTGTAGCAAAACGAAACCATGGTGTTGCAACATCCTTTATTTGTAGCTAAGAAAATTGGGGATTGAATTCTCCAGCAAGTTGGTTCTTGCAAACTATTTGTAAATATAATTTTGCAGTAATAGAAAGTGTTGGTGGTTTTCCCAAATTCCTTGTATCTTGTTGGTCATGCGTGTTAATGAATAAGTTAAAATTGGTTTTAATTGTTAAAAGTTATCAATACTGATTCACCCCCCCTCTCAATATTGTCCAATATTCCAACAAGTTGTCGCAGACCTATGGAAATAAAACGAGGAATTGCAGGATAGAGCGATACCCAACAAACCGCTAGAGCAACTAGTAGGAAGGAGAAGCACAATAGAAGATGTTGCAACATAGATTACAGAGTTAGAGTAAGTACTACAGATGACCATGAAAGAAATACCATAGTTTTTGGGGATGTTAGTACAAGACGAGTAGTTGCACCAACTGGACATGCAACTTGCAGACGCAGAAGCACAACTAACAATGTTAAGGGGATCACTCAAAATGATGCCCCCACTTGCGCAGGTGACCAAGGAAGCCGAGCTAAAATATTTGCAGCAGCGCCTTAACAAGGTGTGTATAAGACACCAACGAAGGAAAACACACGTAGATGAACTGCAAGGTATAGCAAAGAAATTGACCCTCAAATCCATGGATGAAATCTCGAATACCAAGGAAGAGATGAGAAAAGTGCAAGTTAGAGCAATAATACACCTTAGTACCATGTTCATACACCTAGGTAACATTTTCTTTTGTCTTTTACATATTCCATATGGTCTAACTTAGGTTATACTGATCGATATTGTTCTATTAGGTGATTCTGGCTCCTTTACTCATAGTTGAGGTGCTCCTCTTTGAACATACTGATAGTTGAGGCACTCTAGTTTGATCATTATGTCAACCCAAGGGACCTCATTAATTCCAACTCTTCCTTGGTGTTCTCCCCATCCTTTAAAACATGGAAGTTGTTTAACTAAGGGTTCTAGTGCATGTATCTGGTGGTTTTGGACTCTCTTTGGGAATTTATTGCTTCCTAGAGACTCTCCCACTCACCCATCTGCTATTCCATGCCTTCATTTATGATCACTCATGCTCCATCCATGTTCACACTAGAATTTGTGACTTTTTGGTATGGTTAGGGAGCTTATTGGTCCAGCTAGGGGGGTTTAGAGGTAAAATCCTAGATTGTCACTTTTATGCATCCAAATGGCCTCAAAGGCCTCACAAAGTTTTCATATTGTATTATAAATATGTGCCATACATATCTACAAGTGGTACACTAATATAAAAATCAGTTATTGGCACCATCTATGTGCGCTATTTTGTTCTCTTTTATTGTTTTCTTGCATATTTTGTGAATAACTTAGATTGTGAATATTTCCTTAGCTGCTAGATATTACCGTGAATAAATTATCACATGGTTTTAGAGCTTTATGGAGCTACAAATCAAAACCAGAGTATTTGAGTTGCTATTTAGGGAATTTTCCAAAAAATTGAGTGTTTGCATTGCAGGTACAACAGTGTTTCTAACACTTAGTGCGCAAGCATAATGGAGTAGAATCATGTATTCATGACCCCATTCAACTATTTAGAATTTAATTTCCAAATGGTGATCCAAATGAGGTCGAAAGGCCTGTACAGAGTCACCATGGGGACTGAGACCGAACCCAACGATCTACTATGGAGAAATCGAAGTACTTCGACAGACTTGATGAGGCATTTGGTATGCTTTGCCTCAGCATTTCGAGATACCTTATCTTCCATTTAGACAGTATTGGCACACCCAATGAAGTTTGGCTCAAGCTTGAGTCTCTATTTGGAAATAATGATGAGATGAGAGGCCACCAGCTCAAAAATGAGCTAATCTCACTAAGTCCATCTCACTATGAGACAATCCAAGACTTATTCACCAAGTTCAAAGAATTGGTGCTTCAAATGAAACAATGTGGAATAGAGAAGAAATATGACAAGCTGATCTTGTCTATCATTTCTAAGATATGTCCTGAGTATTGTGTGTTTGTTTCGACATTCCACTCAAGCAAGCTCACAACTAGAAATTGGAGGGTTCTTGCGCTAGCAGACTTCATGGAGTCATTGACTCAGGAGCAAGACAAGTTAGTGCAAATAGGTACCATCAAATCCACCAAGGATAAATCCATTTTTTTGGTGTGTCAAATCAAGCTAAACTCAAAGAAGAAATTCAAGGATTTGAAGCAATAAAGAGAGAAGGAGAAGAAGCATTCAGATATACAAAGCTCTAGTTCAACCGATGAGGATTCGAAAGCAAAGAGGATGAAGATTAAGAAAGAGAAGCCCAAATGTGGTTATTGCATAGGTTCACATCATGAAATATATTTCTTTAGAAATAATATGGATATCCTGACCAAGATTCTTGAGGAGAACAATATTAATGTTCCAGATTTTGCAAGAAGAGGGGAGCGCAAGCTCTATTTGGAGCAAGAAAATGGTAAGTTCCTACATGCTTCGAGTGCAAGGCAGAAACCCATTTCTCATATATATATTTCTGATGTATTTTATTTTTCTGATTTACAGTCTTATATATCAAAATCAGAAACCTCCATCCCTTTGTTGGAAGAAACCCAAAACAGTTCACCAAAGTTTCCTAAACAAATTAGTCATTTTCACTAGTTTCTGACCTATCTTATGAAATCTATTTCCCACTCCTTTTAGGTCCTTTCTATTCTGATCATGAAGGTGATATACAGATTATGGCAGTCATATAATCATTTCCCCAACCTTTTTATTCCAAAATACCCAACAACCCTCAAGTTCACTAGTTGAAAAATCTCAAAATTGCATAGTTTCCAATACTATGTCACTTGTGTATGTTGCTTTTATGTCTAGAGTATCATTCATTAGTTGGACAGCCATGGAATTGGACTTCATGGGACTGATGTTACATATGTATGGCCATGATATCACCACCTATTTTTCTATGTTAAAGTATCCATACCATCCAAGTTCACTCAACAATTCATGTGATCTAGTTGTCCACTCTTCTCCCACTATGAGCCCATTCTCTCATGGAGACACCATACCTCTGATATTTTCTAATGTATATGAAATATATTCTTATATTTCAGAGCCTCAATATCTTTGTTACATATTTATGAAGGTGCTTCATCAAATTGGGAAGAATATTCATGGTTTAATTCATGATATGACAGTTACACATGAGGCATATTTTGTTGAATCTTTTGATGTTATTTGGGAAAGAGTTTGTAGAGATATCTTTTCCATTATTGATTATGATTCCAGATCAGAGTATTCTTTTGTAAAAATACATTCTTATGATTATCCTCCATCAGCAAATGATGACCATCAAGGGGCCTCTCCACACGTTCTTTGTCTACAACACATTGATGCACTGATGAATGATCTTCGCATCCACAACATCTTCACCAAGAAGTTGTTCTTTCAGATCATTCAAGTGAAGAAGAGGACCCGTTGAAGATTTTTTTGATCATATCTTTCATGTCTAGTCTTGAGGGAGGATTTTCCCCATGAGGTTTTTCCTCTTTCCTCGTTTAACATGGACAAATAAAAAAAATGTTGTAAGAGGTGTCTTGAGCCTTAGTTGCCGAGGCCTCAATAATCATTTGATATAAGTTGTACTAAGTTAGGCTAAAGGGGGGGTGTTAGAGAAATAATCCACCTTAGGAACATGGTCATATACCTAGGTGACATTTTCATTTGTCTTGTACTTATGTCATATGGTCTAACTTAGGTTATACTGATTAATCTTGGTCTATTAGGTGATTTTGGATCATTTACTCACAGTTGAGGAGCTCCACTTTGATCATATTGATAGTTGAGGCACTCAGTTTGATCATTATGTCAACTCATGTGACCTCACTAATGACATGTATTCCTTGGAGCGCTCCCCATCCCTTAAAACATGGAAGTTGTTTGACTAAGGGCTCTAGTCACATGTATCTAGTGATTTTGGACTCTATTTGGGAATTTATTGCTTCCTAGAGACTCTCCCACTCACCCATGTTCTATGCCATGTCTTCTTTTATGATCCAACATGCTCCAACCATGTTCTCACTAGAATTTGTGACTGTTTAGTATGGTTAGGGAGCTTATTGGTCCACCTAGGGGGGTTTAGAGGTCAAATCCTATCCTCACACTTGTATGCATCCATATGGCCTCCATGGCCTCATGAAGTTTATATATTGTATTATAAATATGTGGCACACACATTTACAATTGGTACAATAATAGAAAGATCGGTTATTGGCACCATATATGTGTGTTATTTTGTTCTCTTTTATTGTTTTCTTGCATATTTTGTGAATAAATTAGATTGTGAATATTTCTTTAGCTCCTAGATATCACTCTGAAGTAATTATCACAATGCAGCAGACGAGTGAACAAAATCTGACATATCAGGAAGTGGAAGAGTGCACAACACTCAAGGAAAAGGTCAGGGAATCTGTCAAACAAGTTAGAGTAGAATATGATGACTTCAAGGAAAAATTGAACGCACTGGTTGTTTCCAACTGAAGTGGAAAAAGGACACTCCATAAGTTTGCATTGAGGGCCTATTGGAAAGGGGTTGAAGTGCACAAAGTGCACTACCATCACTGTCAGGAAGGATGTCGACAAAGGTAAAATTCAACTGTGGAGAAGGAAGAAACTGAAAAACTAGGATATTTTGGTTAAGTTAGTTAAGAAATTAATCAAGTCGACCATTTTGTGATGACCTAGTGAGCCTATAAGTAGATATTAGGATTGTAGGTTTTGATCATCATATATCTTGAAACATCTTTTGGAAGCGAAATCTTCATCTTTTGGCAGAGAATCAATCAACCGAGAAATGTTTTTGTCTTGTGGTGTTTATTTATGGTATTGATGTAATGAAGAATCTATATTTTGGAGTAAAGTGGATCAACTTTTGATATTTGTGTTGTAATGTCTTGTATTCGCGGAATTTGTTGTAAGATGTTTCGAAAGTAAGTTATGTGTCGATAAATTCTTTGCTCCATTATTGGGATTGATCTACGATGAATTAGATAAATTGACGTTTCATTTATATTCTCTGGTTAACTGTGAATGATGAGAAGTATCGCGGTACTTATCGATTTAATGTATGTTGACGTGTTTGTCTATCTAAATATGAGTTAATATGATTGCAAATAATGATGATAAGTAGGTCTAGTTAATAATGTGGTTATAAACTTGGGTTTCTAGTTAATGATGTAATTGGGTAAAAGATAAGTGCGAAGTCCTCTTCCCATTACTGAAAGTTGGTTCCCGCAACCCTCCCTTAAACATATTGGGTAAGATTGCAACTGATTTGTAGGTTTTTCTGGAAAGGGTAAATCCTTTCAGAGCCTATTTTTAGGGAGTCTGTGTCGATAGTCATCTATAGTAGTGTGAAGTGAACCCCTATCAACAGACATATGTCAACATACTCTTCCATATTGATGCATTAAAGACTCCAAATGAAGTATGGTGGAATCTCGAATCACTGTTTGGAAACTAGGATGAGCTGAGAGGCCATATTCTTGAGAATTAGCTGATTTCTCTTCATCCCAACAACTTTGAAATCATCCAACAATTCTTCTCCAAATTCAAATCCTTGGACATGGAGTGCAAGCAGTGTGGGATTGACAAGAAGGATGAGAAATTGGTGCTCTCAATTCTGAGAAAAAATTGTAAGATTTAATTTTGTTTGATCCACTCATACACATTGGGCTTAATCAAACTTTGGTTTTGGATACGATTAACCATATCACAAGATAAACTCCTTTTCTTTCCAAGAAAAGCCTCATAGGATTCTCCCCCTCTTCCCTGGAATATCTTGATGGAGGGCAGCTCAACAACTAGCTGCAATGGTGGTTGATAACCCAGTCAGACTTAGCAGGACTTGAACCTCAGCCAGACTAGAACTAGAGACTTTACAGTGAACTCCACCTTGAAACATCCTATTTCAACTGATTGAGATAACCCATTGGGCTTCACAAGGTGAACCCTTTCCATATGGTCAAACCATATTGGTTGTCAGGTTCATTTACAAACTGGAAATGAAGCTGGTGAAGACGATTATGACTCTAATCCAACAACAAAAGTTTTAATGCCAAGTCTACAAGATAATTTCTGTACACTAGATTGGGTTATGTATCATAGTGCTTTTGAAAATACGTCGTTGGAGATATTTTTAAGTAGTTTGGTTGGTTGCTTTGTTAGAGTCACACCTCCAGAATTTGCCTGGAATCTATGTCGAAGAAAATTTGTCAGTTTGAAGACTAAATTTGAAATTGCTCATAATGTTACTGGTGTTCAGTTATTTGGCTCATATTTTTTAACTGACTTTGCTTCTCCATCTTTTTGTTTATGTCTTCTAACCAACTTGCTTGTTTGTCAAAACCCTCGATTTTTTTTTCTTTTCCCCGTAGATGATAAAGAATTTGTTTGAGTAAAACTTAGCTAGGAACTTGGTGACGAGGTAGGCATCTGAACTGGAAATACAATCTTCAACTGAAAGGTGGCCTATTTTGACATCATGAATTTATTCTTTAAATGCTCACAAGTTCATTGGATAAATGGATGCCAGCTCGACTCGTCCATTCCTCTTGTTAAATTCATATTGTTTTTAATCTAAAAAGATTAACATTATGCATTGAAGATTCCAAATCAATTTTGTTTCTGAAGTTGTACAATCTCCTAGATACCAAAATGGTGCTTGGATAAAAAGTTTGTGATGGAAAGAAGCAGTTATAAATGGTGTAAGTTTCATTTTTGAACCCTTCTTGGGGAAAACACACTACTGTTTGAGATTGGTACAAATAAACCCTCTCTTATTTGTTTTGACATCATGTGATACATTTTAATTACTAATAAAGTGATTTTCCTAAGGGCGCCTATCAAGTGTCGCCCTTTCTTGCGTTTAGTTTTTTTTTCCTCAGGTAGAAATATAAAGGGGTATAAAAAATGTAAATGAAAAAATGGATACATGCAATATATAGGGAAAATAGAGGTTTTTTAAAATCGGCAAGGCATATTGGGAGGGGGTTAAAAAAATGATTTTGGGAGGTATTTTCCAATATTTTTTGAAAATAGGGGTATTGTTTCATATGCCACGAACGAATGTGCTATGGCATGGTTTCACTAAGTAAAGACCCCATGGTTAATTGGAAATTTAAGATGACCATCATCCTTGAAGGCTATAATTTGTGGACTATTGTGAATGGTGATGAGGTGAAAACTACAACTGCTACATCTAGTTCATGGAAATGAAAGCTAACATGGTGCTACATATGTCTGTTAAAGACAATATAATTCCTCATATCAGAGATTGCAAGACATCCAAAGTTACATGGGACAAACTCAAAGGTTTATAAGAAACCATTGATCAATGCAAATAATATTTTATTCTTGAAGACTAAGTTATTATCTATTAAGATGGAAGAAAAAGAGAGCATAAGTTTATTTATTGTATTAAAGATATCAATGATAAATTGAGTGACATTGGTGAAGAGGTACCCAGTACCAATTTAGTAACCATTGCATTGAAAGGGTTAGTGTTAGAATATAAAGTGTTTATCTCAACACTTGCAACTAGACCAAAGTCTCCTACCTTTGAAGAGATCACAAATATCCTGTTACAAGAGGAGGAAAGGATGAAGAACTATGATATGGATTCACGTGGCTCAAATTTGGTGTTGATGGCGAAAGGGAGAAGTTCACATAGAAACAAAACATGAAATAAAGGCAAAGGTAAATTCCATGGAAAGGAGAAAAGTTTGACACATTTTGATTTACATAGGAATGTTGAGAGTGATTACTGTGGCAAACCAGGCCATCATGAAAAATATTGTTATAGGAAGAATAACAATGAATCCAAACAAAGATATAATAATCACAATGGAAATTTTGTGCACACCCTCACAAAAATGGATTTAAAAACCTTAAATCATTCATTTCAGAAGTTGCATTATCAGTTGAAATAGATGATTGGAACGCTTGGTTCATTGATTATGGAGCCTCTACTCATATGTCCTATAACAAACAATGGTATGATGAATACCATGAGAATACTTATGGCACACATATTTATCTAGGTGACAAGAGATCACATAAATTCCAAGGATATGGGGTAACCTGATGGACAAATGAAACAGATTCATAATGTTATGTATGTCCATGGCATTAAAAGGAATTTGATATATGTTTCTGCCATTACTGATAATGACTTGAAAGTTGAATTTGTTAGGTTCCAGTGTGTTATCAAATATGTTAGATATTACTACAGGTTTATTGCAATAAGTACCCGAATTGGAGGCTTATACAAGTTGGATGTGACCAAGAGAAGCCATCAGGCATTGGCATCTTCTGTTATACCAAATGAAGAGCTACAACATCAAAGGTATGGGAAATTCAATCACAATGATCTAATGTTGTTACCAAATAAATCAATTGTTGGAGGTTTTCATGTTCTAAAAAATAATTATATTGAATGTAAAGCATAAGCACTTGGAAAGCAACAGAGAGAAGAATTCTCTTTTCATACAGAGAAAATACAAATTGAATTTTACTAGAATTAATCAATACTGATGTATGTAGACCTATGCAAACCACAACACTTGGTGGTGCATCACTTTTTCTTATGTTTATAGATGATTAAACAACATATACTTGGGTCTACTTTTTAAGGCATAAAAGTGATGCATATTTGAATACTTTAAGGAATTCATAACCTTGGTGAAAAAACAAACAAGGAAATGAATTAAAATCCTCTGATTTAATAATGGGGGTGAATATGTATTTGGTGCATTTAAAAATTATTGTAGAGATAATGGAATCCAACAACAATTAATTGTCCCTCACACACCTCAGCAAAATGGAGTTGCTAACAAGAAAAACATGACACTAGTAGAGTGTGCTCGAAGTGTGCTACAAGGTAAAAACTTGTCTAATGGTTTCTGGGATGAAGCCATTAATATTGTTGTCTACTTGAAAACATAAGTCCAACAAAGAAGATAAGTCTTCAAACACCTTTTTGAAGTCTTTTATGGGTGTAAACCAAAACTAAATATTTTAAGAATATTTGGGAGTAGGGATTTTGCACATATTCCAAAGGATGACAGAAGGAAACCTGATGCAAAATCATCTGAACGCATTTTCATTGGTTATTGCACTAATGAAAAGGATTATAAATTGTTTGATCCAAGATCATATTAAAGTTGTTTTCAAGTATAGATGTACTATTTCATGAGTTTACATATCATGATGAAATGCATATTCATAGTAATAATGATGATTATGTCAAATTAGATACAATTGTGAATCAGGAACAGGAACAAGAATAAGAACATGAACAGGAACAAGATCAAGATCTTGAACATAGTAACAGTAGCATGAACACTTCATACATCAATGACATGTCAAATGGATATGATTCACCATAAAGAAGAAGAATGTTGGATGGCACATTAACAGGTGCTATAGTACCAAGGAGATCAATTCGTGAAATTCACTTCCCTCACAGGTATAAAGACTATGTCCTAATGTCTGGTGTAATGAATACAATGGAACCAATAAATTATGAACAAGACAAATACAATAAATAGTGGATAAATGCTATGAATGAAGAATATAATTCTATCATGAAGAATGATACATGGGAATCAACTGAGTTGCCTAAGAATAAAATTCCTATAGGATCTAAGTGGCTAAAATCTATATTTGAAGTTGATGGTACCATAGAAAAATATAAGGAAATATTAGTGGAAAAAGCGTATTCACAAAAGGAGGGAATTGATTTGCATAAACATTTTCCCCCATAGATAATTAAATACAATTAGAGTGCTTACTGCATTAGCTACAAAATATAATTGGAAAATGCATCAATTAGATGTCAAATTTGCTTTCTTAAATGGTGAATTACATTAGGAAGTGTACTTAGTAAAACCTGAAGGATTTGTGAAGAAAGGGAAGGAACTCATAGTTTGTGTAATACCCCCTAAATTAATAATTGTTATTAATTCTGCTAGAAAATGCCTTAATTATTATTTTTATTATTTTATTATTTTTGACAGAAAAGCCAAGAATAAAACATTTTTATTTAATAAATTATGTTGAAGGGGGAACAAAAATGGATATAGCTTTTGAAGAGTGTTTGTTGACCCACAAGAGAAAAAAACAAGTGGAAGAATCCACTGAGTGAGAACTCAAGATGCATGAGGAATCATCCCCAAAAATCAGGTCAGCACTCCTAGTTGAGTGCTAAAGAGAAGGAGGGTCATAAATGACCAAGTCCTAGAAAAAATACTATAAATTAGTATGTCCATAAGCAACAGGAGGCTAGCGTTGGATGGGGATTAACATATGAGAAATGAAAGAGATGTCGCACTGAATGATTTTACTCTTGTGTTTCAATGAACAAGCTCGAGGGTTCTGGAGCAAGTAACCTGGCTACTCTAGGATTTGGTTGGGAGGAACAAATTCTCCACTTTTGTTTTCCCAGCGTTGGTGCCAGGTTCATATTTCATGTTTAAAATGTTTGTAGAGCATGTGTAAATACTAGATCTAAAGAATATTAAAGTAGAATCTAGTCTATTTTAGTTAGCTTACTGTTGTTATTCTTGAATGATTTAGAATTGTTATTCTGCATCTAAGGTATCGAAATCATATGTTTTTAAACGATATCATGTATTCCTACATTTAACTGTATAATTCTTGTCTGTATCGATTTCTCCTATATTTTCCTTAATTCTGCATTACAAAATTAGAATGTCGATTGAATCTATAATGCTTGTTTATAGTATAGATCTACATTATTCAATGTTGTGACTGAAATTCATTTACATAGAGAAAACCTGAATTAAACTGTACAGATCCCATAAGCAACTTAGTGAAGTATAGATATATGATTATCAAATCATGTATAGATGACGAAATCAAGAAAAGGTTAAAAGAATTAATATAACCTCTAGATCTATTTAACTTACAGTAAAACAAACCCCAATTCAAAGAGATCTGCAAAGAAAGCCGATCGGCAGATGAGATCTAAGCCGTAAGAGATCGATGGCTCGCAGGAGTTGCGTAAGACATATTGTGGAAGAACAGTTCAAAAAAATTTGAAGGCACGTCCACAATCCAAAATCTGCAATGCGGAAAGCTAATTGCAGAAGGTTGATTGCAGAGCGATAATTTTTAAAGAAGTTAGAGTGTAATCCCACAACTTACAATCCGCAATGTGGAATGAAGCCTCAACCCACAATTCGCAATGCAGATAGCTAATTGTAGAAGGTTGATTATGGAGCGATAATTTTAAAGAAGTTAAAATGGAATCCCGTAATCTGTAATCTACAATGTAGAATGAAGCCTCAACCCACAATCCGCAATGCGAAAAGCTAATTGTGGAAGGTTTATTGCAGAGTGAAAATTTTAAAGAAGTTAAAACGGAATCCTGCAGTCCGCAATTCGCAATGTGGAATGAATCCTCAACCCGCAATCTGCAATGCTGAAAGTTAATTGCGGAAAGATAATTTTAAGAAGTTAAAACGTAATTCCGCAATCTGCAATTTGTGAAAAGATAATTTTGAAAGTTAAAAATGTAATCTTGTAATTCACAATCCGCAATTCGCGGAAGGATCATTACAGAAGGATAATTTTTGAAAGACTATTGCAAAAGAGAAATTGCGGAAGGGAAATTGTGGAAGGCTCATTGGGGAAGGGAAATTGTGGAAAAGCGATTGTGAAAGGGAAACTGCAGAAAAGCAATTTGTGGAAGGATCATGGCGAAAAGACTGTTGAGGAAGGGAAATTGCGGAAGGGTAATCTGTGGAAACGGAGTTGTAGAAACATATTGGAGGAAATCTGAATTGCAAAATTGAGCATGCGAAAGAGGATTTTAATTAGTAATTTCTATTGATTAGGATCAGTTTAGGTTTCCTAGCTCTTCCCTGGAATCAAATGATTTCTGAGTTCAAGGAAAGGTTGAACGAACAAATAAAGTCAAGAATGAGCAATAAAATTTCAAATATCAATGTCCTGTTACAGTTATGGCTAGACCCATACCTCTTCCATGGTATGTTTATAACATATGTTTAATACAAATGCTTATACCTTAGCGTTGGGTTAGGATAAGGTATTTGGAAGGGTTTTAACCATAAACACAAGTTTGTGCTAAATAAATGAGAAAGTAATGCATGTAAAAACAAAAAATTATTTACGAATTTTAGGTGTGTTACATAATGGTATCAGAGCATGGCTACAGCACTAGGCCTAAATCAGCTCAACTCTAGAACTGTTACAGAAAACATAAAACTAGCTTATATTTTATTTTGGTTAAATTCTCTTACAAAAAGAAAAGAGAAGAACAACTATATTTTTTTAGGGAACATGGCATATGCAGAGATGTCTGCAGAAGAAGAACGTCACCCATAAAATCCTTTAAATAACGAAGAGGGTAACTTAAGGGTTGGATAAATTTGGATAGACTTAAATGACAGTCACGATAATAAATTTGAACAAAAATGAACTATGAAAGAGTTAAGGTATGAATTCAGAAAAGTTAAAGAAGATAATGAGCGAATTCTAAAGGCTCAGGAAGAACCGAATGTTATTATGTTAACTAAGATCCATAATGATGAAAAAGAAAAAAATAAGGAATATGAACAAGAAATTCCTAGAACTGCCCCTTACAAACGTAAGGGTAGAAAGCTGTAATTTTCCATCCATAAACATGACACTTCAAGTGAAGAGTCAGTTAAACAACACAGAAAACAACAAGAGTCAAGCGAAAGTAGTGATGATGAAAATAAAATAAAAATACAGACCCTATGAGTGAATCTCTGGGGAGTTTAAGAAAAATAAACCACCCATGTTTAATGGGGAAATTGAGAAAGGAGAAGAAGTAGAAACTTGGTTGTCTGGAATGAAAAAGTATTTTCATATGTACAACTACTCTGATGAATTAAAGGATAAAATGACCATCCATAATCTGACTGAGAAGGAAGACATATGGTGGCAAGACATAAAGAGGGTTAAATGGATAAAAGAGAGATATGTGACTTGGAAAACATTTAAAAAACTCTTTAAAAGAAATTACTTATCATAACACTATTATGAAGAAAAAGTAAAAGAATTTTATGAACTAAGGTTAGGATCCATGACGATGAAAAAATGTTGCAGTAAGTTCTTAAGCCTACTTCGTTATTTTCCTTATATAATTGATGAGAAACCTAAAATACAGCGGTTCCTCAGTTGCTTTCCCATCATGTTCAAAGAACAGATTGAGTATGACAATCTGAAGATGCTAGAGGAATAAATGAGGAAGGAAAACTTATGTTACAACTAAAACAAGAATAATAGAGAAAATATACCAGCTTGGAAAAATCAAAGTCCAAAGAATTTTGATCCTAGAAAAAATAAAAATAAGTTCCATAAAAACACTGGAAATAACTATAGAGGGTATCAGGGTAATAATTGCAAAAAGTTTAAACAACAAGATTCTGCAGTAAAAGAACCTTCAACTGTTCCTAATAAAAACCCAACACAAAAACAACCTTTAAAGTGTTTGGAGTGTGGAGGGCCACACTACTTTAAAGACTATCCAGTAAGGAAAAAGAATGGTAATGTTCATTCTATCCAGGAAATAGTCACAGTTGGGGACATGGCCAAGACCATGCCCAAAATCTGCGTTGCATTGGAAAATCGGGAAGCAAACCACCTAATTTCTATAGTTGAAATTGAAGGTATGATAAATAGTCAACCTAACTCCATTTTAATTGATCCAAGCGAAATCCTGAGCTATATATCACCGAGAATAGTTGAATTATGCAAATCGGTACCTGAAAAGTTTGACAAGTCGTGGCTAGTGCAGATAGCCACACGTACAAAACAAAAAGTTACTAGTCTTGTTAGAAATTGTAAATTGATGATGAATGATTTCCTTACACATGTTAATGTAAATATTATTCCTTTAGTATCCTCTGATTTATTAATAGGAATGGATTAGCTAGAGGAGCATAAAGATGTGTTAAATTATTTTGATAAAACCTTTACATGTACTGGTGATAATGGAAACAATATAAAAGTAAGAGGGATCCCTGGGAAGGTAGCCATCAGAGAGATATCTGCATTACAAATGAAAATATCAGTAAGAAAATGATGTAAAGTGTTTGTTATATATATAATTAATGGTAATGAAAATGATAACCAACTTAAACTAGAAGACATGCCAGTCTTGAAAGAGTTTCAAGAAATCTTTTCGGAAGAAGTCCTTGGACTTCCTCCAAAAGGATACATTGAATTCATGATCGATCTAATACCCGGAGCTGTACCAACATCAAAATATCCTTATCAAATGAATATAATAGAACTTACAGATATGAAATCACAACTACAAGAACTAATTGACAAAACGTACATTTGACCTAGTGTTTCTCCCTAGGGAGCACCGATCTTGTTTGTGAAAAAGAAGGACGAAACATTAAGATTATGTATAGATTACTGCCAGTTAAATAAAATGACCATTAAGAACCATTCCCACTTCCTTGGATAGATGATCTATTTGATCAATTCCGCTGAGAAACTATCTTCTCAAAGATAGACTTGAGGTCGGGTTACCATCAAGTCTGAATAAAATATGAGGACATCTTTAAAACAACATTTAGGACCCGCTACGTCACTATGAGTTTGTTGTAATGACTTTTGGGTTGATAAACGCACCTAATGCATTCATGCATTTAATGAACAAAATCTTAAGAAACTACCTAGATAAGTTTATGGTTGTCTTTATCGACAGCATACTAATCTACTCTACGAACAAACAAGAACATAAAGAACATTTAAGAATATTTTTGCAATTACTAAGAGAATAACAACTTATGCAAAATTCAGTAAATGTGATTTCTTAAAGATAAGATTCAGTACCTCAGACACGTAGTGTCCAAGGATGGAATCCCAGTCGATCCAGACAAAGTGAAGGCCATCATGGAATGGTTGGTTCCTAAAAACGTATCTGACATTAGATCATTTATGGGAGTTATCGGATACTACCGAAAGTTCATAGAAGGCTTCTCTAAGATTTCCTACCCCATAAATTCTTTACAAAAGAAAGGTAAAAAGTTTGAATGGACTGCAAAATGCATGGAAATATTTAACAAACTAAAACACCTATTAACTACCACCTTGATCTTAAAGACTATTGATCCATTCAAGGATTTTGTCATATGTACCAACGCTTGCAATGAGGGGCTAGGCGAAGTTTTATTACAAGAAAATCATGTTGTGGCATATGAATCCAGGAAATTAAAAGAACATGAGAAAAACTATGCAACACATGATTTAGAACTTGCTGCGGTAATTCATGTCATAAAAATGTGGCGGAATTACTTAATTGGAAGAAATTTTTTACTTATGTCTGATAACATAAGTCTTAAATATTTATTTGACCAACAGAATTTGAATGCAAGACAAGTCAGATGGTTGTCCTTTTTAAACGAATATGATTTCGAAATCAAACATATAAAAGAAAAATAAAATAAAGTGGCATACGCTCTAATTTGTGATGCAAATTTATTGTTTGCAAGCAACAACTATGAATCTAATCTAGAAAATCTGATTCTAAGCATTGAAAACTCTGATAGAGAATATCAGATTTTAAAAGAAAGGACTACTAAAAATGAACAAAATCAAGTAAAAACATATTTCAGCCTAAACCAACAAGGACTGTTGTTGCATAAAAATAGGTTGTACATACCAAACATAATGAAAATTAAACTTACATTCATGAATGAACTACATTAAAGACCGTATTCAGGGAATCCTGGATACCAGAAAATTATCACTATGATTAGGAAGGACTTCTTTTGGCCAAAAATGAAGAAATAAGTGGTCGAATACTTAGCTTGCTAACTAGAATGTGAGCAAGTTAAGCAAGAGCATCAACATCCAGCAGAACTGTTGCAGCCATTACCCATTCAGGAATGGAAATGGGAAACAATTAGCATGGATTTCATCACCATCCTACCAAATAATTTTAGACAACATGATTCCATCATGGTTGTAGTTAACAAATTAAGTAAGGTTTCTCATTTTATTCCTGTTAAATCTACCTATCAATTTGTATACATTGCAGATAATTTCATGAAAGAAATATTCAGGCTGCATGGTGTACCAAAAGTGATAGTCTCATATAGAGACACAAAATTTACAGGTAACTTCTCGAAATCCTTGTTTAAAGGTTTGGGCACACAGTTAAATTTCAATATTGCATGTCATCCACAAATGGATGGGAAGACTGAAAGAGTAAATCAATCCTTATAGGAAATGCTAAGGATGTATGTCATGGACAAACCAGGTAAATGGGAAGCTTACCTACACTTAGAATTTTCATATAATAATAATTTTCAAGTTTCTGCAGGTATGAGTCTGTTTGAAATATTATATGGGCGTAAGTGTGACACTCCAATTTCATGGAGCAGCCTAGTTGATAGATTAATGTTAGGACCTGACGTATTAAAATATATGGAACTAACTGTGAAACGGGTACTACAAAATTTGAAGGCTACCCAAGACAGGAAGAAATGTTATGTTGATTTAAAAAGAGTTCTCCTAGAGAGTTCCAGGTGGGTGATCATGTGTATATAAAGGTAAATCCCAAGAAAAGTTCCTTGAGACTGGGCTAGTATTCAAAATTGGAACCCAGATATTGTGGGCCATTTGAAATTCTAGCTAAAATAGGGTCAGTTGCATACCAGTTAGCCCTACCACCCACTATTAAAGTGCATAATGTGTTTCACTTTTCTATATTGAAACAATATGTTCATGATGTCTCTCATGTGATTGATTGTAATGTCATCCAAGTGGAACCTGAAGGAGAGTTCCAAGTGGGGCCGGAGTGCATTCTCGATAGGAGATAACGTTTACTCCGAAACCTTACCATCGGAAGGTCAAGGTGCAATGGAAGCACCTTAGTCCAAAACAATCTACTTGGGAGCTGGAAAGTAATATGAAGGAGGCATATCTAGACTTATTCCAAGAGGATGAAATGGAAGAATAAAAACAAAATTTATAACACCAAGGACGTTGTTATATTTTAAGGGGAGGTGTATGTAATACCCCCTGAATTTAAAATTGTTATTAATTCTGCTAGAAAATACATTAATTACTATTTTTGATAGAAAAGTAAAGAATAAAACATTTTTATTTAATAAAATATGTTGAAGGGGGAACAAAAGTGGATATAGTTTTTGAAGAGTGTTCGCTGACCCACAAGAGAAAAAGACTAGTGGTAGAAGCCAGTGAGTGAGGACTTAAGATGTAAGAGGAATCATCCCCATTCCGAGTTGAGTGCTAAAGAGTAGGAGGCTCATAAATGACTAAGTCATAGGAAAAATACTATAAATTAGTATGTCCATAAGTAGCAGGAGGATAGCATTGGATGGGGATTAACATGTGTGAAATGCAAGATATGGCACATTGAAGGATTTTTCTCTTGTGGTTTAGCGAACATGCTCGGGGGTTCTGGAGAAAGTAACTTGGCTGCTCTAGGAGTTGGTTGGGAGGAACATCTTCTCCACTTTTGTTTTCCCAACATTGGTGCCAAGTTCATATTCTTTTTTTAAGTGTTTGTAGAGCATGTGTAAATCCTAGATCTAAAGAATAATAAAGTAGAAACTAGTATGCTTTCAATTATCTTACTATTGTTATACTTGAATGATTTAGAATTCTGATTCTACATCTAATGTATTGAAATCATATGTTTCTAAATTGTATCATGTATTCCTTCATTTAACTATATAATTCCTATCTATATCGATTTCTCCTTTTTCCTTAATTTTGCATTATGAAATTGGAATGTCGACTGAATCTATAATGTTTTTTCATAGTATAGATATGCATTATTCATTGTTGTGACTGAAATTCATTTAAATAGAGAAAACCTTAATTAAATTGTACATATCCCATACACAACTTAGTGCAATATAGATATACGATTATCAAATCATGTACATACGACGAAATCAAGAAATGGTTACAAGCATTAAGATAACCTCCAAATCTATTTAACTTACAATAAAACAAACCCCAAATCAAAGAGATCCACAAAGATAGCAGATCAAAAAATGAGATTGAATCCCCAAGAGATCGATGGCTCAAAGGAGTTGCAGAAGATGGATTGTGAAAGAACAATTCGGAAAAGTCTGAAGGCATGTCCGCAATCTGAAATTCGCAATGCGGAAAGCTAATTGCAAAAGGTTAATTGTGGAGTGATAATTTTTAAACAAGTTAAAGTGTAATCTAGCAATCCGCAATGCGGAATGAAGCCTAAACCTGCAATTCATAATGCGGAAATATAATTGTGGAAGGTTGATTGTTGAGCAATAATTTTAAAGAAGTTAAAATGCAATACAATCTGTAATATGCAATGTGAAATGAAGCCTCAACTTGCAATCTGCAATGCGAAAATTAAATTTTTAATAAGCTCGAAGCTTACTGTTTTATAACTTATATTTTTTATAATATATATATATATATATATATTAACTGTGGTTTTTAAAAGATGAAGGCAGGCTGTAATGTTTAGCTGTTCTGGTTTATTCTTTTAAATTTAACCTAACAAAGGTTATTGTTATTGTAAATTGATGTTTATTTGGATTATGTTTAAAAATGTAACTAAATGTTCAGACAACTGATTTTTAGAACATAAAAATGATTCTGATTGTCGGTAAATATATAATAGATAGAAGAACAAGGAGTGAATAATACCTCCTAAATCTTTATTGTTTTCCTGGGTTGAAATGTATTGAAAGGTTTTTTATTTACTTTTTAGTTTATATTTACCCAAACAGTTTTATTATTGTTTCTTGTGGATGATGTATTTAATTATAATATTGTTCTAGTTTCATTTTTACTTAGATTAATGATGAAGTTATCTTAGTAAACTTCTAGCCTTATTTTACTATTTCTTAAGTTAACCCTACTTATTTATTTTCCTGATTTTATAATGTCTATTAATTACTATAATAATAGACTTATAGTAAATAATCTATCTATTGTGTAAGTTAATACACAGACTAAGTAAATTTATACTATTAAATCTTTCCTAGGATAGATCTGTTTATGTTATTCAAAGTACTTTGTCTAATTAAAAGCATCTCAAATAGAAAGGAAAAACATACATATGAATAACTCTTATCTGAATTTAATCTAACCTATTGTACTAGAGTACTACCTTTAAAACACATTCATGCATACTTCATTCAATTCTTTATCTGAATTTGATCTAACCTATTGTACTAGAGTACTACCTTTAAAAGGGTACTACCTATACTAGAGTACTACCTTTTATTAGCATGCCTAGGTCTTTTGGGTCAGTTTTCACTTAATGAGTTACCTACTCTTGTTCCACTTTCTTGGGGAAGATGACCACAAAAATAGGGAAGTTGCCTCCTGCAACAGCTATAAGTAGTATGTGGGTACTGCCAAGTGTCAATCTATTCTCAAATTGGGGCATGTGACAGAGGACATCATAGTATACGGGTGGAAGAGCATTCAGATCTACAGAGCTGACTAACCCATCCATGACTAATGGACATTTCTTACCACCTCACTGACTTTCCTCTCAGTTCCAATGGCTAGTTAGACTAACCATGATATTTATTCTTTGACTTATGCAAAGTGCACATGCACATCCCACGCAAGAACCTGTTGAATTTCCCGTTTTGGAGAAACTTAGCCTTCCACCCAATCAACGAAACTTAGCTGACGTATCAGAACCTTTTTCCTTTTCCTTCCTACATGTCGATGAATTTTACCAATTTTGTCCGATACATCGACGACTTCACCCGATTTCTTCTGATCGAGTCTTCCGCCATAGCAAAAAACTTTATGTCTTTCTCTCGATTGGGTCCTCCGTCGTAGCGGAAACATTTCCAGCTTTCATCTGATCAGCAACTGGCCAAGTCTTCCACCGCATCGAAAAACCTTTTGACTTCCATCCGCCATCCGTCGGCTCGACCCAGCCGACATGCATCGACTGAAAATTCCACTTACAGCCGCTGTTGCGGCTCCTTTCCTGACTTTTTTCCACCGTTGCGACTCGGTCTTTGACTTTCTGTCGCCATGCATTGGCTCGGTCTTTGAATTTCTGTCGATTTTCCATAGTTAGAATAAATTTCAAAAAAAATTCTTTCTTTTCTTCTTTCGGCCGCTGCGATTGGCGTCCTTTGGGTCAAACATCCCGGGACTGCTGCTACCACACCATCGAATCAACTCTTGGAAACCCAGCCACCGCTGCGGCTCGCCTCCAGTCAACCTAGCTGCCACTGCGGCTCGAATATCCACTTATGCCCATCATGTATCAGCTCAAACTTCCTTTCTCCGCTGTCGCTGTGGCTAAAAATTTCTCCTTCCTCTGTTGCCGCTACGAATGATCATTAAAATCCATCCGTCATTGCGGATCAAACAACAAAACTCATCCGCTAGAAAACTTACCCAAACTGCCGCCTATTTCAACACTTAGAAAAATTTTGAATATTTTTCATATTTTTCTTCCTCTGCCTTCTTGTCGGCTCCATCTTCTTTTCCCTACCGACGTATTGGCTCACATCTTGCTGAGCCTTCCATCATTGTGGAAACATTCTCAACTTTCTCCCCCTGTTGTGCATCGGTTCGATTTTCCTTACCCTGCCGATATGCATCGGCTCCGTTCTCCTTTCCTAGCCGACACACTGGGGCTCTGCTTCGGCCATTGATCTGACAATAAAAGCCACAACATACTTAGAAAAATTTTCAAATTGTTCTCTTGTCTTTTCGCGTTGTTGGTAAATTATAGGCGGTCCCCGTCTGCTTTGTCGGCAAAAACAGGAAATCATAGCCACCGAATTGGCTCGCCTTTAGCCAACTAGCCACCACTGTGGCTCATTATCAGCTAACTCAGCTGCTTCAGTGCATCAGCTTCCTTCTAACAATGCAACTGCCATTGCGGCTCACTTCCTCTAACCCAGCCAACACTGTCGGCTCAATATTCACTTATCCACTGCCGGTGCGGCTCACTTTCAGTTAACTTAGCCGCCGGTGCGGCTCACTTTCAGTCAACTTAGCCACCGCTACGGCCCATCTTCAACCAACCCAGCCGCCACTGCGGCTCGAATATCATCTTCCATCCACTGCTACGTCTTGACTTCATTGTTTGCAACCGACATTGTCGTAGCTGCTTCTGTCATCCTAACCGACAGAGGAGAGTTTTTCTCAAACACTTAGAAAAAAATTTGGAATTTTTCTACTGTCTCTTCTTCCTACTGAACACAGAGGCTGATTATTCCTCTGTCATATGTTCAACTTGGCCCATTGAGGCCCAATACTACAACATGTGCTCTGATACCACACTGTCACGTCCCCACCCCTCATACCAACGATGGAGAGGACGTGACCAATACACACTGCTGTTGTCAAACTGGGAAATCTAGCTCCATGATCATAAACATAAAAATAAAATTCATTAATTAAAAACATAACAGATGCATACATCATTAACATACAATGGAAGCAAATACATTCCATTCAAGAATTCAACCTTTTTTATGATAATTCATAAGCAACACAATTGCAAAGACAGAATACACAAGAGTACTTATCTTGAAAAGAAGTTGGCCCACAACTAGCTATGTTGCTACAATGTTCCACCCAACCATAGGTCAGTTTGTTCATCAATCTCTCAACATCACTGCCACCCTCGAGCTGGGCATGATTCCACGATGATCTAGGGAACAACACAGGATCACACATAGCCCAAATCATACATCCACAGTCAAGCCAACACAAATTTGGGTTTCACAGACTATTAGGAAACAAGCCAATTACATAGGGTTCCTTGGGATTACTCATCCTAGCCATCACAAGGATGTCCACAACAACAAAAATACACATCCAAACTCAGCCAAACCAAGACTACACTTGGGCTTATAAGGCTACCATGAGTTGGAAAGGTTGACTGCTAAGCTAGTGAGCTCAACCACAGAGCTATGGACACATGCACCAGATCTAGCCTGAATTCTAAAACATCCACACACCCAACCCAACGAAGCATCCCCTTCTCTGCTACCCATTGCCTCAGGCTATGCCCTCCTTTCTAGTGTTATTCAAGGTGTGCAAAGAAGAAAACCAACCCTCTAGCTCTGTCTGTGAGGTGCCTGCATCCACTAGGTTTATCAGGCTAGCTAAGACCTCGTTTCCACTCCAAAAGCATTTCAAAACAAAACAACATAGGCATACACAACAATGGCAAGATCTGGGATTGAAGGAAAACATCACAGAGGCCAAAATCAAGAAGGGCAATTGAGTAAAACAGCTCAACCTATGCATTTTGATTTCTAGAGTCATTTATGGCCCTAACATGGCCAAAATGAGCTCAACAACACCCAAAAATCATGGGTCTTTTCTTCCTTTCACTGGGCAACCACACAACAAAATTCCCCATAGTGGGAATCAACACAAACACAGCCCAACAGCGATTCCAACCATTGAAGGTTCACAAATCCACTTCCCAGCCATGGGAAAACACAAGAACTACAAAAATGTAAATAAATACACACACAACAGCTTCAAGGATGCAAGGGAGAGAAAATCATGGATTCCTCCCAGCATCACATGCACACAACAACAAAATCCTGAGAGGAAGTGAGCCTTGCGAGCTTCCCACTGCATGAGGAAAAACCCCTCATGTCTCGTAAAGACTGTCCACCTCCCTGCATGAGGAATACGACCCACCTCCATCATGTGAGGGAAAAACTGGTTGATCCCCCTCTTGGGCATGCGTTTGGTCAAGGACTGACAGCCCTGTCAGAACTGACAGCTACCCATGCATACGTTCCCGAAGGCAATAACTTCCCAACTAAATCACTTAGATAACTGGGCATAAAAGACAAAAAGGGTATTTAACCATTTTATGGGTTTTCCCTTTGGACAAGTATTTTCCCATAGGCTCAAGGGTTTAAATAAATCCCCCTCCCTATTCCTTGTGAAATCATGCCCCCATCTCTTTAACGTTGTGGAGCGTAGCTAGTCATGGTATTTTTATTAATTATCATTTTACATGATGTCTCAACATATTGTGCCTGGCTAGCACATAAACCATCGGCATCAATTTTAATCGCTGATACATAAGACACTAAATCCATGGTTGGGCCTTTTCCTTGAGCTCCACACCACGAGTTAATACAATATTTACATCATATGCAATTCAATACCATGGGTCAAAACCAGGGTGTTATAGTAATATTATAAGCATTACATGATTTGGAACACTAGGAAAAGTAGTTTTAGGGGTGGTGTTTCCAAACCTATCCCAAAAAGTCACGAGAATTGATGTTTTAGGGGAAATGTTTTACAAATTTCCACCATGACTTCAATTCCCTTGAGTTTTAGGGGCGGTGTTTCCAAAACCACCCCTGAAAGTCATGAGAATTGATGTTTTGGAGGTATTTTTTACAAACAACCTCCACGACTTCAATTCCCATGTGTTTTAGGGGTGGTGTTTCCAAAACCACTCCTTAATTGACATTTTGGAGTTGGTGTTTTACAAACTACTTCCAAAACCTCACTTCCCATTAATTTTAGGGATGGTTTAAAAAACCAGTTGCTAATTCTAGTTTTAGGGGCATATCTAGTAGTAGAATCTACAAATTGAGATTGAGAAATGTGAAAAAACAAAGATGGAGGTAGATTTAGTGATGATAGAGAATAAATTTTCCTAGAGAAACCTAAAAAATTTAGATGGAAATATAGACAGGGGGTTCACTCAGTGAACTTGTTACATATCACGTTCGTTTACTTGATATTAAATAAAATCCCTAATTTCACTAAATATTGGAAAATCCTTCCTAAAAATGTATTATTGAACCCCCCTCACAATATACCTTTGCAATTAAGAAAACTCATAGTTTCACCCGATATTGTAGGTATCCATCTTATCAACCCATTTTTAACACCCCCTTTATATCATATTGTAAATTTCTAACAACAATATCCCTAACACATCTCAGTATAAGCAAACGATATGATAAATAAAATATAGTATAATGCTAGTAATGATCACAACAAGATTGCAAGGGATATTGGTTCATTTGTAGCGTTGGATAGTGGAAGACCCAACGAAATAGTAACGGGGAAGGAAACACACATAAAAGGAAACTCGGTCAAGAGATCAATGTAACAAAGAAATTAAAATACTGATAATCCAATAGTTAGTGCAATGCTTAGAAAAGATGATAATTGTGCATGTTTCACACCAAAACCTGCTAATCTATGAATTTTATATCATGTAGCTACAATTATAGCCAAAGAGAGTTCATGTTTTCTATAATCTTAATAAATTAAACTCCATAAAATATTTTTAATAATCTTAATAAATAATTTCTATTCTTTTTTTTAAAGCTATTTGTATGCGATTTTTAATACATGCATAGTAAAATATGGTAAAATAGAACTCTTATTGTTTGGATAAATTATGTGCAGATATCTTCTCATGCTTAAAGTATTCCAAGTTTAGTCAACACAGATTCTTCTACATCTAGTGAATCTCATTTCTATATCTATACAAGATCAAAATTAGTCCAAAATTAGAGCAAATTCTCTTCATTTCGTATTTAAATTCTTAAAATAAATTAAATGACACTCCCAAATTCTCTTCATTTATTGATTTTTCTTGGGTCTAGAAGAAATTTGTAATTTTATTTAATTGGGAAGAGGTTTCTGTATGAAACTAAGACACAAATCCTCAATTTTTTTAAGTATATCATCCAATTATATAATCAAATTCTGATGTAAGAGCATCAGCGTGGGGCCAGCAATGTGACCAGCTGATCACATGCTGTGGCAATTTTGGATTGTTGAGTCATGCATTTGTTGGCCTTAAGTCGTTAGAGTAGGAAATCATGCCAATGATGACTCCCTGTGAGGAGATCAGGTCACAGGTAGTTTGTTAGGATGGTGACACTTCCATCATGTTTAGGAGTCGTTTATTTTTCTCTTTTCGGGACCACTCTGTAGGGGAGTGGAGAAGATAGGTTAAATATTCTGAGTAGGAGTCAAGTCAGGGGGCTCTCAAGTTGGTTCTCAAAAAACGTTAGGGGTTCTGAATTTTGGAGGTTCTCAATTATGGAGAGTCTTGTCACTGGGAGTTGGTTCCCATTATAAATATTTTGAGAAACTGAGAGGCAAAGCATGGTCTTTGTGTTTGTTTTATTGATTAATGAAGAAGTAGTTGTGCATTAAATATTCAACTGCCTTTGAAGGACGTTGTTGCGACTGTGTGAATCGAAGAGTTGCATATATGTTTGAGTCCTTGAATTAGCAATAGAAGTATGTGTGTATGGTCTGACTCAACAGTGTATGAGGGATTGACCGATTCTCTGGTCAATTGCATAGAACACACAAGTGTTTTGCAGTTAACCAAATTTACAGGGGATAGATGGCTGAGATCTTATCTAGATCCGGATCTGCAGCCAAGGGCGATTTTGCAGTGTGGAAATGTGCGGCAGATAATGAAGGGAATCACCGACGAAAATGAGGGTTTCGTGTCGTAAAGGAACGGGAGATCAATGGTCTGGGTGACACCCTAAAGAGATCGACGATCGAGGAGAACAATGCTGGGGGCACTAGCGCAAGGGAAAAAAAGATCCATGTGCGCGGAATCTCATTCAAATACACCTCAGAATTTAGATGTCCACCATTGATTCACATCAGATGGATGTGGGACTTTTCGTTGGTTGTACAAGTGGAAGGGTTAACGAACCAACCAGGCATGAAATTTATATCCAATCAACCTTACTGTCAGCTTGGATTCGGCTCTTGTGGAATTTAAAGGATCCATTTGGCCAGGTCGAAGAATTTAGCTGTGCCGCCAACTTTGGGGCCTGCTAAGTTGGGTGGAAGACTATCTAGAGACTTCCCACAGGGGAACTGGCCACCAATTTTGGTATCAGAGCAAGGTTAAGCTCGTGAAGGAGATGGATGCATGCATAGGAAGAAGAGGTCATGAAATAGGTTGACCAGCAGCATCTATGGAGGTTATGGAAGAAATGAGAGAGCTACGAGCACGTTTGGAGGCCATGGAGACTGACAGACGAAGAGATCCAAAAGCTGGAGACATGAGTGAGCCAGAAGATGAAGAGAAACGCGAAGAAGTGGAACCCATGCAAGAAACGCCTAAGTTGAGGTATTTCAAGTCGATTCTAGGAGCAAATTCAAGGCCGAAACCTGAGTTGTCTACCTATGAGGGAAGTCTCGTTGCAGAGCACCTCATTAACTAGATCAGTGAGCTAGATAAGTAATTTGAGTATCAGGATATTGAAGAAGACAAGAAGGTTAGACTGGCAGCGACAAAGCTCAAAGGGCATGCATACTTATGGTGGGACAGTGTGCAAGCAGAAAGAAGAAGGAAGAGTAAACCTTTGATCAAAAGATGGGATAGAATGGTGGCTAAAATGAGGGTTAAGTTCTTACCCAAATATTTTCAGCTAACCCTGTATAGACAGATGTAGAATTTGAGACAGAGATTGTTGACTGTCAGAGAGTACACGGAGGAGTTCTCCAAAGTGAACTTGAGAGTTGGTTATGTGGAAGAATCAACAAAGAAAGTTGCTAGGTATGTCAATGGTATAAGGATGGGGATCCAAGAAGAGATCATTATGATAGAGCCTAGGATAGTGGAGGAGGCATATCAATCTGCCTTGAGAGCAGAAGAGAAGCTAGTGAGGAAGCAGAAATTCAAAAGAGGTAGGAGTTTAGACAGAGGAAGGGGACAAGCAACAGGAAGAGGAAGATTTGTATCCCAGGGAAGTGAGTCCAATAACTCTAACCAACATAAGCAGCATGGTAGAGGAGGTGACTCAATAGTAAGAAGACCTTACCAAGGCGGTAGAGGTAGAGGAAGAGGCAGAGATGTTGTTTATAAGTGCTATAAATGTAAATAATTTCCGCTAACCATCCGTCGCTTCTATAGAAAACATGTCGAAATGTTTATGTAATATATATATTTTCAAATTTAACTATCATCGAATCTCTGACGATATTAACCTAGTTACTGTTGCAAAAAAATCTTAATACTATTGAAAAAATAGGTTAAACTCATCGGAGATTTGACAATTACGCGTCGCGAATCCAACGATAGGATGGTCACAAATCCGACTTCATAGGTGTCGAATTTTTGACGATTCTTGAAGACAACAAAACATATCCGATAAAACATTACTTTTCATCATTGTAATCTGGAAAAAGTACTTTTCGTTGGATGTCATCGGATTTTGGGTTCAAATCCTGTTGTTTCTATTACTTCATTATTTTTATATCATGCTCATTACTCCACTCATATATTACAATAATGTACATGCTTAAATAGAGTGTTGAGAATGCTTGGGTTTTCTACCTGTTAGATTTAGTTACAAGAGAAGTGGGAATGGTTCATAAGTTCAGTCGCTATAGACAAATGGAAGACAGAAATACAATCTGTCGTAGTCGTGTAGATCACTGGTGTCAACAGTTCCTGTCGAGGTGTTGAACCTGTCAAGGTCGTGTCAAGGTTCAGACTTGTCAATGTCGATGTTGAACCTATCGAGTTTGAATTCAGAAACCAATTCCAATTACTGGGTGGATCATACCTCCTTCCTTAAGAAACAATGGTCCCCAATGTTTGCTCATACATATGAGAAAACTTGTCAGTTTGTTCAGTAAAAGAGTACCACTTTCCTTGTGTTGGGATTTCTCTGGATTTAGCCACCTGAAACAAGGGAATTGTGTTCATCCTTGTATGGCGTATGTGTCATCCCACAATGGTATCGCAAGGAAGAGGCTCCTGAACATCTAAATGGATGTCTTCCATTTTTTCTATCTGTAATTCATTATGTTCCAATAGTGGTGCGTGGTATCATCGAAGTAGATCCACATTAAATACTAGATGCAAACCCAGACATGAAGGAATGTCAAGCTAAAAAGGGTTTTCTCCAATATGCTTAAGAATAGTGTATGGACCATATCACAAAGGCTTTAGCTTCTCGTATGGACCATTGAGCATTCCTTCTTGAGATGCAACCAGACTTAATCCCCAATTTGAAATCAATGAGGAGTACGATGCTTATCATGTCGGGACTTAGCTTTCACATTATCTCATTGCAACATTTCCTGTGCTTGTTTCTGGATGTTGTATATTTCATCTCGAAACTTCAATGCTTTTTCAACTTCTTGTTGGTCAGAGTTGGTGTCGTTCGGCCACGTCGATGAACTAATCAAGTTGGTGGGAGTTGAGGGTTGAAATCCATAACATATCTCAAATGGACTCTTTCCTGTAGATTTGTGATGAGCACGATTGTAATTGTGTTGTATATATGGGATACTTTCATCCCATGTCCGATGTTGCATGTGGTTGTACATAAGAAGCAATTGTACTACCAAGCGATTCACAACTTCCTCCTGTCTATTTGTCTGAGGATGGAAAGTTGTTGATAAGGAGAATCTCATGTCGATATGTTTCCAGAGTCTTCCAAAATATGCTGACAAATTTGGGATATTTGATGAAAATCATGGTCATCGGTAAGCCATAATGTTTCCAGACATGATCGAAGAAGAGCTGAGTTGTCTTTTATGTTGTCGTAGTCTTCTTGCATGGAATGAGAATAGCCATCTTGGAAAATATGTCGACTACTGCTAAGATCACGTCATGTTGATGTTTACTAGTAGGATATCCCATCAAGTAGTCCATGGAAATATATTCCCATGGTCAACTAGGAACCAGAAAAGGCATGTACAATCCTTGTCGTCACTTTGGCAGTTTAGCAATGGCACAAACCACACATGATCGAATATACTTGTTGAAATCATATTTAAGTGAAGGCCAATAAAAATACTTTTCAAGGATGGAAAGGGTCTTCACTACTCCAAATTGTCCTGAATTTTTGTTGTAGTGCGCATACCAAATGAGCTTATGTCGGTGATCACCTATCGATACAAAAAAATTTCCAAGCTTGTATAACAAGGTATCTTTTAGGAAATAATCGGTAGTGGACGATGGGTCAGTTTGAAGCTATTGATAAATTGCAGAAAAGTCGCAATCTACCAAATACAATTGAGGCCAAGTAGAGGTATCATATGCCTGCATACGCATTACTGTAAAAAGTAGAGTAATGGATGGTAGACTCAGACAATCAACTACGACATTGGATTTACATTTTTGATACTTAATTACCATGTAAAATTGTTGCATGTAATTAATCCACTTGAGTTGTCAAGTTGTCTGTAAATTCGACTAGGATGGGGCGAACTGTAAAGGCTTGTAGTCATTAAGAATGCCCATTTCCTTCCCAAGAATGTAATGTCTCTGTTTCTTAAGGGATTGCACAATGGCATACAGTTCCATTTCATATGTTGAATACCTTCTAACGATGTCATGAAAGTTTCGGAATGAAAAGCAACTGGGTGACTAAACTGAGTGATCATTGTGCCTAAAGCATAGTGTGATGTGTCCATATCAATCTCAAAAGGCTGATGCAAATCAGGTAAGACAAGTACTGGTGCAGTACAAAGATTGTATTTGAGCTGCTCAAAATCTTGTTGTTGTGTCGATGTCCATTTGAAGACAATTTTCCCATTTCCCTTGGTCGATTGATTCAGAGGCCAGGCTATAGACTGAATCTGAATATGAATCATCGATAAAAAATTTCCAAACCAAGAAAAATTCTTAGTTCATGAATGTTTTGAGAAATGGGACAATCTTTAAGGATTTGTACTTTGTCTGGATCAACATGAATGCCTACAAAGTCGATTACATACACCAAATATTTGATGTTGTTCATCACAAATGATCATTTTTCCATGTTCAAATAGAGTCAATGTTGTCAAAGAGTGTCAAGGACTTGTCAAAATCGTCACACATATTCTTCCCATGATCAAATGAAAATCAAGATGTTGTATAGGTAGACAATGACACACTTGGTGATGAAAGATCGAAGAATGTCATCCATATATCGAATGAAGGTCACATGTGCATTGGTTAAGCCGAAAGGAATGACTAACCATTCAAACAATCCTTCCTTGCTTTTGAAAGCAGTTTTCCATGCATCGGTGGGCTTTATTGGAATTTGATGATATCCTAACTTGAGATCAAGCTTATTAAAGAACTTAGCACCCTTTAGATAGTCGATGAGTTCATCTATCCTTGGAAGGGGGTATCTATTCTTTACTGAAATCTTATTGAGAGCCTTATAGTCGATGCACATGCTCCAAGTCCCATATTTCATTGGAATGAGGATGACTGGACTTCCACAAGGAGAGGAGCTAGGTCGGATGTGACCTTTGTTGATCAACTCTTGAATCTGTTTGTGAATCTCTTCATTCTCGATAATGGACCATTTGTAAAAAAATGCGTTAGGTAATGAAGAACCATGAATCAATCAGTTCAATGGAGTGCTTTACCTGGCCAATTAGAGGTGCCTTAATTGGCTCTTGAAATACCTTCCAGTATTCGTCAAGAATATTGTCGATATGCTGTTGTTGTTGAGAGCTTCACTAGTCAATGAGTCGACTAGTTGTTGCAGTCTTCTTGGAATGCCAAGGCTTAATCATGATCAATGTGAATCTTTGTGCATGGTTGATGAGTTTCTTTATATGTTTAGAAGACATTATTGCAATGGTTGGCATAGATTATCGTTCTAGTATACCATACCATTGGTTTCGTATTTTGACAATCACCTTCTGAGGCCGTGACTAATAACTCCAATGTCGATCCCATAAGTAAGGTTTCCAAAATAATGCGCCGGCTACCGAAATCGGTGCCACATCACAGAGTACTTCATATTCAAAAGGATTAATGAAGTAGGTGAGTTTTCATTGTCGGGTGATCCTTAGTTCCTATCCATCCTTCATCCAATCAATATTATAAGGCTGAGGATGTGGAGTGGTGACAAGACCTAATTTCCTCACGAGATCATCAGAAACACAGTTCTTCTGGATACCATTGTCCACAATCAAATGCAATGGATTGTTTTGAATCCATATATGTGTATGGAATAGGAGCTCTCATTTCTCCTTGTCGATGATAGTCAAGGTTGTCAGAGTGGATGATGTCGATGTCAAAAGGGGTGATTCTTCTAGGTTAGATTCTACCAGGATTTTGTCGAACAAGTCGAAGGTCGATAATTTTTCCAAAAATATCTTATGATCCTTGCATTCAAACATATCATTCCATGAGGAATTGTGGTAATCACCCCATTTCTCGGTAGGGGGTTGTTTGCTACGTTCCCTTTTGTCTTTCTAAAATTGATTTTTTCTATGGTGTAGATTTGGAGGGGTCGATTGAGAAGGGTGTATTAACTTGTTAGAGTTGGATGGTGACTTCTTGTCGGATGTTCGACCTGCTGACTTGGTCGTGAAGAACGCTTTTCCCTTTTTTTATCTTCAAACTTACTGCCATAGTGGAATGCATCCGCAAGTGTACTAACAGTCAAAAACCCCATCTCTTGCTAAATGTTTGGGGACAATCTATTGACGTGCTTCAAAACAAGCAATTTCTCTTCTTCTTGAATGTCAAGTCTCACCATGAGTCGATAGAACTCATTGGTGTAACTATGCACGGACCAGTATTTCCAATGCCTTAGTTGTTTCTATTTCTTATACTATTGTTCAATGTACTTGGGTGGGTTAAACTCCTTCCAGACGTACTCGACGAATTTATCCCACATATCTATGGGGTATTTGTCTTTCACCATCTATGTCGATAGGTTCTCCCACCAGTAGTGCATAGAGGTTGACATTTTTAATGATGCAATGGTGATATTTTTGGCTTCTAAGAGTTGGTTCATAGAGTAATAGGATTATAGTTGTTGTACCTAATTGTCTATGGATTTCACGTCAATATTTCCTTCTAGATTCAATATGTCCATGTTATATCTGATTTTACCACTCCAGGTGAATCACACTTTGTATGGCCTTCCCCTGTCCCGCTGCAGACTCCTTAGACCCCGTGGACCATTTTTTGTCCTTTGATGTTCCCTTCATCATCCCTAAAAACATGTGAAAAATGATACACGTGACTTTTAATCCCTTAATCACGTATATACGCGGGTTTGACCCCTAAAACCGCGTACATCGGGATGTGTACAAAATACAAATCTTTTTGGAGTTTTCCTTGACATGGATCCAACTCACTTGACTCTTGGCCTTCCCTATGCCTTGAGATCGCTCGGATTCAACCTTTCATTACCCCTTTGAAAAGCTATATCAATAAATCTATGGTACATTGAAGGCATATGAGAGAATTGAGAGCAAAGAAACTATAGTCCATTGTTGCCGGAACTTATGCTTGATTCTGCATCCCTTTGTCCCTTGGAGCACTTTTGTGTTCTTCCCAAGCTTTCCTTTTGCTTGTGAGCTTGCTATCGAGAGATGGAGGATTGAGGTGGTGGAGGCCCAAGTGGGGGATTTAGTTTCTCCGATTCGCAAACATGCCGTTAGAGGTTGTATCTATTGTAATCTCTTATTTATATTAATAGAAATATCTTTTCGTGTCCAATAATGTGTGTTTGAATGAATATTTTATCCATGGGATTATTTCAAATGCTTATACATTGTTGATTATATATGCTAGAATAGATATAACACCATGATATATAGTATGCTTGTATTGTTTACTTGTTGTTGAGGAAGTAATTTATCAATTCAAGATAAAGTTGGAAAGCTCAACGGGGATCTACTTCAACCGTCCGGAATAAGGTACGAGGTCTGATCCTTTAGTGTTAGACATTTAATTTCTATTGCATATTGGAAAAGATTGATTTTTGGAGTCAAGCTGTTTGTTGTGGTACCCCAAGACATAGGAATTTCTCTTCGTAACAGAATTGGCGACTCCACTTGGGAGTTCCTAGTAGTTGTCCTTTGGGGGTTGTTCTATCGGCATTCAATGAATTTGAATTGCTCTTTCTCTCTTGTTTCTGTGTCGGGTCTGGGGGAATGTATGCCTGGTAGTGTCTGATTGGTGTGAAGTTTGTCTCATCTTGTCTGTTTGCCTTGATTTTATGCACCTTTCTTCCTGTATGCGAGTTTTTAACTCACAGTCGCGTATACATGCGGGTTTCTCTATGATATCCACGTATACACGTAGGTTTACTACGAACAGTTGCGTATGCCCTTAGTTTTTCCTTTTAGTGGAAGCTAAATGGTTGTTGGGTGAATTTTGATGATTGCTGAGTCTCCTTTGGCACTGCCTGAGTCTGTTTATACCTCTGTTCCTGACCAGAGACGTTTTTTTTAGGCTAATTTTTTTTTTTAAGAAGGTTCTTGTCATGGCATTTTCAATTTTTTGTTTGGGATTAATGCATTAGAGTTCTTTTACCTTAGTGCTTTACTTGAGTGTTGTTTGAGTGTGCTTGCAGACTCTAGGGGTCATAGAATCATTCTTTTTCTTTTTGTGTCTTATTTTATTTCAAAAAATCCAAAAACATTTGCTTATCATCATGCATTTCATTTTTCATTTTGCATTGTACTTGCACTAGATTTGCTTTGGAGTATTAGTTAGGATTTCATATAGGAAAGGTTGCATTCATCATTTGAAGAAAAATTGTGCATTTCACGTAGTAGCATACCCTCTTTTCATGGACACAATGCATTTGCATTGATTGTTAGGTGTGCATTTTACTTCATGTTGTGTCATAACACCATTAGTTACACGACAATATCCCTATTTTGAGTAATAAATCCAATTAAAAACAACGCTAAATTAAAATGAACTACACTCTTTTCTTTTCTAGGGTGCACCAACAAGCTTAGGTTTTAGGGTCTTGGAATATTTCATTGTGAGTAAATTCTCCAAGACCACTAAACAACAACATCTATGTGTCTGTCCAGGTGAGTGTGTGAAATCCTTGGTATAACTAGTGTTTCTTAGGATCCTCCTCTCAAAAGGGAGTTAAGCACGAGGCATTGTGAGTGGTTAATTATTGGGATGACCCCTAGTCATAACTGAGTAGCAGCGGAGATATTTTCAAGATTGTATTCGTATCTGGGGGCTCTTTCGAGAGTTTCGGGCTTTGCTACCCTGCCCATACGGTCAATCCTACTTGTGACTATCCCCTAGAGCATTGATTACATTGAGGTGACCTTAGCGGCCTTACCTAGGATATCGAGGGGGTACTTTGCAGGGGTTATTCTGCGGGTGTCCCAGCCAGGTTGGGGTCAGACAGCACAGTCTCTTTACCTGTTGAAGCTGAGGGCCACAATAATTGGTTACGTACCTCCGATTGTTGTGTATGGAAGTCTCAAGCCTCTCCTAGGCAAGACATACCTGCTTCATTCGGGAGCTCACTTGTCCTTCCCTTGATTGCTTGCATTTGGCTTTAGATTTTATTAGTGATTGCTCTATGCGCAATAGCTTTCCTAGGGTTTGCGTAAATAGAGAGTCTTTTCTATTTTTTGAGTCATTGTGGATTTGGGTGCGGCTCCTCGCTGTTCTCGTCGTTTAGCAGGACTTCCACCTTTTACTTCTCCTCCTCCTTTGGGAGAGAGACCTAGATAGTCCAGGTGGACTACTTCTCACATTGATTCACACACCATGGGAGACCATATGGAAAGTACTCTTGAACCACCTTCTCCCATTCGTGTAGACGATGGGGAGTTTACTCCTACCTACGATCCTTCACCTGACTTAGCTGAGTTAGGTCCTGTGATTTCTGAGATAGGAACCTTTCATGATAGACCTACTCACTCTATGGTTGATTCCCCATTAACACATTACCGGTATGGAATGCTGGAGGATGCCGAGACTCATTTTGAACCCGCAAGCACTAGCTATGGTAGTTATGGTATGTCTGGTTTTCCTATACATGATTTGGCATTTCATGTCGAATATGACTTCGAGCCTAGCACTATGCCTGGGGTCACTCTCATTCCTTACCATGCGGAGAGGTTTGGGAGCACTAGTCACATTGCACCTTCCATCCTGGTAGTGGAAGTTACATCACATATTCCTCCTAGGTCTAGGGTTAGTGACCCTATTAGGATACCAGACCCGAGACGAGTGACTATAGGGAATAGTACGTACATTATTACTCAGGTCCCTCTGTCCTCTGTCCCTACTTCTTCAAATGTTCACCCTCCACCTTATTCATGTGGTCCTTCGGGCCGAAACGTTGCGACGAGTCATGTCTGTACTGCAGTTATTAGACTTGTTGTGTCTCAGCTTCATGTACCGCTCGTTGTTTTGGGAGGTCATGCTCATACTTCTAGAGGTCACATTCCTACTTTCGGAATGTATATTCCTACTTCAGGAACGTATGTTCCTACTTACGGAGTGTCTCATGGGACATCTCATGTGATGACTTATGGGCCCTATTACGGGACACAGTATGGATGGGGTTCTTCACCTTATGGGGGAGGGTATCAACAACCTGCTTACTCTCCTAATCATGGCTTCGTACCTCCTAATAGTCAAGATCCACCACACTATGGTGCTTCCATGCCACCCTATACAGGTCATACGGGAGGAGGGCACTATGGCCAAGGCCATGGTGGTAATCAGACCTATCAGGGAGTGTTCCATCGACCTCATCATCCTAGGCTCCCTTTCCTCGCAACGATGAATCTTCCTAACTTGTCGAGATTGAAAAATGATCCTGTAGCTCATGACCCAGCTTGGCCGGTTGTCCCTACTAAGCTTCCCTCAAACATACCTAAGTTCGAGGGCAAAATGGGAGAGGATCCGAGCAAACACGTTACTACCTTTCACCTATGGTGCTCCTTGAATTCCTTACATCAGGATTCCATCCATTTACGGCTATTTCAATGCACCCTTACAGGGCCTGCCGCGAAATGGTATATAGAGCTACCTAGGGGAGCATTCGCTTTGTTCGATGACCTTGCGATGACTTTTCTTAACCACTTCCAGCCACCAGTGCATTATGACGTTGGTACTGAACTCTTGTCAACATTTTGGCAAGATAAAGCCACACATATATCGGATCATATTCAAGAGTGGCATAGATGGAAGAGATTAATTAAATCCTTTATACCACCGAAGTTCCTCCTCGATTGGTTCCTCAAGTCGTTATTGCCATATATAGCGAAGGATGTTTCTACATCCAAAGTGCAGAATGAGGAACAAGTGATTTTTAGGGCGCATGAACTGGACTTGATTTATGCTCAGTTCGGTTTGTTATATGAGATTATTCCCAATGCTCCTCCTTCTAGTTTCGATCCCAAATTCAAACCTGGACCACATGCTGACGGCATTGTTGGTTGTGCAAGTGCGAAACCTGCAGATTCGGTTGCAAAACAAGTTAGTGAATTGTCAATCAACCAATCTGCTTTGGGACAAGCTACGGCTTCGTCTCAACCCGCCCAAATGGCGAGTGTACTTTCAGTGCAATCGTCGAACCAGAAGGGTAACCAGCGGCCCAGATGAAATAGAAAAAAGGGTAAGAATAATCGTAAGGGTGGGAATACGAATGAGAATGCTAATAGTAATGACAAGAACGACCGTAATGCTGGGGGTGACAAGCAAGCTAAATGTAAGGTTAAGTTCCCTTGCAAGTTATGTAAGGACGATCACCTCACTTACTTATGTCCTCATATTGAGGAAGCCTCGAGGTTCTTGGCACAGGGCCCAGCTGTGCTAACTAACCCTTTACCTCAAAATATGAACTCAAGGTCCCATGACCAGTTTGGTGGTGATCAGGATCCGTCGGAGGGTAGTGTTCATGGTTGCATTAACATGGTACGTGCAGCGAAAGTTGTGACCCGTTCGAAAGATTATGGTTCGTCACAACCCATCCCAGGCAAAGAGCCTGATCCACCAAGGTCCCCTTTGCATATTGAGAAACCTATGGATAAACCTGAAGCTGCACCTCGCATTCCTAAGGGAGTCCTTAAGCATTTAGGTCACAATACAAATGCCCGAGCCACCCAAAACTATTCAGTTGTCGAGGATTTGGGCCATACTCCTTGTGCGATGTCCGCATTGGAAGGGCTTCAGAGTTGTCCTTCACAAAGGAAGGCGTTGCTTTCTGCCCTTGGTGTGAATGATGATGATTCTTCCTCTGTGATTAAATTTAAAACCGCGGGACTTCAGCCTCGCTTGCCTTACTATGTGTCTCTTTTGATTCAGGTAGAATGTCTTAATATGACCGTCAAGCGCACTGTGATTGACGAAGGCACTACCGCTTCTGTGATGTCTTTATCGTGTTGGAAGGGTCTAGGTTCCCCTGAGCTGTCTAAATCAACGACCATGTTAACTGCGTTCGATGGGATATCATTTAGGCCGCACGACATCCTTCCTTCCCTTAAACTCCATTTAGGAGGGAAGACCGTTGCGATAGAGATCGAGGTGGTTGATGCGCCCCTTGACTACAATCTCTTGCTAGGTAGGAATTGGATGTACAGTATGCAAGCCGTTGCTTCTTCCCTATTCCGCATTGTATGCTTTCCACATAATGGGAAGATTGTAATGATTGAGCAAATGACATTCAAGAATCCGTCTGTTACTGCATCTTCAGGAGCTTCGATCCCGATCGTTGAACACTCTTAGCCGACAACTGGGAGTGTGGGTGTAGGCATGTATCCATCCCTCATGGGAAGCTTTAGTTGTCCTGTGTCGATCCTTATGATAGGGTCTACTTTCGATGAGGCTTCAACATCTATGAGATCGGTGTCTTTTCGCACGAATCATATGGAAGATCCTTGGATTCTTCCTACACCGAGTACTCTGAGTGAGCCCATCGTGATGGGCGTGCCGTTGCCTGCAACTATGATAGCCTATCAAGCTAATATCAAGCGTGTTGCAGAGCCTAGTCCTTCCTCTTCACGGATGGAGGAGGACCCTTATGTGCTGCCGGCATGGGCAGTACAGCCTTCTCACGCGCATGACTTCCTTGATACGATTTTCCCTTCAGATGAAGCGATTATTGAGGCTATGTCGGGAGTTGAGCCACCATGTGAAGAACTCCATCATAGATCGTACTTTCTTCCCGAGCTTGACCGCTTAGAGCATGAGGATTTTAGGGCGGTTCTTAGTGAGAGAGTTGGTAGTCCTATGGTTCGATTAAGCTCTCCTGGTCAGATGGCTGATGGAAACATGGCTAACATATCTTCAATGATTCCTATCAACATCTCTCGCAATCCTGGCAGAATAGGGAATGTCTATATTGGGGCGGAATGTTCCCATGCTAAGATTTTAGAATACATCGATCTATTTAAAGAATTCTGTGATATTTTTGCTTGTTCATACGACGAAATTCCAGGTATCGACCCTCGTATTGTCGAGCACGAGATTAAGACTTACCCAAATGCTAAGCCTGTTCGACAACGCTTGCAGGCAGTGAATCCAAGGAAAGCACCCGCGATTAAGGTAGAGATAGAGAAACTGTTGAAATCCAGTTTCATCTATCCCATTCCCTTGATGGAGTGGGTTTCAAACCCCATTCCAGTAGATAAGAAGTAGGGAGTGATCCGCATATGTATTGATTTCTGCGATTTGAATCGTGCCTATCCTAAGGACAATTTCCGCACACCATTTATTGATCAGACATTGGATGAGTGTGCGGGTAGCGAGGTTTTTTCCTTCATGTACGACTTTTCTAAATATAATCAGATACAAATTAAACCTGAGGACCAACATAAGATTGCATTTATTTGTTGTTGGGGAACTTTTGCATATCGAAAAATTCCTTTCGGCCTTAAAAATGCCGGAGCTACATTTCAACAGGCAAGACCTTGATCTTCCACGATCTCAAGTCAATTATCGAAGTATTTTTGGATGACCTTGCTGCTCATTCTCGTATGAGAATGTGTCATCCCTATCACTTGAGATTGGTATTCGAAAGATGCCGTCACTATTTGGTTAGATTAAATCCTCATAAGTGCATATTTTGTGTGAAGTCAGGTCATTTGTTAGGATTCATTGTTTCTAAAGAGGGTATAAGAGTCGACCCTTTGAAGGTTGACGCAATACTTCAGTTATCTCCCCCGAAGAGTATTCGTCATCTTCAATGTTTGCAAGGCATGGCAAACTTCTTACGAAGATTCATTGTCAACTTTGCCAATTTGAATAGAGGCTTCATGCGTCTATTGAAGAAGGACACCCCTTTTTGTTGGGATGAGCGAGCCGAGGAGTCCTTTGATGCACTCAAGCGAGGCCTAGAATCGGCCCTGGTGATTAGTCCCCCAGACTATAGCCATGATTTCCTACTTTATGTGGCCGCGTCCATGGAGATGATTGGTATGGTTTTGGTTCAAGAGGATGAGGAGCTCCATGAGCATGTCATATACTATCTGAGCCGAAACCTTATTGATGCAGAGATTCATTATTCTCATGTCGAGAAGCTTGCTTTAGCTACTGTACATGCAGTTCAGCGGTTGAGACATTATATTCTCCTTCGCCAGACCTTGGTTGTAGCCCATGTCAATCCATTTCAATTCATCCTCACTTGAAGGATGATTGGGGTAAAATATAATAAATGGATTGTCATTCTGCAAGAATTCGATCTCGAGTTTGTTTCGGCAAAATTGAAGAGTCTTTAATTTTTGCAGAGCTTATATCGGATTTCCTGAGCGAGGCCGAGGAGTTGGTTTGTGAAGATACGTTTGTTGATGAACACATCTTCTTAATCTCAACTTTAGACCCATGGTATGGGGATATCATAATATATTTACAAACATTGAAGACCCCTACTCACCTCTCGCGAGATGAACGACGATGATTACGTCACGTCTCTAAGAACTACCTCATAGTGGATAACACTTTGTATCGCCATGGGGTAGATTCCATTTTACAACGTTGTTTAACTCATGAAGAGGCTGAGGTAGTACTGAATGATTTCCATGGAGGGGCGTGTGGTGGTCATTTATCTAGGCTTTCTATAGCTCAAAATATCTTAAGAGCGGGTTATTTCTGGCCATCGATCTTTAAGGATTGTGTTGATGCGGTCAAGAGGTGCCACCCTTGCCAGGTGTTCACACGTAATATGCGCTTGAAACCTGCCCCGTTACATCCCATTATCACCGACGGTCCCTTCACTAAGTGGCAGCTCGATTTTATGGATTGCAACCCAGCTTCAGCTGGGGGGTACCATCATATTATAGTGGCTGTTGATTACTTCATGAAATGGGCTGAGGCTATGCCTACAGTTAAATTCGACGGTGAGACAGCTGCCCACTTTGTATTCAACCAAATTACTGCTCGGTTTGGGATTCCAAAAGAGCTTGTCACTAACCATGGCTCACACTTTCAGAACCGTATGATGGAGGAGTTGGCATCAAAACTAGGGTATAAACAAGAGCATTCCTCTTCTTACTACCCTCAAGCGAATGGACAGGTAGAAGCAGTTGATAAATCACTCAAATCCATTCTCCAACAAACCATCCCACAAAGCAAGAATAATTGGCACATCATGTTATATCCTACTTTGTGGGTATATCGAACCGCTATTAAGATTGCCACCGGTTTTTCTCCAATCAACTTGTACATGGAGTGGAGTCAATATTGTCAGTTGAATGCGAGATTCCTTCTTTGAAGCTAGTTGTAGAACTCTTACCAAACACTTCACCATTGGAGGAGCATTTGGTCCACCTTGAGCAACTTGATGAGCAGCGTCGGGATGCCTTGGTGGCTCTAGAAGTCAATAAACGTCACGTAAAGGTCCAGTACAATAAGTCTGTCTATCCAAGGAGGTTTAGTGAGGGAGACTTGGTCCTTTTGTGGGATCAACCGAAAGAACCCTTGGGGGCAAGAAAATTTAATCCTATGTGGCGGGGTCCTTACGTGGTCAAACGTGTGTTAGAGAAGGGTGCTTATGAGTTAGTGGATTACGAAGGAATGGCCTTGGCGGAGCCTAGAAATGGGCTCTATCTCAAGAAGTACTATGCATTATTTTCAGCCAAGGCTGCTTATTGTATATTAGTGTACAGTTTTGCATAGTTAGGTCTTTTTCTTATCGTGATCAAGTTTGTGATTAGTTTCCGTCTCTTTTGGCAGATGTCAATGGAATCTTCCACCTACATAGAATTTGCGGATGGTGCAAGCCGTCACACTCAACACTCAGCCTCTGCTGCTTGGGTGATTTATACTCCTATGGGTCAAGTACTATCTTCAGGAGGCGTATGTCTGCGACCATCTTCCAACAATGTTGCTAAATATAGTGTCATTATTGAGCTTCTACGGAATGCCATTTCACATAGTGTTCTCTCTCTTGAGGTACGTCTTGATTCAGAGTTAGTAGTGTCATAGCTGAATGGTTTTTACCATGTTAGAGATACGACGTTATTTAGAAGATTCTTACGTGTGAGATTATTAGAACGACAATTTGACAATATAACATATATACACATTCCAAGAATTAATAATCAAGTTGTTGACTCATATGCTAACTACGTGTTAGATTGGCATTTGTTTCATTCACAGTAAATTCATCACAAACACAATTTTTACACATGTAAATAAATAAACCGATCACCATAAAAAAATTTATATAAACATCCAAAATGTGATAGTACAGAGTGTCATGATACAAAATTGGGGCTCTCAAGCCACCAACATATAATACACGGTAATACAAAATGTATAGACTCCCAGGTATCTAATCCTGTGGAGGAGGAGGAGGGTTGTGATCATGGAAGGTCACCACGGCTCTAGCTAGCTGTCGAAATAATCGCACCCATGCGCGTGGTACACTCACCACCTGGCACTGCATAGCCGCAGGCAAGTCCTCAACTTGCGCCATGGGAACCCTATGTGTCAGTCTCACAAAATTGGTATGACTGCTCTAGAGCGTCCGCTCCACATCCACACCCGTGATATCATCTCCTCTTCCCCTTCATCTATGACGAGGGAAGCCTTCTGGCCGACGTGGTCCCATATCTGCACATAAATGGTAGATGTCATTATGTATTGTCACGCAAAAATATGTCTTTTGATTCCATATAATCAGAAAACACAAAAAAAATTAAATAACTCAAAAAATTTTAAAAAGAGAGGGTCGAGATTCGTTACCTATATCGTCGTATGCCGATCCTGGTGGTAGCGGCATGTCTGGGTGCCCCCAAAAATTTATCCCCGCATAGGGGTAGTCATCGATGGCAACTATCTATCGTCGCCACCATGGAAAGAAATCAACTGGATAGGGGTTGGCCACCCTACCACCCCCCAGTCTACGCATCGCATCTTCCCAACGCCATTGGGCCGGATCTCGAACCCCATGAAGAGGAACGTCCACTTTGGGGCTCAATCCCGGAACACGCTCAAAGAAAAACGTGCTCAGTATACTGCTAAACCCGAAGTTTCGCACTCTGCCTACCTTACACTCACTGAGATGATGTTTCATGTAGTGCTCCAGTCATAAATCGTGGGTCTCATGCACTCCACTACATAGAACATCAGAGGCCATGAGGCCTGGTGGAGTGATTCCAAGCCTGCTATCCTGCCCAATGTCAATAGTATGGCCTTTAGGCCCAGCACCTGTATAGCGTTGGTAGGGACCTGACTCCCCACCTTCTCTGTGTCTGGATAGCAGTACACTGCAATGTACTCGTTGATAGTCTGCCCACCTCTTTTCCCACCACGAGAACGAAGGTTCACTACTTTCCCTCGTCTATAAAGCCCTGTAATGAAGTATATGTCCTCCACCTCTATAGTGAGGGACATCCCATCTATCTGGAAGGACTCTGAGTCTGGATCCCAGTAATCCACCAGCATCTGTAATAGTCTTGGTTTGGCCCTCAAACCACCAAGACACCAAAACTTGTAGAGTCCACATGCACGTAGAGCTTGTTGAGCCATTAGATCAGCCCTTACTGCTTCCTCTACTTCACCATGTTCACGCTCTCTCCACTCTAGGACCATTCTGCACAAGAAATTGCAAATTTTCCCATTAGATTATTGAAAAAACCTTATGCGTGGCCTCATACGCGTCTGTTTTCAAAATAGCCGTGTATGTACATGGGTTTGGGGGCATTTTCTGCGTATATCCATCCCTATACACGGAAAAACCCTCGATTTTCGCGTGGGCCACAGAGCCCATTTTAGTTTGGCCTAGAAATCTTAATTGACCATGGAATTTGATAAAAATTGCATCAAAATGAAAGAAGAGAAGAGCATGGATTAATACCTGGAAGAAATGCTAGTGGATTCTGCCGGCTGGATCTCCTGGAATTCGATGTGGAAAATCTGAGCTCAAATGGGTAAAAGTTTCAAATGTTTTATAAGATTTTGAATTGTTTACTATTTATAGAAATTTTTCAAATATTTGAAAATTTTTACCCCCTTTCCTATAGTTTCGACATTTCTAACCATTTTGGACTGTTTTTGACATAATTCATGATGTAGAGGACCTTTTCTAGTGTCGTTTCAGCCGTTGGATTGACCCGTTCGTGCCGATCTCAGGTATCATGTCTAAAATGGCATATAGGTTAGGTTTCATCACCGTTTGCATTTTCCATGACCTTATGACCATTTCATCATAACCTTAGGTACGAACCCACTCTATTGTGTCACAGAACCTTCTTGCTGCTTTAAAAGTGGCATGATATGAGTGGTAGAGCTTCACCTTACATGGGTACCCTAGTTAGTGCCTTATTTGCATTTGGTGCCCATGCTGACGTTTTCTCCTTTAGGGTGTGGGAGTCTGTTGTATAGTACTACCATGACATTTCGCAAGAGCCTCATACTCCTCTTGATCTTTTGTTGGCCTATTTCCCTCAGGACTCCCTCATGTCAAGTTGTGAATGCATTATCATGAGCTTTTCCTGCCTTATTGAGCTTTATGCCGGCTCCCCTGACATTGCATTTCATCCATATAGCCCGAGATTGTCTCATGTCTAGCCATGCAGAGCCATTTTTTATATCATTCACAGCTTGTTTCCCTTTTTATCAGGAGGGGATTTTCCCCCAAGTGTTGATATCCTACACATGTATCCTTGCATTGCGCATAGGTATGTTCCACTGCTTGGAACTAGTTTGTTTGCCCTTATGACACTCATCTCCTCCTAGTTTGTAACTATAAAGCAATTTTATTCTTTTTCAAGCTTTTTAAATAATTGAAAAAGTCCAAAAAATCAAAAAACCAAAAAGCCGGACAAGGAAATATGTTATCTGTGGCAGTTGCCGAGTCATGTCACCTTCGAACAGAGCACTGTATATCACATCCATTGGTTGGGTTTATAGTTTGACTTTAGGAGCTGTACTCGTTTATCTGAGTTTATCTCCACCGACTCATTAAGCTTCCAGTCCCCATGGAGCCTCTGTTGATGCCTCTTGTGTCGCAGAGATGTCCCAATTTGTATATCGAGTCTATGTTGCCTTCATTCAGTCACCATACGCCATTATGCTCTTGTTCAAAGAAAGTTGAAGCCTGAGTCGGCCATTCCTCAGTTATCTTGACTTTGCATGTCGGCCATTCCCGGTATAGTTACTGGTTTGTGCACCTTATGATTGATTCCTTCCACATTATACAGCTTTGCTGAGTACCTCGTGTTGGATGATGGGGGATGCCTTAATGCCCTCCTTCCAACAGATTTCATCCCATCGAATTCAGTTCATTTATTCTGGGATTGGAATCTAGAGTCAGTTTGAGTGTCTTGATACTTGCAGTCATCAGTGGCAGGTTCTCTCACCATCGACAGCATTTGGAAATACATCAATGTCCCCTGGTCAATGGATCCTCTCAAGTGTTCGACCTCAACACATTTATTCACACTTGTTAGTTTGCACTCTAGTACCTTGATTCCCATTTTCATTATCAGTGGGTGATCTCGCATCTGTTAACGGTATACATCAATGACTGGTAATCGGATGATGGACTACTATGTTCGACCTCAACACCTCTATTCACATAGTAGGACATTTACTCATAGCGGTTTGTGTAGAAGACTTGCCAGATTGGTGGCATCTCTTATATGCTACCTCCTTGATCGTGCCATTGTTCATGAGATTTTAGCTCTCGTGACTTGATTCCAGTATATGTCAGACATTTCCAGCCATTATGGAGATCTTGATATGTTATATATCTTCAGCCATTATGGAGATCATGGTCCTTTGTATATCTTCATCATGGAGATTCTGATCTATGTATATTGTACGTGGCGATGACCACTTATGTGATATCTTGTATCATGCCTATTCATGGCCATTGTACTCTTATGTATCCGGGACTGCTATATGTATTTGCAGTTATGTGTAGAGTTGTATTATTGTACTATGCTGATTGGGTGGCTGGTCTTCCCATTAGAGGAAATTTGGGGTCTAAAATGGGCCTTATAAGAAAATGTGCCAACAATAAGTTCTTGTGAGTAGGAATTCAAGAACCAATAGAATTCCAATAAAATGAGTCAACCATAATGGTTGAATTGACATATTTGTCATAAAAAAAACTACTTTGTTTGTTCGTAGTTTCGACATATGTCCTTGTTTTTTTACTCAAATTTTGATTGGGAGATCTTGTTGGATGCAAAATTTGATTCTGCGTCCAACGAGTACCCACAATGCATACTTTTGACAGACCCTGCTACCCCAAAAATAAGAAATACCTAAAAAAACATGATGATGACATCATCATCACATTTTTTCAGGTATTTCTTTTTTTTGGTGTAGTGGGGTCCGTCAAAAGTATGCAGTGTGGGTACTCATTGGATGCAGAATCAAATTCTGCATCCAACGAGCTCTCCTGATCAAAATTTGAGTAAAAAAACAGGGAGATATGTCGAAAATACAAACACGAAAAATAGTTTTTTTTCTTTTTTCCTCCAAAATTAATAAATATTATTTTATTATTTTCCTTAGGAGGCCCATTTTAGACCTCAAAATTTCTCTAATGATTTGGGATTCTTCATCACTCCACTTCTAGGATGGACTTATAATGTATTTCGGCCATCGTATGGCCCCTCTGACCTCATACATTAGGGGGCATCTGTTATAGCTGATTTTACCATTCCAGGTGAATCACACTTTGTATGGCCTTCCCCTGTCCTGCTGCAAACTCCTTAGACCCCGTGGACCATTTTTTGTCCTTTGATGTTCCCTTGATCATCCCTAAAAACATGTGAAAAATGATACACGCAACTTTTAAGCCCTTAATCGTGTATATACGCAGGTTTGACCCCTAAAATCGCGTACATTGGGATGTGTGCAAAATCCAAATCCTTTTGGAGTTTTCCTTGACATGGATCTGACTCACTTGACTCCTGGCCTTCCCTATGCCTTGAGATCGCTCGGATTCGACCTTTCATTACCCCTTTGAAAAGCTATATAAGGAACTCTATGGTACATTGAAGGCATATGAGAGAATTGAGAGCAAAGAAACTATAGTCCATTGTTGCCGGAACTTATGCTTGAGTCTGCATCCCTTTGTCCCTTGGAGCACTTTTGTGTTCTTCCCAAGATTGCCTTTTGCTTGTGAGCTTGCTATCAAGAGATGGAGGATTGAGGTGGTGGAGGCCCAAGTGGGGGATTTAGTTTCTCTGGTTCGCAAACGTGCCGTCAGAGGTTGTATTTATTGTAATCTCTGATTTAAATTAATAGAAATATCTTTTCCTGTCCAATAATGTGTGTTTGAATGAATATTTTATCCATGGGATTATTTCAAATGCTTATACATTGTTGATTATATATGCTAGAATAGATCTAACACCATGATATATAGTATGATTGTATTGTTTACTTGTTGTTGAGGAAGTAATTTATCAATTCAAGCTAAAGTTGGAAAGCTCAATGGGGATCTACTTCAACCGTCTGGAATAAGGTACGAGGTATGATCCTTTAGTGTTAGACATTTAATTTCTATTGCATATTGGAAAATATTGATTTCTAGAGTCAAGTTGTCTGTTGTGGTACCCCAAGCCATAGGAATTTCTCTCTGTAACAGTCCAAGATCATTTGCACTTTGAATGGACTAATTTTGTTGGAGTTGGATGTTTTCAAGGATCTTCCTAATGTCGAGGTGAACTACGTGAGAATCTCATTAAACTGGGTGAACATTTCAGTTCATTGTCGACACAGTGCTTTCTCTATGAGTTTCTCTAGATCGTCAATTGCATGTCTATTTTATGTTTCTTTGGTCATCTTTGATCGAGTGGTGCGAGTAGATAGATACTATGAAGTCGAAGGCAGTTTCTGCCTGGATTGTTGAGTTTGCAAGTGTGTTTGAACATGCATAAGTTAGGTAACCTTGATAGAAGTGTCTACACACGAATTTAGCATGAATAAGCTCTGAACAAGATCTGATGCAAATGATCTGGGTTCTCAGACGCATAACGAGGACAATAGTTTGATTGAATGAATCGAGTACTGTTTTGGATGAAACATATTAAGAATAAGCAAAGCAATAAATACACTACACACAAAAAAACATACACACATACAAAATGCAAGAATTCGAACCAATATCGGTTACTTCATTACTGTTGTATCATGCTCATTACTCCCCTCGTATATTACAATAATGTATTTTACTAAATAGAGTGTTGAGAATGCTTGGGTTGTCTTCCCATTACGTTTAGTTACAAGAGAAGTTGGAATGGTTCAGAAGTTCAACCATTACAGACCATTGGAAGACAGAGAGACTATCTATAGTAGTCGTGTCGATCGTTGGTGTCGACAATTCCTATTGAGGTCGTGTTGAGGTTTGGACTTGTAGAAGTCGATGATGAACCTGTCGAGGTCGAAGTCGGAAACCAATGCCAACTGTTGGGTGGATCATCCTGAGAATGGTGTCAATTACACCTAAAGGGAACCCCTCCATAATCGAGCAGTTGAGTATGTCAGAAATACTTAATTACTTCTTTTATGTTTGGATTCATGATGTAAAGGATGAGAAATACTTGCAGAGGCAGAAAAAGGAGAATTTTGAGGGCCTATTACAAGAACAACCGATGTACTAGGAGTAGAGTGTAAATCTCCTTGAATATTTAAAGCTTCATACGCTTCTAGATTTTTAAATTGAAAGGAGAGGTTTAGGGATTTTTTTGAGGAAAACCTTTAATTTGAGAATCTTGATTTTCATGATAATTGCTCCAAGTGCCTAACTTCCTTGGATCTTACAGGCTCTGGAATTCGCTTGACGTAGGATTTGCTTTGGTATGCCTTTTACTAGATTCTATCTTTGCTTCAATGGAGTCAACGGGTGAACTTTCAGCTTGATTCTTGGCCCTTGCTCTCCACTTTGTGTCAAATCTTGATCGTTGTTGTGCCCAGAGAAAAATCAAATTCGAATTCTCCGCTCCTCGACAACGACACCATTTTCATGTCAACTCCTACTTGTCTTATTGATGATTTTCGTGAATATTGGGATTGTTATTGTAATTGGTCATTATTAGGAGGTTGTTAGATTTAATTAGATTTGAAATATTCTCTCTAACTAACTCTCCTATATTTAATATATGGTTGAGGAATTATTTCACTAGTTTCTTAATTTAGTTAAGATAATATCTATTTTAAACAAGAACTTGATGTGTAAATATGTAACTTGTTTGATGTAATAAAATATACATAAGAGGTTTGTAGAAACTATGTCTACTTTCCATTTGTATACATCACCTACCCATGTCCTAATCAATATGACCACCTGATTGAATTTAATTACCTACCCATGTCCTAATCAATATGACCACCTAATTGAATTTAATTGTGTGTTCCATATATTTAAAGATTACTTATCATTATTTAAAGTGTAACTATATGAATTATGGATGGAATAAGAAAGAATATATAAATAGATAAAATACATTTCAATTATTTAAATTCATATAACACCAGTATAGATCCATCTTAATTATGGCTCTACCAAGCATTCAAGAGGGATCATGTTCTCTTGAGGTGCAAACCCTTTTTAATTTAGAAAATGTCTAATAAGTATTCCTAAGTTGGAAGGGAAATGACCAACTTGCTTAAGTAATTTCAAAATAGGGTAAATACTAGTAGAAGAATGAGATGAGTCACATTATTAATCATATAATCAAATAGTTTTCCAAAAATTGCTTTACTTCTCTTATTTTTTAAACTAATAATGAATATTAAGGGTAATTAATGAGTAAAATAATCCATATAAAATTTTAAAATCTAGATTTATTGGAATTTGAAAAACATTTTACCATCAAATTGAGATTTTAAACATTTATCCAAATGTTTTTAAGAAATGACTTGTTTTTCTCTATAACTAAAAATGAACATTACATGTTAGTGTTAACCTTGACTTGGGAATGAGTAAGGATGTAAGCGGTTTAAGGAACATGGTTTTAGTGGCCCATGGTTTCTTGCTAGTTGCGTCTACAACTCAAATGGGTAAGATGTGTCCCCTCTATAACCTTGATGTGGCACATGTAGGCTCAATTAAAATAATAATAATAAAAAGTAAATAATAAAAAAACTTATAACATGTCCCCTTATTACTAAAAAGGTAAAACACATTTATGTAATTATATATCAAATTTCAATTTAAAATTTAGTTGACTTGAAACCTAAGCAAACATAATGTTAAGAATAAAATATGTGATAAAAATAAATTACAGAATAATAGCAGCGATTACAATGAAATATTACAACCATATTTATAAGGTTTCATTGTAACCTATTCTTGAATAGCTGGTCCATGCATGCCTTGCGATTTATTTGCTTAGGCCATCTTCGTAACTGATCAGTCCACCTCCCAGTTCATCTGTGGGCCGTTCTCTTGCGGGGATCACTACGTGTCCCCATGATATTTCTCGTCCTTTGCCTCTGTCCACTTGGAACTATGTATGGACAAGCGTATGGACACCGGTCGCCATGTGACAACTTTTTTCAGTTTATGCCTACCTCTGTAACGACCTCACACGACCTCACACGGAAATGTCGTCCTTGTTTGATTGAAAAAAAAATTGGTATTTGTGGAAGTTAAGTTTCTGCAAGTCACTCACTTATATTTAAGAAGGTTAAGTCTCCACATGCCATTGGTTCAATTCCAAATAAAATTCAATAAATGTAATAGATGTCAAATTCCTTTTGATTTTTACCATATAATTAGCGCATGATTTCTTGTCAAATTCCACTTACAATGTGATACGTTTTGTCAAATTTCTTGTCTATACTCGATGCTTAATGCTTGTAGTATTTATGCCGTCTTTGAAACGCGTAAACAACCAACGAATTAAAGTTCAGAGAGTGTGGTGTGACGTCAAAGCAAACCCATGAATCTGAAAACCGAATCTTCCACTCAATGGGCCAAATGCACCACACGTTCCAGTCAATTGGCACCCCTACCAAAATCCAATTCGCAGTCAACACAGCGCAATTTCCAAACAACTTTCTTTCACCTCTCTATTCCGCAGTCAACACGGCGCAATATTTTATAACTTTTCAACAGTTCCGCAGTCAACACGGCGCAATATTTTATGACTTTTCAACCTTCCTGTGCAGCTTTTCCAATGACTTTAAAGGAGATGGGAATGCAATATATGATTAATTCACAGACATTTGAAGAACGCTGCAGAGAGAAATGGATAACACTCTTCTTATGTCGATGCTTCTCAGCTTTCTCATATTGATGGACGCTGTGACTGCCGCTACTTTTAGTTCCTCAAGGGAGCCGCCATATTCTGCTGATTCTCTGGAGGATTCAGCATATCTATTTAAACTTAGTGATCAAACGGACTTGGAGGCGCTTCTGTTGTTCAGAAAGGCGATTACATTGGATCCACTAGGATCGCTGTCCAATTGGAGAGCTGAGAATTCAAAGAATGTATGCTCATGGAATGGTGTTTACTGCACACAGCACAAGTCTAAACGAGTGGTTGCCCTCATCCTTCCTGGAATACGTCTGCAAGGTACTATTTCGCCATCTATCGGCAACCTTTCCTTATTGCATGAGTTGGATCTTTCAAATAATAGTTTGACAGGGACCATACCAACACAATTGGGTCGTCTAGTCAAGTTGGAATATCTCGAGTTAGGCAACAATTTTCTCACTGGAAGTATTCCAACTTCTCTGAGCAATTGCACATCTATGCAAGAACTGTACATTTATGCGAACAATCTCACTGGTCATATCCCTCCAGCTCTGGGCAACTGTACTCAGCTATCGTCTCTTGCTTTTTCTTCCAACTACTTGAGTGGAAGAATTCCAGTGGAATTGGGCTTGCTACAGAACTTAGAGAGCCTGTATCTGGGTTCCAACCACTTGAGTGGGAGAATTCCAGTGGATTTGTGCTTGCTGCAAAACTTGGAGACGTTGTCTCTAAAATCCAATAAATTGACTGGAAATATTCCACTAGAATTGGGCTTGCTCCAGAACTTACAGGAGCTGTACCTACATTCCAACAAGTTGAGTGGAAGAATTCCAGTCGAATTGGGCTTGCTGCAGAACTTGGCTTATCTGTATCTATACTCCAACCAGTTGAGTGGAACGATTCCCACATCTCTAGGGAATTGCACAAGGATGATATATTTGATGTTGTTCGACAACAAACTTAGTGGAACAATCCCTGAGGATATCGGCAAATTTGTCAATTTAACCTGGTTAGATTTATCCAAAAACGAGTTGAATGGAAAGATTCCCGCATCTTTAAGTAACTCTAAACAATTAGAGCGGCTAAAGGTGTCCGAGAACAAACTTAGTGGACATCTAAACATGGAGTCAGCCATGTTGGATGTTCTGTCTGCTCATTCTAACAGATTTTCTGGGACTCTGCCTCTATCTTTGGTGAATTGTACTAAGCTTACTCTATTAGATGTAAGGAGAAATAGATTGAGAGGTGAGCTTCCTAAATACCTTTCATCTTTTGAAAGGTTACGAGTTTTAAGTGTTGGTTACAATAAGCTTCAAGGTGGTATATCTGAATGGATCACAAATCTTTCCAGGTTACAGGTTTTGGATTTATCTAATAATAAATTAAGTGGAAGAATACCTTTTAATGTGGGAAGACTCCAAGGATTTGGGAGCCTTGGGTCTTCTCAAGTTAGTGGTGATACATTATATGAAGATGTGCAGATTGATATCAAGGGGTTTGAGTATACTATAACATATGTGCTGCAGGCAAACACTATATTTGACTTGTCCAACAATAATTTTATTGGAGAAATACCTTCAAGCATGGGAAATTTGAGTTCCTTGCGATTGCTTAATTTGTCTGGAAACCACCTACATGGAAAAATTCCTATATCTCTTAGTAAGATATCTACTTTGGAACAATTAGACTTGGCTAAAAATAATTTGAGTGGAGAGATTCCTCAAGAACTCTCTAACTTAACCAAGTTGGCATTTCTAAATGTATCATTTAATAGACTATGTGGCCAAATCCCACGAGGAACACAACTTGATACTTTCAATACAACTTCATTTCAAGGGAATACATGCTTATGGAGTCCTTTACAATCATGGGAAGAAACAAAGAATACAAAAAAAAGAGGAGATGGAGCTTCTGCAAATGATCATAAAGGTGAGGGATGGGTAAGTCATATAGATGAACATATCTCATTAATTGCATTGGGATTAGGAGTAGTAATTGGATTTGGTGGAGTTGTAATATTGATAATTATATGGGATAAAATGTGGCATTGGATGGTACCTCCAAATAAAATACCATTTTATGGAGTGTATAGATTTCCTAAATGATTGATGGCCCTGTTTCTTAAGAAATGTATACTCTAGAGCACCTGAAATGTCATTTTATGGAGTTTATAGATTTTCTAAATAATTGTTAGATTTTTTAAATGATTGTTACCAATTACATTTTTATCATGTGTATTGTATATCAAAATAATATATAATATTTTTGTCACTAATAAATGTTTAATAATTATATATTTAAAAATTAAACAAAATATCCATATGTTTACATTTTTATTATTAAATTTTTCAATTTCTAATATTTTATATTAAAAACAAAATTCTCGTACAGTTTTCTTCTTCGTCTTTTACTTTTTAGTTTACAGATGCGCTCTAATTTATATATATAACAGGTTATTAAATGATTGTTTTTAAGTTGTAACTTTATATATTTATATATATATATATATATTGATTGACTGAACATGTTTTTAAATGATTATTTTTAAATTGTAATTTATTTTAATGGTAGTGTATACTATTTATTTGAATAAGGGAGTATCTTCTCTGTTTTATTCTACAAAAGATGTTACTCATTATATGTTAAAAAATAGAAAAGATTATGTGAAAAAGTTGAGACATGTGATACCATTTTTGTGTGCACAGTTAATTTAGAATATTATCACATAATTTATAAATATTATTTAAATACTATTAATTGTTTTAAAGAAAAGTAATGATCTTTAATTGCATGTAATCCATACATACTTAGTATATTCAATGCTTCATATACTATGTATTTTACGCGTCTTTTATCCTCTATTAATAGTGTGTCTATAAAGCGACGTATGGTTTGAATGTTTGGTTTTCATATGGATTTTGCATGCAGCAGATCTTGACGCTTTTTGTAGGGTGTTTAGATCATTTTTCTGAGGATTATACATTATTGAAAAGATTAGCCCATTTTCCACAATAATTTCCACACTTTTTGTAAAGTGTTTTGATTCAAACTCATAAATAAATGAATAGCAATTGTAGCTTTAAGGTTTTGTGTATGCTATGGAAGTGAGTTTCCTGCAGAAAGCACACTAAAAGAGTGGTTGCCCTAAACCTCCATGGACTAAGTCTCCGAGGTACTCTTTCGCCATTTCTCGGAAACCTTTCCTTATTGCATAAGTTGGATCTTTTAGATAATAATTTGACAAGGACCATACCAACAGAATTGTGTCGTCTGCACGGGGTTCACTCAATGGAGTTTTTACATAACACGACCGTCGTTCGCACGATATTAAATAATATCCTTAATTTCACTAAATATTGGAAAATTCCTCATAAAATTGTATTGTTGAACCCCCTCCTAATATACCTTTCCAATTAAGAAAACCCCTAGTTTCACTAAATATTGTAGGTATCCATTTTTATCAACTCATTTTTAACACCCACTTTATATCATATTTTCAAGGGAAAACATGATGCTAAATAAAATAATAGTATAATGCTAATAATGATCACACCGAGATTGTGGGAGGGGGGAGACTGGTTGAATAATGGAAGACCCAATGAAATAGTAATGGGGAAGGAAAGATGCATGAAAGCCATCCCATTCAAGAGATCACTGTAACAAAGAATGTAGAAGGCTGATAGTCCAACAATTAGTGCAATGCTTAGAAAATATGATAATTGCAGATGTTTCACACCATAGCATGTCAATCTACAATATTTTATCATGTAAATACAAGTATAGCCATAAAGAACACATGTTTTCTATAAGCTTAATAAATTAAACTTCATAAACAATTCAAAATTGAAACCCTTTCGTGGATGGACTTCCCTATCCTCCTATGTAAATAAACATCATTGATCTTTAAACCCAAATGAACATAGAAAAATTCTTTACCTAAGATTAACATGTTGACTACTTGCTCTAGTTTGCAAAAAATGAATTGATACAATGCTTCTACAATCTTGTTGTATTTCATCTCTCAATACCTAACTTGGTTAAATGGGATTTTGCGGATCAAAATATTTTATCAGAATGCTCAATTTTATGATTTTCATTCACTTCTTGAAAGAATTTATTTAAAAGTATGATAAAGAATTGATCATTTTTATTTGGAAGAATCTATTTTAAAGTATGAAAATGAATTGATCATTTTTATTTAGAACAAAGAATATTGATTTTTACAAGTTCTAAATTTCATTTTAAAAATATTTTTTCCTTTAAAGAATTTGTTTTTTTGACAAATTTAAATAAATTGATTTAAGCTTAAACTTAATCAACTTGATCTAAGTCTTAATATCATATACTTTAAAAATTAAAAATGATGGAATAACATCATATTTATTAAATTTTATAAGCATTAATATTTTATTAAAAAAATATAATGTTGAGCTTGTATATTAGATGTAATCTACTTCGATATTCAATCAATAATTTTCATTTTTTTAAGATGACTTTTCATAATAAAATTTTAACTATAATATCACTTATAAATTAAGTTAAATACATTTAATTCTTTATTTTGAAAAGTAAACTAATCGCATAATTCAAAACACTATTTGTTAGTATTATTCCTCCGCTTCTAAAACTTATCATTTCAACCCAACCCAATAATGTTTTTTCATTCCAAAGCAAGTATATCTCTTGGCTTTATGATACTTTTACTTCTAAATTGAAATGACCTTTTAAGTATTTTTTATTAATAAAAAGTAATTGCATTCAAATACAATTGAAAAGGTACCTTTATTGACTTAGTGGTGGATTTCTTTTTTTTCCAAAGAAAAAAATCGTAAATAACTTTATTCACATTTGGTAGATGGCCCTCATAGTCCATTATACAAAATACAACAAAAATGTTGTCGGTTACAATATTTGCCTCAAATAGCACAAATCCACAATCCAATTCTAATGTTCATAGATCATCAAATCATAAAGTTCACTAAATCCTTGCTAACAGATATGGTGGATTTCACGTGTCTAAGAGCTTTCCGTATCCCTTTTATTATGCACATCTTCAAACCTCCATTGTATTTTCTTTGTTTTCTTTTCACCTTTAGAGGAACGTTTTAAGCGGAAGTGGAGATTGCGTTACAAGAGAGTCATTCATTCTTGACATTATGTGCTTAATGAAGAGTGGAGATTAATCAAGTCGAATGTCATGAATATATTTATAAGAATGTTTTTAGACTTATATATGAGGTTATATCTATTTGTATATGCATTGGTATACATACTTGTTATATGAAAATTTTTAAATAAAAATTATTATTTTATTTGACTTTTATGTAAATGATTTATGGAATTTTTATTTTATTTGACTGTTATGTAAATGATCCATGGAATATTTGTAATGCTTCATTTATATTGAAGTAAAATTTTTGCTTTAATATAATCATATTGACTCTGCAAAGTTCATGCCAGAGGGGATGAAGCTTCAAAATTTTGAAGTTCAGGGAAAAGAAACAATGCCATGTTTCTAAAAGAAATTTATTCGATGACCACCATGAGACAACCACACCAGATTTCATTCAAGGAGGAAGCTAATTGGCTGTTAATTCACTAGATCGTTGAAAAGAATATCAAATCAAATTTAGGGTTTAATTAATGGTTAAACACCTGCTGCATAAGAGTTTTATTAATTGTTACTTGAAAGAGTTTAATGCCTCGACAATTGCACGTATTTAGCCAAGGAAAATGTAAGTGGCCAATATATCATTAATCTCAACGACTACTCCAACAAGATTGTGGGGAAATTTATTGCGGTCTCACCAAAATTGATAAAGGGTTATCTTCCCAATTCATTGTTTCTGCCATGCGTTTTAGGACTATAGAGAAGAACCTTCCCACACATTAAGGTTGAATCTCACTAGTCAACACCTAAAAGGAGTAGTAATCAGTAGAGATTCAGCTGGGAGTTGCACAGGAGAACACACATGAGTTATACCAAAGCCGAAATCGCAAGAGTAAAATTACATTGGCATAAAATTAGACTTTCATTTAATATGTATTAATTTCTAATCTCTTTCTTTTGACAAATGTGTAGAAATATTTCAAATATTGAAATTAAAAGATCATCAAAGGCTGTGTAACCGCGGGGATACAGAAAATTGCCAATAATTACTGACGGGAAATAAGGATTTGTTTCCATAATGCTATCAATGTATTTACTTAGCCAAATTGCAACTTTGGCTTTTATCTTTTAATTGGTGTGCTATCTCAATGGGAAGATGGTTAACCTCATTAAGATAAGGATCAATGCAGATCCAACTATGGAAGTTTTAATGCGACCAAGAGAAGAATGTTCCTTCATCTTTTGAAATTAAGGTTTATAACACCAATAATGTGTCAACATAAGGAGTCTTAAAATTTCCATGAGACTGCAACATTTGCCACGAAACTAGCAAGATAAGGGAAGTATTTTACTTATAATTTTATTTCTCTTTAGCAATAGTTCTCTTATTTTAATGCGTCTTATGTGTCGATATACTTGGAGGTTAATTTCTTTTGTAATGGAAGAGATCAACCACTTCTTTTTAAATGATAAAAACTACATCATAACATGTCAATACCACCGAAGTAAGAGCTCAAGATCGTAGTTCTATTGTGCATGTGATCATGGAGGCTAAGCTAGATCACAACCATGTGATCATTGGAGCGTGCGAGGAGGAGGGGCATTTAACCCAGGACCGGTAAGCCATTAATCCAACAATACCCGAGAGAGGAAGTGGGCAGAGAATGTACCACACGGCGGAGGAAAGAGGGAAGGCAGGATAGCGTAATGAATGGGAGGATCCTTCGGGATGGAGCGTGAAAAGGAGGCCAGTTGTTGGAAGGTGACGCAAGGCGGTGGGAGGAGGGATGTGTGGAGGAATAAGGGTAGGGGGTAGAAAGAAGAGGGGTTGAAGAAGGAAGGGAAAGGAGGGATAAGGGGAAGGGGAGATGAAAGGAGGAGGGGTGGAGGGATAAGGTGGAAGAAGAGGGAGGTCCTTAGAACTTCTTTTAGGGAAAGGGATAGCCAATGTTAGGATTGAGAAGAGGGAGGGCCTCTTAACTTGTAAATGAAAGGAAAGCTTCTGACGAACCATTATGGAATGAATTTGATGATAGGAGTGTTTTCGTTCTGGCTGTAATGGCCTTGTGGAAGGGAGGCCCCCATGTCAGCCAAAGCATCCGCTGCAGATTTATTGTGGCGAAGGATGTGAAATGTCTCATAGGAATTAGTCATGAGAAGCTTTGCTTTGTCATGCAGGCGGCGACAATTGACTAATCCAGAGGGATATCCGTTGATCAATTTGAAGATGACTTGTCGAGAGTCTCCGAATATTATTACCTTATGGATATTTTTAGTGACTAAGAAGTGTAGGCCCTATAGGAGTGCCAACCACTCAGCCTTGTTATTGATCCTAGATCCTAAGCCCCAAGCGAAGGTTTGTTCAACATGTCCTCTGGGATCCAGGAGGATCCCCCCCACACCTGCCACCCCTGGGTTGCCTTTCGAGGCACCATCAAAGAAGAAGGCATATGAGTTCTTCTCCCTAATCCAAGACTTAAATTCATTGCTAGATAGTTGTATCTCCCACGGAAATGATCTGCATGATTGGGATGCACTGTATTTGAATCTTTTGAACTGAAGGGAGCTCGTCTCTTTTAGGAAAATTTTGCACCGAGATGAATAAGGCTCAGGAATGCATTCCTTTGAGGGGAAGCTGATGTTGTTCGAGGCAAACTTCTCAACTATCATTCCTATTGCTTTAGAGGCTATACGGGCCGGAATAGCTTTTTGCTCCTTAAAGATGGACTCATTCCTAGAGAGCCACAATTGCCAGCAAAGGTTCTTAGGGATAGAGGCCCAGAGGCAACTCATAATTGGTTTCTTGCTTAAGGAGCAGGGAAAATGATTGGGCCAGTCCTTAAGGAGTTGAGCTATTGAGCCTGGGAGGTTTAGAGCAAGACCCGGGGGGAGGATGATCTTCCAGACTATTAGGGAGATTTTGCACTGAAGGAAAATATGGCTAGTGATTTATTCGTCCATGTTGCACAGAGCGCATCTAGAGGGACCAATTATGCCTCTTTTCCTTAGATTTTCAGCTTTTAAGAGCTTATTATGCATAAGGATCCATGTAAACATGTTTACCTTGGGAATGCTGTCAGGATGCCACACCTTCTTCCATAGTCTATCCACGGCAATCGGTTCCATAGATAGTCTTTTATATCCTTCTTTAACAGTATATTGTCCTGATTTTCCCCATCCAATGTGATCCCTAGCTGCAACACGCATTGGGGACAAGCCGTGAAGAGAGGAGAAAAAGGATGTTGCTGCATTAGCCAAATGAGCTGGAGGAAATAAATCCTTCCAACCGATCCATTGTCCCTTCCTATCCCACTAAGAGAGGTCAAAAAGGGTGATGAGCCCCTGCTCGCAAGCCCATTCAGCAAGAGGAGCCAGACCTGGGAGCCAAGAGCGAGAAGGATGCCATAAAATGTTTCTTTTCCAGACGTTGATCTTTTTCCCATTCCCTGGGATCCAATAGTAGTCTGCTCAAATTGTGTTAAGAGAAGCTTTGCATAACTGCCAGAGAGTAGTTCCTTTGCCTATCCAAGCACTATCCAACATTTTTGACCTAGGCCTTCTGATATATTTTTTCCTAATGACTTCCTTCCACCACTCTTTCCTTCCTGTAACCAGTCTCCATATCATTTTAGCTCCCATGGCTTTATTCATTTGTTCGGGGTCCCTGATGCCTAGTCCACCTTGATTTTTTGCTCTTTTAACCGTGTCCCACTTTACAAGATGGAATTTCTTAGTCTGGACTTTCCTCCCTGCCATAGGAGTTTTTTGATTTCCTTACAGATGCTCTTAATGACATTTTTAGGAGCAGGAACCATTGAGCTAACATAAATAGGATAGGATGAGAGGATGGACTGAATGAGAACCATCTTTCCTGCAATATTTATCCATTTCGATCCCATGGATTGTATCTTGGCTTTGATTTTTTGAATAATCAGGCCCACATGGAGGAGACCAAGAATTTTTTGACAATGGAGATGCCCAAGTAGGTAAAATGAGTCCAGTTAGGATTGGATTTTATTTGCAGGATTTGGGATATGCTGCGAAGAGTTGTTATATTGCAATTCCACCCATATAGTTGGCATTTATTCAATTTTGCTGAGCTTCCAGAAGAGCGGAGAAAAAGGTCAAGGGGGATAAGAAAGTTTCTAGTAATTTGAGTGGATGTTATCCCAAGAAAGATTGTGTCATTGGCGAAAAAGGCATGGTTGAAGGGGAGGACTCCATTCCTAAAGGAAAGACCTGGGAGAGATCCTTCAGATTGAAGTCTGAGCAATCTTCTGCTAAGGGAGTCAGCGACCAGAATAGAAAGGAATGGGGAAATAAAACCGAATTCCTCTCTGCAGCACAAGTACATCCTGGCCGCTACTGATTATTTCACTCGCTAGGTCGAAGCTATCCCGCTGCGCAAGATTAATGAAGACGAAGTCATCAGCTTCCTGCAAGATCATATCATGACCAGGTTTGGAGTTCCAATTTCGTTAGTTTTTGACAATGCTAAATACTTTTCATCAATTAAGTTAAATGCTTTTGCTCATGATAAAGGAATAAAATTGCATTATTCTGCTAACTACTATCTGCAAGGAAATGGCCTGGCTGAATCCTCTAATAAAAGCCTGATTAGAATTCTGAAGAAGACGGTAATAGAAAACCAGAGAAGTTGGCACTCAGCCTTACCCAATGCCCTTTGGGCTGACAGAGTCACCCCCAAGTCTGCGATAGGAGTGTTACCCTATACCCTTGTGTACGGTAAAGAAGCCATCCTTCCCCCCAATATCATGCTACCATCTTCCATGTTAGCTCAAGAGTCTAGTGGGTCGGAGAATGAAGTTTTACAGATGAGAATATATAATCTCCTGAAAGCAGAGGAGGCTAGATCTAAAGCCAAAGAACGCTTTAAGCTACAAAAAGAGTCAGTTAAGAGATGGTTTGACAAGCATAAAGCTAGGACAAAAGAATTTGAAGTAGGAGACTTAGTCCTCAAATGGGACCACCCCCATGATGAGAAAGGAAAGCATACCAAATTCCAGCAGTTGTGGGTAGGCCCTTTTCAGATTTTAACAAAGCTTGGTCCTTCTACTTATAAATTGCAAGATCTACAGGGGTGGGAAGAGAATTTACAAGTGAATGGTTTGGTTCTCAAGCCTTATTTTTCTTGATTTTCTGAGTTTTTCTGTCTTGTATATAAATAAGTTGTTTAGCTGTCTTTTGAGCCATGTTTTTAGTTTGTTTTAGTTTAAGTTTTATTGATTTCAATAAGGGAAGTAAATCTGCGGTTGCATGGGAAACGTCCGAAATTCCTGGGAGTGATAAACGCTTTTGGTATCAGACTGTGTGGTGTTGTTTATCTGAAATAATTTCTTCCAGTTCAACAGTTTTCTCAAATAGCTCCGTGTGCATTGAAGTCCCGCTTAACCCCTGTGAAATAAATCAGACTCAAGGAGTCCGGAATACTATGCTGAGGCGCCATCCACTTCACACTTAAATTGTTCTAAGAGGCCGTAGCAGAGGACCAATGGAAAAGAGCAAGGTGAACAGTATATTAATATAAATGATCCCATGCCAGAAACGAATGCCAAAAGGCAAATAAGAGTCAGAAAACTCCTCTAAAAGCATCATACATTAAAGCAAATGCTGAATCATAAGTACTAAATTGCCGAAAGATCCTCTCCGTCCGTGAGCTGAAACCTGAAGTACACCACTCACACAAAAGGACACTATGGGATAGAGGATCCTGAATTTAAATTCAGTAAGAAAGGCATGTAGGAGGACTCGTGTAAAAAGGACAAAAGTCCAAAAGTACAAAAAGTACCAAAATGGCATGGGAATGAGGAACAAATGAATATTTCTGTTTACCATATGCTAAAATCCTATGGCGTCCAAAGCTATTAGCCACCTGAAAACAAAGGTAATAATGAAACTCATCCTCTGGCCTCAACATAGTTATCTGGACTTGACGATTATGGTTTCCACTCTCCCTAATTGGACTGACATCAATGATTAAGGGTACACACTTCTGTCATTTGAGAAATCCATATTGCTGGAAGAATTTGAAAGGATGCATTTGTTGTTAGACAGTCTGTCACTCAAAGATTAATTGCCTAGAGATCTAGGTTCACCAGGTAATCGCCAGTTGTTGCTGCTGCAACTTTTCTCCCCAAGTTTCTTAAATTTTGGGCCCCTCCTTATCATTTAAAGTTGTTTGATCTCGTGAGGTCTTGCTTTAACTTTGGTTGATTCTGAATATAAGATTGCGGCTTGTTTTCAGAGTTCATTTGTGTTTGATTTTTTGTGTTGGATCGCGGGTGTGAATTTGGAGAAGTCAAATCCTTGTCCTTCAAGGCCGCCTTTTCGCAGGAAGAATGACTTTAGCTGTTGCTGATCCTTAACTGTTCAAAACGCTTAAGTTTTCTTGAATCGGGCGTCTTCTTATGTTGAATCAGAAGCTCCAATCCTTCTCCCTTCCGCCATTGCGGCTCCTAAAGCGATTCAGCTTCCGATGTCCAAACACTTCCGACGTCCGATGTGAAGTTTTCCCGCTCGCGTGCATTAACCTTTTTCCCTTTCGCCGTTGCGGCTGGGAAAGTCATTCCACGTCCGATGCCAAAGCCTTCCGACTTCCGATTTAAGTCTCTCCAGCCTGCGTTTTTGCACCACTTTAGCTCTTTTCCCTTCCGCCGTTGCGGATAGGAAAGTGTTTCCGCGTCCGATGCCAAAGCCTTCCGACTGCCGATTTATATCTTTCCCGCTCAAGGCTCAGTCGAAATTCTTTCTTGATTAACAGATACACCGGGTTGTTTTCTTATGGTTAGCCGTTTCAGATGAATAATTCTAATGTTTAAAACACTTTTCCAAAGAATGATGCACAACCATTGACTGCAGGTAGGACGAAATGCCGGCAAGATCGCGAGGAAAAGGATGAAGTTGAAGGCAACCAAACGCAGAACCGAAAAGTCCAGCAGTTACTCAACTGCTCATGAGGACACGCCAGAGAAGAGGCATCTGAAGCGTTGGGAACTAAAAGGTCATGAACTGGGAGGCAGCCCAAACGATCAGCTGCTGTAGTTTAAATATGGAAAAGATAGGACTTAGAAAGGACTTTTTCCCTGGAGAAATTTGTAAACCATTTCTTTGTAAGAGGAACTATTTCGTTTTACAATCAGAAACTGCAACGTTTGCCTGTTGGAGAAAGCGAAATGTGGAATGTATCAATGCAACTAAATGAATAATGTTGAAGAGGAACTACTTCGTTTTCATCTGTGTTTCATTTACTGTGAGAGTGTTTGACTTCCTAAACCTATGTTCTTGTTGAATGTTCTTCAGTATATTTCATGATGTTTTCCACTGTGAGTAATAAGTGTTGTTCATAAAACGATTGGCTATTTGGTTGTTTGAATATCTGTAATTGTTCATGTGTCTTGAATGAAGTATCATCTATCTGTAACTCTTCATTATGCACGTATAAATGTATTACTCACCAATGAATGATAATTATGCTCCCTAGGGATAGTTTATATTTTTAGTTTATTTTCTTGTCGTATGTGATTTGAATGCTTGTGAGCCTTAAGACGAGAGGTAAGAACCTGTGCACCTGCTCCTTGTATTTTCATCACCCTGCATTGTTAATTAGGCACTTGCATTTCATAATTTAGTCAAAATACAAAAACTCGGTGGACCAAGCCCCAACCGGTAAACCCTTTGTTTGTTACTTTGACCTACGGTAGCCAGACCGCAAACCGGACGGATTCCCTATACCAAACAGTGAACGGGCTAGTTGGGAACGTTGATTGGGGAGAATCCCTTAGTGTTGCTACTTGCGATTTTCAAGGCCTCAACAGTTTTGGCGCTAGAAGGAGGGCAGCCGGTGCATGGCTGGCCGAGGAAACCTGTTTTCCCGAGAATATTCCACCGGTAACAGTCCTGAAAGCAGTGGGTTCCATAATCCAATTCCGGAAGAAAGAGAACATCTATATTTTGTTGGTAACGAAATTGTTAATGATCTGAGAAGGCATACCAGGGCATACGTAAAGAAGATTGGAGGATTACCAATCATCCCCAAATTACCCAGAAGAGAGTATAAAAAGAAAGATTGGCCTGTAACAGAAGACCCAGTGTTGGTTGGAGACTGGGAAGAGCTTGTAGAATCTACCTTACAAGAATTTGAACTACCTTTGAATCAAGAAGGCCCAGATACCCCTTACAGTTCTCCTGCTCACACTGCTGTTGGTTCACCCCCTCGTTCTCCACCTCAACTCATGGCCGGAGTAAATGCAAACCAGCCTCCCAACCCACCTAATCCACCACCTGCATGGAGAGCCAGATCACCTCTAAATCTAACACCTCCATTACATGATTTACCTCAATCCTTTGAAAAATTGCTGCCTAAATTCGACCCCAATGAGAAGATACTAGTAGATGATCATTTGCAGAGTTTCTACTTGGCGATAGAGGGATTGAGGGCTAGGGAGCATGAAGACGTAGTGTGTCGACTGTTCCCGCATACCCTTAAAGGGGCTGCAGCTTCATGGTACTTTGGATTGCCTGCTAACTCTATCCCTGATTGGGATACCTTCAAGAGAATTTTCAGAAGTAAATACGCAATTCAGAAAACTCATGCAGCTCTCATGAAAGGGTTGTGCGTGTTGAAGAAAGAGAGAAAAGAAAAGGTGCACAGTTTCACGCAAAGGTTTGCAGCATATCTTACAAATTTCTCTGAAATAGATAAGCCTTCAGACAAATTTCTTATTGAATACTATACTTCAGCTTTAGGCCCTGATTTGGCCATGTTTGCCAAAGGTAGGGCCAAGCCTACTCTGACAGAAACCTATGAAGAAGCAAAAGTGGTGGAAGCTGAAAGAGAGAGCATTGAAGACTATCCAGAACATTCTGGAGAGAAAGGTACAGGAAGAAAAGCCTTATTGTTTACCAAGCCCAAGGAAGAAAAGTCTCCAGATTTGGAAAATATGGCCAAAATGATGCAGAAGCTGTCCAATAAAATCATAGATATAGAGAAAGAAAAGGAAGCACAAAAGTTTTATAAGCCGTATTATAAGAAAAGAGAGGACAAGGATCATTCTCAGCCTCCCCCACACAATACAACATCTATGAATCTGACGGAAGTAGGAATGGACAATTTCTGTACTTTCCACCAATAGCCACATTCTGAAAAAAATTGTCCTCAATGGATAAACTCAATGACGCTGGTCATGAATCAACTGTTAGATTCTAGATTAACAGAAGAGGGAAATGAAGAAAGAACAGAGAATTATGCTTCTACTTCTACTAAAGAACAGGAAGAGGAAACTATGGCTTTGTGGAATTTTGTTTCCTTATTTGATGCTGAAGAGAAAAAGACTCAGGGATACAAGGACATCATGGAAGCCAACGTGGCAACAAGGAGCCAAGGGACGGTTAAAGAAGATAGTCTTATACTCCCAAAGATTAATAGGCTACAGAGAAATATCAAGAAGAAATTTCAGAATAAATCCTTGGCTGATAAAATTCCAGAATTCACTATTACCAGCCAAAGTCCTAGACAAAGTAATACAACAACCAGGCCAAATGAAGATAAGGAGAATGTTGATAGGCCTCATCCGACGGAGCAGCAGATGGATTACGACATTGTAGAAGATTTAAAGAAGATAAAGGTGAATGTTCCACTATTCGAGATGTGCAAAGTGCCGCAGCAAAAAAAAAGGCTGTTGAAAGCCCTTGAAGCATCAGATGAGAAGATGCCCACTAACAATCAGCCAGAAGAAGAAGAAGAAATTGGAGAGACCAGTTGTGGAGGTAAGTCCAAGCACAAGCATCCACCTTTCCTCCTTACTTTTGAAATCTTTAATTACAATGTACATAACTGCTTGGTAGATTCAGGGGAAACTGTTAATGTCATGCCGATATCTGTTTGTAAAACAATCAATGGGCAGCCTAAGCCATCCCCGTGGAGAGTGGTTCAGTTGGACAGGACAGATGTGAAGGTAATTGGTGAGATGGAGGATGTCCTAGTCCGTCTGGGTTCAAATGATAAAGTATGCCAAGTCATTAATATCGTGGTGGTTGATATCCCAGACGCATACGACCTTATCCTGAGCAGAGATTGGTCGGCCAAACTTAATGGATATTTCGCTTCTGATTGGTCACATTTGTGGTTGCCCTACAAAGGAAGTCCAAATCAGATCAATATTTTAAGAGAACCTCATATGAAATATAACGTCACTCAACTGGATGAGAAGAATGTACCAGTGGATTCTGTCTTGGGAAACTATTTTATTGAGCTGGAACCTGGAAATTACCAAGCGGAAGAAGCCAGCAACACATCTGATACCCAGCCTGATCTCCTTCGATTCTCACAGGCTGATGAGATTGACTGTAAAATAGTAGACTTAGCAGTAGGAGTAGATTCATTTCCAGTAGTTAATTATTTTTGGACTTTATTTTTCGATGGCTCTAAGACATTAGAAGGGTCAGGGGCTGGCTGTGTCCTGATCGACCCACAGAAGAATAAACATTTTCTTTCCTGTAGATTAGAGTTTGAATGCACGAATAATACAGCTGAGTACGAAGCACTGGTGCAGGGACTAAAGAAAGTGATTGAGTTAAAGGTAAGTAATTTAAAAGTTTTTGGAGATTCAGAAATAATTGTAAAGCAAATCAGAAATCAAATACACTGTGTTTCTCCTCATTTAAAGGCTTACCAGAATGAGGTATGGGATTTGCTGAAACATTATAATGCATTTAACATTATTTCAATTCCAAGAATAAAAAACACAGCTGCTAGACTCGTACCCACTAATAACCGATGTTCTGTTGAACTGCTTTTCAGGCCCTATGTACCTGATATGATTACGAACCTCCAAGTGTTCGATGACGACCAACAGATCATAGAATGTTTAACGAATGATGAGGTGTTTAAAGGAGCAATCATAGATGATGAAGAGCATCATGCTGAGATGAAATACGATAATTTCATCCCTAAAGGGGTCAGAACGTTAGAAAAGATGTTTGACTTGAATGAAAACTTTAGGAGACCCGCCAATGTAAAGACTCACAGCTCTACTCTGCAGTTCGAGCTAATTAATTTGGGGAATGAGGCGAATCCTAAATTTGTAAGTCTTGGTAAATGTTGTTCACCGGCCAAAAGGGAAAGTTTCATCAGTCTATTTAAACAATATAAATACGTTTTCGCATGGACGTACGAATATTTGAAAACGTATGATACCGGCATCATCAAGCATGTCGTCCCCATTAAAGCACGCGTCAAGCCATATCAGCAACCTCTGAGGAAAATGCATTCGAAATTGGAGCCACTGATTCAAAGTGAAGTGAAGAAGTTATTAGATGCAAGAATCATCTTCAAAGTCAGACACTCTGAGTGGGTATCAAATCTGGTACCAGTAAAGAAAAAGTCTGGAGAAATCAGACTCTGCGTGGATTTCAGGAACTTAAACCGTGCATCAGATAAAGATAACTATCCTGTGCCACCCATGGAGCAGCTGCTATAGATGGTTTCAGGTTCCAAACTATTTTCATTATTAGATGGCTTCTCTGGCTACAATCAATTATTAGTAGCCGAAGAAGACAGATTAAAGACAACGTTCAGAACCAAGTGGGGAACTTTTGCCTATAGAAGGAAGCCTTTTGGGCTGATTAATGCTGGAGCGACATTTCAGAGGGCTATGGACATAGCTTTCCGCGGATTGATTGGACGAAGTGTTGTAGTGTACCTTGATGACATTACAATATCTCAAAGAAAAGAGAAGAGCACGCATTCCACTTAAGGAAAATTTTCGAACACTGTCGTAAGTACGGCATTTCACTCAATCCTAAGAAGTGTGTATTCGCTGTCATGGAAGGAAAGTTGTTGGGCCACATAGTTTCAAAGAAAGGAATCTCTATAGACCCAGAAAGAATCAAGGCTATTGAACAAATCCCCTTGCCCCACAATAAGAAAGGGATGTAGTCCTTTATGGGAACTATAAACTTCGTGCGAAGATTTGTCCCTGATTTCGCTCAGACTCTTAAGCCGTTGCAGCAGATGGTCAAGCAGAATGCTCAATTCAAATGGACTGAACTTGAGAAGAACGCCTTCAGCAAAATTAAGACTGCTATTGCACATGCACCCTCCTTGAAGAGCCCAAATTTTGATAAAGACTTTATTATGTATACGTTCACATCCGATGATTCACTGGCAACTGTGCTCACCCAAAAGGAAGAAGGAGGGGATGAATTCCCAATAGCTTTCATGAGCACTAGTCTTCAAGGGGCTGAATTAAACTACCCAGCCATTGATAAGCAGGCTTACACAGTATTTGAGGCAGTGAAGCAAATCAGGCCTTATATTTTGAAGAATCAAACCAAGGTAATAGTCCCCTACCCGACTGTAAGATCCCTTCTCATACAGAAAGAGTTAGGAGAAAGAAGGGGCAACTGGGTAACAGCGCTTCAACAATACAACCTTGAATTCAAGCCAGCCTCTATAGTGAAAGGCCAAGGGTTGTGCAAATTGATGACTGAAAGCAGGAACAACGAAGAACAAGCATGGGAGGATGAGGCTGAATTACATGTAATGGATGTATGTCCTTTGTTTACAGCTCCCGAATCTTGGTATAGAGACCTGGTGCATTACTTGCAGGCAGGGATGTTACCTGAACATTGGAATTCCAAGCAAAGAAGAGTGCTATGTCTTAAATCAACATCTTATCAAATTGTGGAAGGGGTATTGTTCAGAAATAATTATGATGGGGTTCTCCTCAGATGTATAGAAAAAGAAGATGCGAAGAAAGTAATGTCAGAATTACATGACGGTCCTGCTAGGGGACATTATTCAGGAGACACTACAGCCCATAAAATCCTCAGAGCCGGTTACTATTGGCCTACACTCTTCAAGGATGCACATGCACATGTCAGGAAATGTGATATTTGCCAAAGGTGTGGTGGAAGACAGCCTAAAGTAGCAGCACCCCTAAAAACTGTGATGATCACGGAACCATTCAAGAAATGGGGGCTGGATATTATTGGGGAAATAAAACCGAATTCCTCTCTGCAGCACAAGTACATCCTGACCGCTACTGATTATTTCACTCGCTAGGTCGAAGCTATCCCGTTGCACAAGATTAATGAAGATGAAGTCATCAGCCACCTGCAAGATCATATCATGACCAGGTTTGGAGTTCCAATTTCGTTAGTTTTTGACAATGCTAAATACTTTTCATCAATTAAGTTAACTGCTTTTGCTCATGATAAAGGAATAAAATTGCTTTATTCTGCTAACTACTATCCGCAAGGAAATGGCCTGGCTGAATCCTCTAATAAAAACCTGATTAGAATTATGAAGAAGACGGTAATAGAAAACCAGAGAAGTTCGCACTCAACCTTACCCAACGCCCTTTGGGCTAACAGAGTCACCCCCAAGTCTGCGATAGGAGTGTCACCCTATACCCTTGTGTACGGTAAAGAAGCCATCCTTCCCCCCAATATCATGCTACCATCTTACATGTTAGCTCAAGATTCTAGTGGGTCGGAGAATGAAGTTTTACAGATGAGAATATATAATCTCCTGAAAGCAGAGGAGGCTAGATCTAAAGCCAAAGAACGCTTTAAGCTACAACAAGAGTCAGTTAAGAGATGGTTTGACAAGCATAAAGATGGGACAAAAGACTTTGAAGTAGGAGACTTAGTCCTCAAATGGGACCACCCCCATGATGAGAAAGGAAAGCATACCAAATTCCAGCAGTTGTGGGTAGGCCCTTTTCAGATTTTAGCAAAGCTTGGTCCTTCTACTTATAAATTGCAAGATCTACAGGGGTGGGAAGAGAATTTACAAGTGAATGGTTTGGTTCTCAAGCCTTATTTTTCTTGATTTTCTGGGTTTTTCTGTCTTGTATATAAATACGCTGTTTAGTTGTCTTTTGAGCCATGTTTTTAGTTTGTTTTAGTTTAAGTTTTATTGATTTCAATAAGGGAAGCAAATCTTCGGTTGCATGGGAAACGTCCGAAATTCCTGGGAGTGATAAACTCTTTTGGTATCAGACTGTGTGGTGTTGTTTATCTGAAAGAATTTCTTCCAGTTCAGCAGTTTTCTCAAATAGCTCTGTGTGCATTGAAGTCCTGCTTAACCCCTGTGAAATAAATCAGGCTCGAGTCCGGAATACTATGTTGAGGCTCCATCCACTTCACACTTAAATTGTTCTAAGAGGCCGCAGCAGAGGACCCATGGAAAAGAGCAAGGTGAAAAGTATATTAATATAAATGATCGCATGCCAAGAAACAAATGCCAAAAGACAAATAAGAGTCAGAAAACTCCTCTAAAAGCATCATACATTAAAGCAAATGCTGAATCATAAGTACTAAATTGACGAAAGATCCTCTCCGTCCATGAGCTGAAACCTGAAGTACACCACTCACACAAAAGGACACTATGGGATAGAGGATCCTGAATTTAAATTCAGTAAGAAAGGCATGCAGGAGGACTCATGTAAAAAGGACAAAAGTCCAAAAGTACAAAAAGTACCAAAATGGCATGGGAATGAGGAACAAACGAATATTTCTGTTTACCATATGCTACAATCCTGTGGTGTCCAAAGCTATTAGCCACCTGAAGACAAAGGTAATAATGAAACTCATCCTCTAGCCTCAACATAGTTATCTGGACTTGACAATTCTGGTTTCCACTCTCCCTAATTGGACTGACATCAATGATTAAGGGTACACACTTCTGTCATTTGAGAAATCCATATTGCTGGAAGAATTCGAAAGGATGTATTTGTTGTTAGACAGTCTGTCACTCAAAGATTAATTGCCCAGAGATCTAGGTTCACCAGGTAATCGCCATTTGTTGCTGCTGCAACTTTTCTCCCCAAGTTTCTTAAATTTTGGGCCCCTCCTTATCATTTAAAGTTGTTTGATCTCGTGAGGTCTTGCTTTAACTTTGGTTGATTCTGAATATCAGATTGCAGCTTGTTTTCAGAGGTCGTTTGTGTTTGATTTTTTGAGTTGGATCGCGGGTGTGAATTTGGAGAAGTCAAATCCTTGTCCTTCAAGGCCGCCTTTTTGCAGGAAGAATGACTTTAGCTATTGCTGATCCTTAACTGTTCAAAACGCTTAAGTTTTCTTGAATCGGGCGTCTTCTTATGTTGAATCGAAAGCTCCAATCCTTCTCCCTTCTGCCGTTGCGGCTCCTAAAGTGATTCAGCTTCTGATGTCCAAACACTTCCGACGTCCGATGTGAAGTTTTCCTGCTCGCATGCATTAACCTTTTTCCCTTTTGCCGTTGCGGCTGGGAAATTCATTCCGCGTCCGATGCCAAAGCCTTTCGACTTCTTATTTAAGTCTCTCCAGCCCGCGTTTTCGCACCACTTTAGCTCTTTTCCCTTCCACCGTTGCGGACAGGAAAGTGTTTCCGTGTCCGATGCCAAATCCTTCCGACTGTCGATTTATATATTTCCCGCTCAAGGCTCAGTCGAAATTCTTTCCTGATTAACAGATACACCGGGCTGTTTTCTTATGGTTATTCGTTTCAGATGAATAATTCTAATGTTTAAAACAATTTTCTAAAGAATGATGCACAGCCATTGACTGCAGGTAGGACAAAATGCCATCAAGATCACGAGGAAAAGGACGAAGTTGAAGGAAACCAAACGCAGAACCAAAAAGTCCAGCAGTTACTCAACTACTCATGAGCACACGCCAGAGAAGAGGCATCTGAAGCGTTGGGAACTAAAAGGTCATGAACTGGGAGGCAGCCCAAACGATCAACTGCTGTAGTTTAAATATGGAAAAGATAGGACTTAGAAAGGACTTTTTCCCTGGAAAAATTTGTAAACCATTTCTTTGTAAGAGGAACTATTTCGTTTTGCAATCAGAAACTGCAACGTTTTCCTGTTGGAGAAAGCGAAATGTGGAATGTATCAATGCGACTAAATGAATAATGTTGAAGAGGAACTACTTCGTTTTCATCTGTGTTTCATTTACTGTGAGAGTGTTTGACTTCCTGAACCTATGCTCTTGTTGAATGTTCTTCAGTATATTTCATGATGTTTTCCACTGTGAGTAATAAGTGTTGTTCATAAAACGATTGGCTATCTAGTTGTTTGAATATCTGTAATTGTTCATGTGTCTTGAATGAAGTATCAGCTATCTGTAACTCTTCATTATGCACGTACAAATGTATTACTCACCAATGAATGATAATTCTGCTCCCTAGGGATAGTTTAGATTTTTAGTTTATTTTCTTGTCGTATGTGATTTGAATGCTTGTGAGCCTTAAGACGAGAGGTAAGAACCTGCGCATCACATTGTGACTGCTCCTTGTATTTTCATCACCCTGCATTGTTAATTAGGAACTTGCATTTCATAATTTAGTCAAAATACAAAAACTCGGTGGACCGGTCCGTAACCGGTAAAACCTTTGTTTGTTACTTTGACCTACGGTAACCGGACCGCAAACCGGACGGATTCCCTATACCAAACAGTCAACGGGCTAGTTGGGAACGTTGATTGGGGAGAATCCCTTACTGTTGCTACCTGTGATTTTCGAGGCCTCAACACAAGCTCACAAGCAAAAGGCAAGCTTGGGAAGAACACAAAGTGCTCCAAGTGACAAAGGGATGCAGACTCAAGTATAAGCTTTGGAAACAATGGACTATAGTTTTCTTGCTCTTCAATTCCTCCCCTTTCAATGTATCCAAAGGTTTCCTTATATAGCTCTTCAATGGGGTAATGGAAGGTTGAATTCGAGTGATCTCAAGGCATATGGAAGGCTAAGAGCCAAGTGACTCGGATCCACCTCAAGGAAAACTCCAAAATCATTTGGCCTTTTGCACACATCCCAATGTACACGGGTTTAAGGTTCAAATCCATGTATATATGCCAGAAAGGGATTAAAACTCGCATATGGAAATTATTGCATGTTTTTAGAGATGATCTTGGAAACATCAAAGGTACAAAAATGGTCCATGGGGTCTAAAGAGTCTGCAGAGGGACAGGGAAGGCCATAAAGGTGTGATCCACTATGTGTGGTAAAATCAGTTGTAACACTCTCTATTTATAACACACACTCACTCACTCACTATGGCACATGAGTGAGACAGGAGAAGCTCTCTCAAGTGTGAGAGAGAGAACAAGCTGTGGAGATCATCTTTTATGTTTTCGGGATTTACTGCTTCCATTGGTGCTCATTCTATCTTTGAGAAGTTGCAAGGTTTTCTACTTTATGGCTTCCCTAAGGAAAATTCTGTGTTTCTCGTGTCTCTTGTGTTTATTTTTGTGCATGTTATTCTCTCAAATAAGATCCTAAGATAATGCTAGCTTGAATGATAAAAATCTAACATGGTATTAGAGCTAACCTGAGAAGAAGACAATGTGCAGCTATAGAATCTAGGGATTCTTACTTTTTCGGTCTCTCTCCACAATCCATCAGTGAAAGTATGCTAGGATGACTCTCCATTGAATGGCGCATCTTTCTATCGAAGCGGAATTCGATTTCGAGCATTTTAAGTTTTTGGTGCTAGAAATTAGGGCTTCTTATAAAAGAGGAATTTTTGAGTGAGCCAAGCATAGGATTTCTATCCTCATCAAAATCAAATTTTAGAGACCTGGGTCGATATTTTTGGTTGGATACAACTCCAGAAAGTCAAACCCTAGTTTAACCCCAGGCCGAAAAAACCCTAAAATACTAAAACGGATAAGTTTTGGTACATTTGTTATATCTCAATATTGGAGAAGGATCAGAAGCAAAAACTTTCACAAGCTGAAGATAAAATCCTGATTTACATTGTCTCCAAAGTTCATCCTCATATTCATTATATTCTAGGAGGTATGATCCCTCCAAGTTAGGGTTCCAGCCTCTTCCAGGATTCATCCCTAAACAGGACACCCGGGGAGACTTGCTATATATCAGGATACAAAGGTCCAAATGAAATTTCTGAAGATGTTCCACAAAGGGAACGGACTGTACTTTCTGTGGTAGAATTTTTAGACCCTGAAGACGAAACAATGATACGTGGAAGTCCATACAACTTTTCTATGCTGAACAGTCCTGAAACAGGTTACCTTGGGAAAATGATCATAAATCCCAATTATGATGAAACCTATGGTGTTGGAATAGGGATATGAGAGGCTACCTCAATGTGAAGTTTCAGACATAGAGGATTCATAATGTCAGAGATATCGCAGAAACAATATCAGGAATTTCTGTAAAAGAAATTAGAAAACTAGGGCTTCCTGTTCCAGGAGCTTCCCTCCACTGTTTTCAAAAAAGGAGTACATTGGACAGCTCAACTTGAAGAGGTCTATATTTCTAGCCAATCATATCTGAAATATTTCAAGTTTTGAAAATTAGGGGTTCTCTAACAAACCCTATATCAGCCAGCTTCGGAACTAGGACGGACACCTCAAATCGCATGGAAGTGTATGATCTCTCTGAATAAAATGAATTGGTAACCTACATAAGTAGAGAGGTTCCAGTTCTAGAGGGAGATGAGGCTAAAAGCATTGCACCAGAATAACTTGGTCAATTCCAAGAATATCATTGCTGATTCAATCATGGATCACCTTGTACCACAAGTGTCTTCCCGAAAGACACCGAAAGAGATGTTTGATTCCTTGACCAAGATATTTGAAGGGAAGAACATAAATCGGAATATGACCTTAAGAAACCAATTGAAGAATGTGAAGATCTAGAATGCAAAGACCATACAGTCATACTTTACATGGGTCTCTCAAATCAAAGAAAAACTTGTAGCAGTAGAAGAAGAAGTGGAGAATGCAGAAGTAGTGATACCCACCTTGAATGACATCACAGGATCATGGGATTCATTCATGCGAGGAATGTGTGCCAAAAGGAAGTGATTACTTTAAGCAGACTCTGGGAATAAGAAGAAGCTCAACTCATAAGAAGAGAAGAGAAGATGGGAGCAACTAAAGATCAAGCTCTCACCATCCAAAGAAGATCCCTCAAGATATGAGGAATACGAAGGACTCAAATCTTAAAAAACCTCTTATCCATCTTAGCATTTTGATAAGAAATGATGCTATTATGAATGAAGAAGATGATAGAGTTGAAGGCTCAAGAAGGAGTCTACCCACGAAATAAATAAAGATAAGTAATCAATTGTCATTTCATGATATTGTTGTGTTATGCATTTGTTTATATTCAATTGATGTATTATGCATGATAGAATGTTTTCATTAATGACAGTATACTACTAATATGCATGCGATGGGTAAGTAGCTCATGGTGCTATACAACTCTCCTTTGCTACTTATCTAGAATGAAACCTCTTTGCTGACATTTTGGATTAGTGCACAATCTCAATGTTGTCCTGGTGGAGATGGAAGGCATCTAGAAAAGTTTCCGTGAGATATGTATGAATGTTGTATTGGCTAATGTAGTTGCATGATCATATATTTATACATAAGAATTTTCCATTATGAATATTCCTGATGAAATAACCATACAAATGCCTTTGACTTGTAGGAAAGATCGCATACATAATCGCCTATAAGCAAAGAAGGATGAGACTTGTTCCAAAGAACAAGTGACGACAATTCAAGATGAAGAATAATATGACGAATGCAGCGACATCATTGATGCAGAACCTTCCAGCAATGACGAAGTAACCAAGAAGAAAGGGAAGACCAGTTCAATAAGAATGATGTCTAGGATGCAGTATCGATACATGAAGGGAATTTCGTAGTTCCATCATGCAGTAGATGGAAACATCGTGGGATACAAGGCAATATTCATAGCACGAGGCTTCTCACGAAAAGAAGGCATAGATTACGAAGAGACATTTGCAGCCAGTGGGAGTTGAGACACATGACAGGTAGAATCATGTGTGCAAATGAAAGAAGGCCTTGTACGAGCTTAGGATACACCCATGGGATAACACGTACATGAGAAGCTTTATGAAGCTCTGAACCTTTGCTACATGGTTGAATATGGAAGTCTATATAAGATGACAAGCTCATAGATGGGTGCGAGAAGAACTTTTGAAAAAGTTCAAGATAGAGGAACTTGGTATCCAGTGATCCTAGATGGATACATAGAATATTAGTATCAGAGGAAGCTACTTGTTACTTCAGTACAGAATGTTTCAGTGCATAGAGTACAAAAGACAGAGGGAGTATGATGCTCCGCTTCAGAGGGGGTGACTGCAGAATATCCCGAGGTTTGACATGGTACAACAGGATGGATAGCTTACTGATGACTCTAGGATTTACTGAGAGTAAAGTGGATTCCAACCTTTGCTTCAAGGTTGAAGGCAGAAGACCAGTAATGCTCCTGTTATATGTCAATGACATATTCCTGATAGAAAAGAGGAACTCATTAAAGTTAAAAGAAGGAGATGTGTTGCCAAGTTCGAGATGAAGGACTTGGGGATGATGCACTATGTTCTAGGCATGGAGGTGTGGACAAGGGAATAATGAAGTAGAGATCCTGAAAAGGTCTAGGATGATGGAATGCATGACCACACCTATGGCATCGAACATAAAGCTATTGAGTGATGCTTCATCAAAAGCGGTTGATGCTACAATTTATCGTCAGATGATTGGGTCCTTGATGTACCTAACAAACACAAGACCATATATTTGCTTTGCTATGAACACCTTGAGCCAGTTCCTAACAGATCCGAGACATGTTCACTTGATTGCTACAAAGCATATTTTGAGGTACCTGAGGGGTACAGTTGATTATGGAATCAAGTATGAGGAGAATCAGAAGATTAACCTGGAGGGTTATGTTGATTCAAATTGGGCAGGAAGTGCCATTCATAGGAAGAGCACTTCAGGGTGTTTCTTCAGTATGGGATCAAGTGTGATGTCTTGGTTGAGCAGGAAGCAGTCCTATGTGGCACTGAGTACAGCTGAAACAGAGTATGTTGCAGCTTGTTCAGCTAGTTGTGAGGCAGCATGGCTAAGAAATTTACTGTCTGATTTATTTGATCTCCAGTTGGATGCTACTTGTGTATATTTTGAAATCCATATTTGTGTGAATTTGTTGGAGAACCCGGTGTTCCATGACAAGCCGAAGCATATCGAGATCAAATATCACTATATCAGGGATATGGTGCAGAGAGGAGCAGTGAAGCTCAAGTATGTTGTGACGGACGAACATATAGTTGATGTGTTGACTAAGCCATTCACCAGAGTGAAGTTTGAGTACTTTAGGGAGAAGCTTGGTGTTATCCATATCGAGTTTCCCTCCAAGGGGAAATGACGAGTCTGTGAGCCATTCTGACATGGTGAAAGGATTGGTTCCTTCCATGGTCAGATGTAAGGGCTCAGCCATTCTATCATGATGAGAGGATTGGTTCCTCGCATGTCAGATATAAGTGTTGAGCCATTCTGAGGTGACTATAGGATTGGTTCCTACATGATCAGATATAAGTGTTGAATTCCATTCTCTGAATGGAGGTACCTGGTCAGTTACTAAGAATACTCAGCCTAGAGTTGAGAGCCATTCTGACATGGTGAGAGGATTGGTTCCTTCCATGGTCATATGTAAGGGCTGAGCCATTCTGTCATGGTGGGAGGATTGGTTCCTTCCATGTCAGATGTGAGTGCTAAGCCATTCTAAGGCGACTGTGGGATGTGTTCCCACATCATCAGATATAAGCGCTGAAGGCCATTCTCTGGGAGAATGGAGGCACCTGGTCGATTACTAGGGATTTCAGTCTGGGACTGAGAGCCTTTCTTACATGGTTGATAGGATGTGTTCCTCCCATGGTAAGATGTAAGTGTTGAGCCTTTCTTACATGGTTGATAGGATGTGTTCCTCCCATGGTAAGATATAAGTGTTGTTCCTTTCTTACATGGTTGATAGGATGTGTTACTCCCATGGTAAGATATAAGTGTTGTGCCTTTCTTACATGGTTGATGGGATGTGTTCCTCCCATGGTAAGATATGAGTGTTGAACCTTTCCAGTATGGTTGTTGGATGTGTTCCTCCCATGATCGGATGTGAGTGTTGGGCCCTTCTGACGGGGTTGCGAGATGTGTTCCCAGATGGTCAGATGTGATTGTTGGGAATGCCTTTCTAACATGGTGTTTGATGTGTTCCTCTCATGGTCAATTGTAAGTGCTAGACGGGCCATTCTGACCTAGGGTCAGATATAAGCGTTGAAGAAGACCTACATGGAGGCTAGGCCTACAACCAGCATGAAAAAGGGTTGGCTCTGTAGAACTTTTGGTGACAAGAAGAATGAAGAGATAGCACCATTTGATTGAGATAGCGGAAGCAGTAATGATGATGATGATTCAGTGATGATCCAGTTTTGATGATGATCAAGTGATGATCCATACTTGATGAAGATGACTTAACAATGAAGATGACTTAATGATGAAGATGACTTGATTATGATCTAGATGATACAGAGAAGAATACTTGTGCTGATAAATTGTGTCAAGAGAATACCTTAGTTAAGAGGGAGTGTTGATGTAATTGTAACTTCGGAATGTATTCACTTTTATATTTTATGTATTATACCCTGATGTTTATTCCAAGAAGCATCTGTAATGTAATTGAGTCATGTCATATCACGATGTTCCTATCGGGAGATTCAATAATGTAAATAAGTCATCTAAATTCATTGCAGGTAACCCTCTTGTTGATCAAGGATTAAAGTCCCCATAGTTGTGGGGCCCTAGGGTTATTAGACTATCCTAGAGAAGTCGACCCTAGGTGAATTATTGTAAGTTGAGACAATAGTCCCCACCATTTTGGTAAGATTAAACCTCCTTGTTGATCGGAGGGGAAAAGTCCCCACAAGTTGTGGGGCACTATGGTTATTAGACTCTCCTAGAGATGTCGGCCCTAGTAAGTAATTGTTAAGTGGAGCCGACATGTTGAAGTGGACATCGAGTGAACGAAAGAATATAAATAGAGAGTGAGCCTCTCTATTAGTAACACACACACACACACACACACACTCATTGGGGCGCATGAGTGAGACTAGGAGAAGCTCTCTCAAGTGTGAGAGAGAGAACAAGCTATGGAGATCATCTTTTATGTTTTCAAGTTTTACTGCTGCCATTGGTGCTCATTCTATCTCTTAGGAAGTTGCGGGGTTTTCTCCTTGATGGTTTCCCTGAGGAAAATTCTTTGTGTCTCTTGTCTCTTGTGTTTATTGTTGTGCATGTTATTCTCTCAGATAAGATCCTAAGATAATGCTAGCTTGAATGATAAAAATATAACAATATTAAAATCTTTTTCTTCTCTTTTCAAAGACTTCAAAAACTATAATGCAACTAAATGCAAGTTTTGAGCAAGTTCGAATAATCAAAGCATATAAAAAGTGAAATGACGCATAAAGGACCTAAAAATACCTCCTTCAACCAACAGGAAGAAGAATTGAAAAGAACCTGACTTGGAGAAACTATTGAACCCAAAGAGTCCACTAGATTCACAAAAGAAAAAGTGACAAGCTGACACCACAAAACGCAACACAGAGTATAAAGCATCCAAGGCCCTGATCACTGAATTAGACACAAGAACTTAAACTTACAGACCAAACAGGAGGACCACCTACGCTTCACAAAATGAAAGAAATTCAAACAAAAGGCTCAAAGGCTTGATGAACAACAAATAGTGTGACACATAGACTTTAGACTCACAGAGTCATGCCATAAACAAAATACTTCTAAACAGCTAAAAATCCAAAGAAACGGGGACAAGCAACCCTATCCAAATTTTAGACTGCTACAAAAAACACATGACTGTATATACAGGAAACCCGCATACGACACGCGATTGTCTAAATAGAAATCCATGTGTACAAGGTCACACACGCGACTATGCACGAAGCAACCCATGTGTACTTCTAAAAAAAATTCAAAGAAAAAAGACTAGCAAATAATTATGGGCATACTACACTGTAAATCAAGAAGCAAGATAAAAAGAATAAAACTAAGAATCAGAATCAGAACAAATACTGGTAAAGGGAACCTACAGGATGAACCCACAGCAGGTTGGACTCCCCAGTGGAGTAGCCAGTTCTGTTGTACAGGAAAATACACCCTTGTAACCTAGGTTCTGGGGTTACGAACTTACTAATAGACTTGCAGACAATCGAATTTTATAGAAAATTAAATGGGAATAGGAAGAGAGTTTGGCTTACCCAGTTTATGACGGTTGGTCCAAGCTTAATCTTCTCTCTCGTCAATCTTCTCCAAAGATTCTAGGGTTGATTCTCTTCACCTGCAAAGAGCCAATTCTTCAAGCAATATCTCATACATACATATATATATATATATATATATATATATATATATATATATCAGAGATTAGATGAAATGCATATTAATAACATAATTGACATCATTCATAAACCAATATACACGAGAAAAGCACAATACAAAGAGTGGAAGAAGAATTCTCTTTATTAACAAATATTGAATAGGTGAGAATACAACCCAGCTTCTGACACAAGGAATCCTTTGCAACCGAGGACACTGAGTTTTGTTGCTCCAAGACTTTGAAGGTATACCACCAGTATAACTTTTCTCTTCTAGAATTGATTGATTAGCCCCATCCCAAGGCCTCTATTTATACATTGGGAAATAGAGTTGTTTCAAAGGTTAGGATGGTTGAGACAGTTGGGATAGTTATAGATTAAGGCCCAACTAATCTCAACTAATCACGATTTATATTTTTTAATGTTGAATTAAGGTACACGTGAGTGTTTATATAAGCAAGGAACGTATGACACGCTTTTTGCTCAAAGGGAACTTGCGTGTTCAATGTGCACGTGGGTTGCAATGGACATAGTCATGTGTGAAACGTGAGTTTCAATGCAAATAGGAGTGTGTGCAACCCTAGATTCAGAATAAAAATATATTAGACTAGTATGGAGATCATGCATCAATGGTCATGCACGTCTATAGTGTTTTGTCCACTTCAATCCCAATTGTCCTTTTGTGTACCGACATAATGGATGTCAGCACTTAGACGGAAAAGTGCCATTTTGGTTGATAACAGATGCCCCCTAATATGTGAGGTCAGAGGGAAACGATGGGAGAAATACATTACAATATTTATCTTGGAGAACTGAAATGTCCAAGTCAGCAGAGGAAGTACGTGAAACAAGTACATATTAATGTTATATACAAAATCATATCTGAGGATGCCATGTTCAATATACTGGGACACTATCTCCTTTACAATATTTGATTACATCATATGATACGGGTACAAGACCATGTATATTACAAAGGTGGATCAAAGCCACAATATACAATGATGAGTCTTCAAAATCTGGAAGTTGTGTAACTAATCATAACATAGTCTTGCGCGGCTTAGGTTATAAAAGTGAACCTAAGGTCTTCATTGAAATCCAAGAGAACCAGTGCAATCCTTACCATGTGAATAGATGTGCTGAAGTTGAACATGTAAAGGACTCAACATATTGTCAATCAATAGGTGAAACTGAAAACTAAAGCAAAGGAGTTCACCAATAATGGTAGTGAATCCTAAGGTAGCATTGTTAAAACTCTAGGTCTTTGTCTTCAAGAAGTGCTGATGAGAAACCATACTGTGATGAGGAAGGCAATAGATCCTCCAATGGATCACAAGAGTGACTAGGAACTGGATGTAGGAAGGTAGACACAAGTAATACTCAGATAGGATAATGATGGAATTAGGATAATAGTCAAATGCAGGGGTAGATCCTTGAATAGTGAGCACGACACATAGATGACCCAAGGCATCTTTTAACTTTGTAGATAGGACAACTAAATGTATTTGTCATGTAGGAGACATGATCATATTCCCCATATATAAAGGATAAGTGGAGGAGTAAGAAAATCGAAGTAATAGCTGACCTGAAAGTGTACACTGAGACATGAGTATCGGAAAGTTCGGAAAGTGCTATGTTCAAGGAGGACATGTTGCCACCGTTTGTAACCCAAAAAGAATACTTCTTCCTTATCTTTCCTGTTAAATTTAATGAGTCCAGGAAAGTCAACTCAGGTCTCTCTTCATTTTTGACAAGCTTGAAGAGGGGAGAGAATAATGCTTGATAAATTCACTGATTCGTGGATTTTACGAGCCCGAACTAGTACATGCTCGTTGGTGTTTTCATATTTTGAGAGTCTGAAAACTCCGAAGAAGAATCCAAGGGGGTGATTTTTTGTCCAATTTAGTCTTCTAAGGCCGTAAAAGTATAAAACATACCACAAAAGAACTCTCTTAGCTTCCGAAGAAGTAAGGCACACCTTTTTCGTACTTAGTCAGGGAGATCCAAATAAGCAATAAACTACCACCAATGTGAATGCCCATTCACATATTCTTAACGAGCCTGAATGAACAAGTTTACTCAACAGTCAAGTCTATTTTCAGGAGTTAGACCTCAGCCTAAAGAAACTCCATAAGGGCAGGGAGCCTTATAAAGGGAACAGCTTGTAAAAATAGACCAAAATGACGCTCAATTTGGCATGAAAAATAGCTACAAAGGCTCCCCTTAACCTATGACAAATGCGACATGAGTACCAAAAGGCAACAAGGTGTTCTAAACTAGGTTACTCATGGAAGGAAGGTCCTATTCACGAAAGAACAATGGTATAGACAAGGTAATAATGGTTAAACACCATAGTCCGTGGTCAAATAAGTGATCCTAGGGTTAAATCAGATTAGGTATGGATGCAAAAATGCATATGAATGACCAAAGTCCTACCCTATATGAGTGAATAACGACTTTAAATGACCTTGAACTTGTTGCATTAGGAAATAATGACATGGCATTAGTTCAATTTATAAAACAAATTTTAGACTATAGGCTAAAAACCCACAATTTGAAAATTTTCCTATATATAGTCCAAAAATAGAAATCAAATATACCATTTCATGATTTTTACCCAATTAGGTAATTTTTACCTCTGACTTCAATCGCTCAGTGTGGACAAACCAGTGGACGATTTTCGATTCCGCAAGTGCCAGGTAAGCTAGCTCTCCTTTCTCTTCCATTTCAATTTTTAATTTTGTACAAAAATTTAATTTTTAAGCCTGCCCTAGGGAGGCCACGCGGTACATGTGGGTAGGCAACTTACACAGTCGCCTACACGCGTTTTACACATGACCTACCTGAAGGTAACTCCTGTGTCATACGTGACCTTTCTAAAAGACAGTTGCGTGTATTGCGCGATATAGAAAAATTAATGTTATGGCCAAAATCAAATTATTTTGATAAATTTTAATGTTTGATAATGGTTCAATGGGCAGGTTTAACCATGGTGTTGGAGTGGAGGGAGCGGGAACACAAAGATATGGACCGAGCCACAATCTGTAGTGCCCCCACTATGCAAGCATTACAGAAAATTCAGCTACTAAAATTCTTATGTACTTCGCTTATGTGGGCTAGTGCTCGTTTGCTCGAGTTTTTGATTGGCTACTGGGACCATGACCTTGGGGCTTTTGACCTTCAAGGTGAGATCTTGGAGGTGGATTTGGAATACATATACTTCATCATGGGGTTGTATTGACAGGGAACACCTGTCAACCTCGAAGGTACTAGCAGGGGCCGTGACCCCATGAGTGTTCAAGATTATATAAACACTTACTGCACCCGAGAGTCAGAAAATAGGATCATGCATCCCTATTGTACATATTAGTAACTTCCCGCTACAGGTGTTGGTAATTACTATAGTGAGGGTTACAGGATCTTCATCGCTTCATCTTGCTACTCGAAACCAAATGAGGATTGATGTAGAGTGCTTACAATGAATTGTGTTTGATTGGTGCTCAGGAATAATCCTGATTATGAAAAAACAACTCTCTGACTGCAAGAGAGGCCCACGCAAGAATTTTGGGTATTCTAGTGTATTAGTGGCCTTCTTTTCTGAGAGAGTTCCTTCAATCATCCCTGTGGTACCACTTCCATCATTCTCTCCTCGTCATCCTAGACTAACTAGGTGGGGAGATATTTTCCTTCGCCAGGGCGATGGTGGGTCAGTTTAAAGCGTGTATGACGATGATTTATACTTATGGTGGGGGCAGAAGTTTCCAGCACTAGAGTAGTTTCCATACATTGGTTTAGACTTTCGAGGTGACAATGATCTCGTCCTCCTTCTTGGAGGAGTATGGGGAGCACTAGGTATTTTAATTTTTAATTTTTTACAATTTTTATGAATTTTTATCATAAAGATATATGTATAAGAGTTTTTAATCCATTTTAATGTTTAAAATGTAGATATTGGGCCTATCCATCCTGATGGGCATCCTTGGATGTATGTGTGAGCAGTGGCAAGGGAAGACCAGGGCTTGATAAGGGTACTTGAGGGGAAGCTAGTCAGGCTTACCTACAGAATCTGAACCATACATATTGAGTAGATCCTTGCCATCATGCAGGAACTTGTTGTCAGAATTCCACCTACCTGGATACGCCTTATGCAAAGGGTAGCCAGGGTTGCAGTAGTCTATATAGAAGTCGTAGAGGCTACTGCAACTAAAGAAGATGAGGAGGCTGGTGATCATGGTGACCAGGGTGGTCAAGATTAGATCTAGGGGAATTTTATGGATTGCGATCCAAATTTTGTATTTATTTGTAAATTTATACAGTGATGACTGGATTTGAGGATAAAAAACTCAACCTATCTTATGGACAAATATATATATATATATATTACCAGTTTATTTACATGTGTTCACAATGTATATGTTATGTATTTTTATAAAATGTGTTTTAAGTGTCAATCTAAGATATAGTTTGCATATGCATCAGTTAATGAATTTTGATTTCGTGGAATATGATTAAATGAAATATAATCAAAATTTCTTTCTAGCAATAGAACCTGCGAAAACTGACATAATAATATAGGGTTTCGCACTTGATAATCCCGATTGAGCTGGGAAACTACCAATTGAGAGTCAAGTCTGACTTCCAACTTAGTGATGCCACGTGACAAGGCATCCCATAAAAGGTCAATGATAGCCCTGTACTCAGCCACATTATTTTTAGCAGGACCTAGGAAAGCGCCTCCAGAGGAAACTAGCTATCCTGAGGGTGAGTAAATGACACATGCGGCTAAAGCCAAGTTGTAAGTGTGACAACTAGCACCATCTGCAAAACCTACAAACCACTCAGAAGACATCTATAACAACCAATAAATGATATAAGAACAAAAACTGGATAACTATTGTACATAAAGTTACATACAATAAAATTACAAGAAAAAGAGCTACGCTTAAGAATAGTACTTCTTCAGGTAGAGCCCATTGCTAGGATCTGGTAGCTTATTCCCTTCAAAATAAGCTAATTCATATGCCCCTTTCTTCAAAACTTTCAACACAATATAGAGTACTAACCACATGGGCCTAAATTTCCCTGCCCCCAGGGGTTCTTTGTCTTGATCCCAGAGCAAGACAAGCTCCCCTTTAGAGAAAATCCTATGCTTGACTGATTTTCATATTGATTTTTAACCCTATTTTTATGAGTCTCGTTTGTTGTCAATGCATCTCTACATTATTCATCTATATGTTCCAAATGTATAAAACCTTCTTCCAGTTCATCGTGCCAGGTAACACATGAATGACAACTTTTAATGATGGGATTTCACATTCAACCGGAGTTATTGCTTCCACCCCATGAACGAGTTGGAAAGGTGAGAACCTCGTGGCAATTTTAACATTGGTTCGATATGCCCAAAGTGTAGGATACAACATAATGTGCCAATTTGACTGGGTTTTGTTAATAGTATGCTTGAGAATAGCCTTCAAGGTCTTATTGACTGGCTCGACTTGATCGTTTGTTTGCGGGTTAAAAGAAGATGAGTGATATTGTTTAAACACTAGCATAGTAGCCAATTTGGTCATCATGTTGTTCTAGAAATGACTTCCATAGTCAGTGACAATCTCTTTTGGAATACTGAAACGAGCAATAATCTGGTTGAAAACAAAAAAATATGTAGTTTCCCCATCAGCCCTGAATGTGGGCATTGCCTCTACCCACTTCGTAAAGTAATCCATAGCGACAATGATGTATTTGTGCCCTCCAGCCGAGACTGGGTTACACGTCACGTAATCTATCCACCACTTGGTTAAGGGGCCTGTTTGTGCCAGAAATTGTTTCCAGGCTACAAAGAAACAAGCCAACACAATCTCAAATATTCAATCAAGCAAAACTAGGTTGTAGGGTTTCTGAAAGGTTTTTCTAGTTGTAAAGTTTGGTGACCAAAGGGAATACATTCATAAGCCAAATAGGAACTAAATCACAAGTAAAGAAGAGCAGAGATGCATAATATATTAACCATGTATCAACAGAACATAACTTTGAAGTTCATTCACAACAGGCAAGCATTACAAGCAAAGAAACCATAAACCAGCAATGAATTTACCAATTGTGTAGCTAAACAAGCTAGAAATGAAGCCAAAACACAGACTAAAGGGAAAAATGGAGCATATATTTCATAATTTGTTCATCAAATACACATGAGAGTCATATACTTAGCTTATCAACAAGTCAGGAGACCTCCTCTAGCCAGCCAAAAAGTAGAACCCCTCTTCAGTACCCTTGTCCCTCTTTTATAATTACAAAGAAGTAGCTCTATATTCCCTTCATTAGGTCTAAATTGAAACTACGCAGTAGTTACATTAACTAACTTCAACTAATTAACTAAAAATAGCAAAATCGGATTCCTGGCAAATATGGCGAATTTCTGAAAAATAGGTGTCAAAGAAGCTTCCATATCTCTCAATTCGTGATACCTGTGTAAAAACTGAGAGAATATTTTGTGAATGGGTCTGTGATGGACAAAAACCTCTATTGGTTTTTAAAAATTCATCTCCAATCAATCAGAATCTGCCCCGCAAGATGAACACTAAAACAGGAAAATATTAAATATTTAAAAACCCTGAAAAATAGGCCGCAAATATTAAACTGAATCTTTCAAACCTTGATAGCTGTTGTAAAACAGAGAGAGGTTTTTGTAAATGGGTATCTTATGAACAAAAAACTATTTTTTTTTTTCTAAAATTCCTCTCCATCAGCTCGTGGTCTGCATTCAATTTCAGTAATCCGAAACAGGAAAAATAGAGCAGAATTCTCAATAATCTTTGCATTTCAATATCCTATTTTTCATCTGAGCCAGGAAAAATTGACTGAACAGGTTGCCAACCATTCGTCCATACATCATTCATCAAGTTATGCTATGCACCCTCCTTTTCAAAGGGCTCACCCAGAAACAAGCTTTCTGCATCATCTTTAACCCTGCCAGCCCATTCTGGAACATCTGCCTGAAATGCCATGCCAATTCGAACCTGAGTTGTGTAAGGTTGGTTATCTTGCAGCATACGCCAGAAAAGCTCAGCTTTATCTTCAGCATATTTCTCTAATTTTGAACAGCTTTCATCCACTATACTTTGAGAACTTTTGCTTACAATAAGGCACTTCTTTTCTGTGAGATTCTCCTTGAACCTTGCAGCAATGATTGAATCAAGCAATATTTCTATGTCTTCATTCTGAAATGAAGGTTTACATGATGCCGTAGACAATATCAAATCATTTCCTTCACAAATAGGACTCTGTTGTGCATATTGAAGATGGCAAACATTAGTAGAACTTATTCTGCTAAGGCTTGAACCAATTCACAAGAAGGTTCACCCTGTTCACCAGCTAAAGTTAATTTGACTTCATGTGCTGATGCAAACGACATACATATACAGTACACCTAATAGGTGAATTATCTCCAATGCAGGCATAAAGGGATTTAATGAATTAAATCAAAAGAATGATGAGGAAGCTTTCCTAGACCAAGCAAGCTACAAAACTTATCCAAATAATGCCCTAAATTTCTTACTGAAACAGGAGCAGAGATAGCAAAGGCCCTTTATCAAAATAACATGGATATTTCTTTACTGTATTTTCCATTGATTAATATGAAGCCTGCATTACTTTGTTCTGGTGATCACTTTCTTAGAGAGGTCAATTAATGTTTTCCTACATAATTTAACATATTCTGACTCAGATGGTGGGAAAGATTCAACAGAAAATGCAGCAAAAACAGCATGCTCAGCTGCAAGTTGTTTTGCCTTCCTTATTCCATCACTTTTTTCAAGAAATTCAAGGGCAAGCTCAATATCTCCAGGGTTTTTTGAACTTTCGATTGATTACATCTTGCAATTGTGGAAACTCCTCCAAAGAAAACAATATTGGAGCGGTAACAATCCCCTGGTGCATGTCAGAAAGAGACCCCTTGCCAAGTGAAGCTATTGTGCCAGTAAAGTCAAGAACATCATCAACTAGCTGATATGCTAATCCAAAATTCTATCCATAATCATATGCAAGCATGCAAACTTCTGCTGGCTGACCAGCAATAAGAGCTATAGCCTTGCAACTGTTAGCCATCAATGATGTCGTTTTGTAAAAAGTCTTATGCATATAATATTCCATGCTACAGCGTTGTTCAGTTGTATTTGTCATTTGCATTATCTCACCAGTGAGAAGATGCTCCAACACCTTCGACAATAATTCTACTACCTCTGTATTTTTCAATGAGGCAAGTGCCACAGATGCTCTTGAAAGCAAGAAATCACCAGCCGGTACAGCAAGCTTATTTCCCATTACAAAGCTCAACGAGCCAACACCTGTTTACATGATAAACTTGGAAAAACACATATCAAATGTGACCAATGATGTAGTTAACATCTTAGGAACAAAACCCCCAAAAAAATCGGACTGAAAAATGACCATTTTGGCAAAAACGATTTTCTTGTAGCGCCCTAGTGTAATTTTTTCTGGCTAACGCTACAAGAATCCCTGTTTTGTGATTTTTAAACCAGAACTCCAAACTAAGTGTTGTTTTTTTGGTAAATAAGTTTAAGTAATGTCTTATGCTATTTCTTTAGAACTTTTTAGAAATATATGCATCCGATAAGCCCATAAAAACCATGAAATTAATTAAATCCAGCAAAAATTAAAAAGAAAAGCTGTAAAATCAACTATAAACCTAAGGCCAAAATCAAAATATTTTAAAAGAAACCAAGGTCAAAACTTAAAAACAACAAGAAAAATCATAGTTTTAAGACAAGCAAATGGTTCGAAAATAGTAAACAAAAATAGGCTATAACATCTGGCTCCTGCTACGGGATGAAGTCCTTCCTGTGAGGCTTCAAGAACCTGTAGACTAGTGCCTTTTGTAACCAAAACTGCCTGCTTTTCTGCAAAACATCCATTGGGCTATGGAGTCTTTATTCAATCCTTCACACACTAATATATACAATGAAAATCAAATCTCTTTCGTGAGGAACCTTCCATTTACTGAATCAAATTGTAATCCCATTTCCAATGTAACCAGGAAAAAATTTCATCAACCCACCAAAACTTGTTTCCAACTCCAAATATATATATAATCAGATATATTGGAAAACATGAAGAGCAAAGATTTAACAACTTATACTCACTTTCATTAAATGGTGTGTCTGAAATAACAAATTTATAACTTAGTATTGACTCTAAATAATATGCTACTGGATCATAAAAATTTCCATAAGTTACCTCTTCCTGCTCTATGAAACAGATAGGCTATCCATAAGAATATTTTGTTCCATGAATATCAAGCAGGCATTGGTGAAAAAAGACATCAGGATCAACCTGAATTTTCTCCATAATTTTTTGGATAGTATCATCAATAATGTCAACACTCTGAACCTCCTTTTCCATACTGTCTTCAAATGAATGACTATCATGGATTGGCTTTTGCTGTTCAAGGATAACAGACTGAATGCATTCTTGAATCTGCTGATCAGATTGTGACATATCATGCACCTCACAGATTTCTGGGTCTTTCTTTTCATTTCATCATCATATTTATAAAAAATTAGAGCATCTTCATAATGATTTTGAACAACAGATTTGTCATAACCATGAATATAAGAAACTTCTGAAAAAATTCGAACATCCTGGCCTTCATCGATTTTAGTATCAAAACAAAAAGGAATAGAATCTAATTCATCACAGAATTCTTGTCTTGGAACCCTAATCTCTTCATCATAACAAGGAGCATTCGGAGAAATTTCGAATGATGATGCTAAAGGTTCGTATTTTTCTTCAATACAAAGCCGATCTTTAACACAACAATGATTTCCAACAGTTTGTTGAACCAGAGATTTCTCTTCAACAAGATTAGTATTCAAATGATTATTATGACCGTTGAAATCATTATGAAAATATTCCAAACTATTTCTACTGATCTCATTACTTGAATAATCCTCAACCTGACCTAAAACAACAACTTGATTATCGTAATGATCATGGAATTCTTCCTTGACAGCAGTATCTGAAAATGTTACCTCTTCATCTTCAACAAATTCTGAAACTTCAACCTCTTCATGGCATGTTTTTAACCCTTGATTGTACTCATCATCATGATTTTTTGAATCAGAAATTGTATTATAAACATCAGCCTGCTCACAACAATCTTTAAAAAAGAGTTCAGCTGAGAACACATACTTACAATGTTTCCAAAAACATGTGTGGAATTCTTTCGGTGAGGAAATGCTAGCAGCGAGAAGAGAAAAATACCAATCTCGTGCATCTTGCTCAAGTGAATACATGAAAATCTTCATGTTGTATATTTAACTGGACCATACATTGATGAAATCTGATGAGGTGATCTGAAGGATTATCCTCTTTCCTTTCTCTACACCGTGGAAGACAATCTCCCCAAACATCCATAGTAGGTACTGAATTTCGAAAACCTGGAATATCAAAAAAATTGAAAGGTGCAAACCTTCGAGCCAGAATAGCTTCCATGGACATTGGCCTTTGCATCTTGAAATAGTGGAGTCGCCAATCAATTTGTCAAGATAGATTTTGTTTGTTTGTTTGTTTGTTTGTTTTTTCTCTCCTCACAAGGAGGAAGGGGTGACAGTAATTAGGTCCGCATAAAGCTATGGATGACTAAAACTTTCTAATTCTTCTAGCTGTTTTCAGTATCTATTCTGGGTCTGAAACACCCAGCTGCAAAGGTGAAATAGGCCTGTTTCTAGTTCCAATTCCCCTATTAGCCACTGTGACAAACTGGTGAAAAGTAGCCTTAAAGATGTGCTGGTTTAAGTTCACCTCTTAAAACCAGTGAAATGATAATTATCCCAGGGAAAAATTTGTTTTCACTTCGTTCCCCGGCAACGGCGCCAAATATGTTTTTGCCAGAAATTGCTTCCAAGCTACAAAGAAACAAGCCAACACAATCTCAAATATTCAATCAAGCAAAACTAGGTTTTAGGGTTTCTGAAAGGTTTTTCTGGTTGTAAAGTTTGGTGACCAAAGGGAATACATTCATAAGCCAAATAGGAACTAAATCACAAGTAAAGAAGAGCAGAGATGCATAATATAATAACCATGTACCAACAGAAAATAACTTTGAAGTTCATTCACAACAGGCAAGCATTACAAGCAAAGAAACCATAAACCAGCAATGAATTTACCAATTGTGTAGCTAAACAAGCTAGAAGCCAAAACACAAACTGAAGGGTAAAATGGAGCATATATTTCATAGTCTGTTCATCAAATACACATGAGAGTCATATACTTAGCTTATCAACAAGTCAGGAGACCTCCTCTAGCCAGCCAAAAATTAGAACCCCTCTTCAGTAGCCTTGTCCCTCTTTTATAATTAAAAAAAAGTAGTTCTATATTCCCTTCATTAGGTTGAAATTGAAACTACCTATCACTTACATTAACTAACTTCAACTAATTAACTAAAAATAGCAAAATCGGATTCTTGGCAAATATGGCGAATTTCTGAAAAATAGGTGTCAAAGAAGCTTCCATATCTCTCAATTCGTGACACCTGTGTAAACACTGAGAGATGTTTTTGTGAATGGGTCTGTGATGTACAAAAACTCTCTTGGTTTTTAAAAATTCATCTCCAATCAATCAGAATATGCCCCGCAAGATGAACACTAAAACAGGAAAATATTAAATATTTAAAAACCCTGAAAAATAGGCCGCAAATATTAAACTGAATATTTCAAACCTTGATAGCTGTTGTAAAACCGAGAGAGGTTTTTGTAAATGGGTATCTTATGAACAAAAACCTCTTTTTTTTTTCTAAAATTCCTCTCCATCAGCTCGTGGTCTGCATTCAATTTCAGTAATCCGAAACAGGAAAAACAGAGCAGAATTCTCAATAATCTTTGCATTTCAATATCCTCTTTTTCATTTGAGCCAAGAAAAACTAAATGAATAGGTTGCCAACCATTCTTCCATACATCATTCATCAATTTATTCTATGCACCCTCCTTTTCAAAGGGTTCACCCAGAAACAAGCTTTCTGCATCATCTTTAACCCTACCAGTCCATTCTAGAACATCTGCCTGAAATGCCATGCCGATTCAAACCTGAGTTGTGTAAGGTTGGTTATCTTGCAGCATACACCAGAAACCTCAGCTTTATCTTCAACATATTTCTATGATTTTGAACAGCTTTCATCCACTATACTTTGAGAACTTTTTCTTACAATAAGGCACTTCTTTTCTGTGAGATTCTCCTTGAACCTTGCAGCAGTCATTGAATCAGGCAATATTTCTATGTCTTCATTCTGAAATGAAGGTTTACATGATGGCGTAGGCAATATCAAATCATTTCCTTCACAAATAGGACTCTATTTTGTAGATTGAAGATGGCAACCATTAGTAGAACTTATTCTGCTAAGGCTTGAACCAATTCACAAGAAGGTTCACCCTGTTCACCAGCTGAAGTTAATTTGACTTCATGTGCTGATGCAAATGACATACATATACAGTACACCTAATAGGTGAATTATCTCCAATGTAGGCATAAAAGGCTTTAATGAATTAAATCAAAAGAATGATGAGGAAGCTTTCCTAGACCAAGCAAGCTACAAAACTTATCCAAATAATGCCCTAAATTTCTTACTGAAATAGGAGCAGAGATAGCAAAGGCCCTTTATCAAAATAAGATGGATATTTCTTTACTGTATTTTGCCTTGATTAATATGAAGCCTGCATTACTTTGTTCTGATGATCACTTTCTTAGAGAGGTCAATTAATGTTTTCCTACATAATTTAACATATTCTGACTCAGATGGTGGGAAAGATTCAACAGAAAATGCAGCAAAACCAGCATGCTCAGCTGCAAGTTGTTTTGCCTTCCTTATTCCATCACTTTTTTCAAGAAATTCAAGGGCAAGTTCAATATCTCCACGGTTTTTTGAACTTTCGATTGATTACATCTTGCAATTGTGGAAACTCCTCCAAAGTAAACAATATTGAAGCGGTAACAATCCCCTGGCGCATGTCAGAAAGAGACCCCTTGCCAAGTGAAGCTGTTGTGCCAGTAAAGTCAAGAACATCATCAACTAGCTGATATGTTAATCCCAAATTCTATCCATAATCATATGCAAGCATGCAAACTTCTACTGGCTGACCAGCAATAAGAGCTATAGCCTTGCAACTGTTAGCCATCAATGATGTCGTTTTGTAAAAATTCTTCTGCATATAATATTCCATGCTACAGCGCTGTTCAGTTGTATTTGTCATTTGCATTATCTCACCAGTGACAAGATTCTCCAACACCTTCGACAATAATTCTACTACCTCTGTATTTTTCAATGAGGCAAGTGCTGCAGATGTTCTTGAAAGCAAGAAATCGCCAGCCAGTACAACAAGCTTATTTCCCATTACAAAGCTCAACGAGCCAACACCTGTTTACATGATAAACTTGGAAAAACACATATCAAATGTGACCAATGATGTAGTTACCATCTTAGGAACAAAACCCCCAAAAAAATCGGACTGAAAAATGACCATTTTGGCAAAAACGATTTTCTTGTAGCGCCCTAGTGTAATTTTTTTCTGGCTAACGCTACAAGAATCCCTGTTTTGTGATTTTTAAACCAGAACTCCAAACTAAGTGCTGTTTTTTTGGTAAATAAGTGTAAGTAATGTCTTATGCTATTTCTTTAGAACTTTTTAGAAATATATGCATCTGATAAGCCCATAAAAACCATGAAATTAATTAAATCCAGCAAAAATTAAAAAGAAAAGCTGTAAAATCAACTATAAACCTAAGGCCAAAATCAAAATATTTTAAAATAAACCAAGGTCAAAACTTAAAAACAATAAGAAAAATCATAGTTTTAAGACAAGCAAATGGTTCGAAAATAGTAAACAAAAACAGGCTATAACAGGGCCCACTGCGATGATGAGAAACAGTGGAGTAGGATGTGATCACATCTTTCTGGTGTAAAGCTGGCAAGGATGACATTGCTTCATGGCTTCCACACAATCTTTAAATATCGTGGGCCAGAAATAACCAGCATGCAAAATATTATGGGTCATTTCTAACTCAGATAAATGACCCCCACATGATCCACTATGGGTGTCATTTAGGACACTCCCAGCCTCTTCGTGGGTGAGGCACCGATGTAAAATAGAGTTTACCCCTCTATGGTATAAAGTATCCCCAATGATAAGGTATTTTTTCGCATGTACACGTAGTATGCGCTACTCTTCCCACGAAAAGGTAGCAGGACACTTTAGAGTATGGAGATAGATAAGTATATATCCGTACGAAGGATCAGAGATGGAAATCAGAAAAATGTCCTCATATGGGAATGAGTCTTCTTCAACTGCTACATCATCTTCTATTGGAAATTCTGCAATAAGCTCTACAAAAACTAAGGATTTTTTCGATTTGGCAGATTAAAAATCCAAGTCAAACTCCTGGAGAATGACTATCCATTTATTGAATTTTCCGTCAACTATGCATTAGGACAAAACATATTGAAAAGGATTTACATCTGCCACTATTGTCGTAGTCCTCAGTAAGATCTAGTGACGTAACCTCTGTACATCATATACAGCTGCTAAGGCCAAATTTTCAACGTGGGAGTATCCGATTTTAGGGCAAGCTAAAGCACGACTAAGGTAATAGACGACATGCTCTTGGAGCTCATCATTTCTCTGGACCAGCACTACCCCAATGGTCGACTCAGATGCAACCAGATAAAATATAAAATCGTGACAGTAATCTGGTGGACGTAACAAAGGAGTCGTCAACAAAGCTTTCTTTAATGCTGTGAATGCAAGTTGTGTGGTTTCATCCCATACAAATGGGGTGTCCTGCTTCAACAGGTGCATGAAACCTTTAGTGATCTTGGCATAATTCATGATAAGACGTCGAAGAAAGTTAGGCTTTCCTTGCAGTCTTTGAATTTTCCTGATAGAATGAGGAGGAGGAAAATTTACAATGGCCTCAACTTTCAAAGGATCTACTTGAATACCTTTGTTAGAAACTAGGAACCCAAGCAGCCTACCTGACTCGGCATAGAAAACACAGTTGTGGGGATTCAAGCGTATTTTTTAATGCCTTCATTGTTCAAAAATTAAGCACAAGTGATCTGGATGATCGATCCTCTTACGAGAATGAGCAGGAAGATCATCTAGGTACGATTCTACAATATTCTTGATGTCATGGACATCAAAATTCATTGCCCACTGAAAGGTAGCCCTTGCATTTTTCAATCCAAAGGGGCTCTTCTTATATGCAAATGTATGCCAAGGACAAATGAAGGTCATTTTATGTTGGTCTTCTAGCTTAATTTAAATCTGATTCTACCCAAAAAAACCATCCATAAACAAAAAAACTTCACTCCCTGCACAAGCATCAATGATTTGATCTATGAATGGTGTGGGGTAGTTGTCCTTAGGACAAGCTTTGCTTAAATCACGAAATTCAATACATACACGTATCGTCCCTTTGTTTTGATCGACAGGAACAGGATTGGATATCCACTCTGTCAAAGCGATCGAGTAAATAAAACCAGCTTTCAATAGCTTTTCCAATTCAGCCTTAACGGCCGCCACTTTACGCGGGTTTCTAGGTCTAAGTTTTTGTCGAACTGGTTTGGCATTAGGATAGGTTCGGATTTCATGTTCGACTATCGATGGATCTATGCTTGGAATCTCCTGATATGACCAAGAAAACACGCCGCAAAACTCCTTAAATAAGGCCATATAGATAGCAATCTCCTCCAGAGAGAATTTTGCACCAATATATACATTTTCCACGACGTTAGGATTTGCAGAGATGTTGATAGGGATAGTAACGGAAATGTTTTCCATATTCCCCTCAGCAAAGATTCCTTCCCTTGGTAAGGGATTGATCGGTATATAAGCATCACCTGCTAGTCTCACATGGAACTCTTGATTTTCAATCCTGCTTAACTATGGACAAAAGTAGGATCTATGATGAAGATCTTCGCAGATCTTATCTCGCCCACTCATAGCTTCCAAAATGGATTCTTCTAAAGGAAAAACCAGGTCTAAGAAATCATAAGTATACAAAGAGTTATATGCCCAAGCAGGCAGGTAGGCTTCTTCCGACTCCTCTGAGACTGTAGGAGGAACCGGAACGGGATCAACAGTGGTGTTAAGGATAGCTTGATAAGCTACTTCCACTATCTATAAGGGCACTTTAGGTTTGTAATGGGAAGTAAGGACCCAAGGATCTGTTCTAATGACAACCATAGTGATATAATTCCCTACACTATTAGAACCTAAGTAGTGTATCGAATCTGGGATATCAAAAGTGACCATTAACGATGAGTATATACCAACCCCCAAGCTCTCATTAGCTTGTCTAACATGATCAACCAATGGTACGGTGGACTCATTAGTTTCCATATGGCCCTTCCGAGTGAAACTGAGTTGGCCAAAAATAACCAACTTCCCTTCGTGTCGAAACACTACCACTCGAAGAACAGTCGAGGAAATTGCACGCATAGCATAAGTCTAGCTTCTCCCTAGAAGAAAGTTATAATCCAATGGGGCATCAATCATCTCTACTTCCACAGACACTACCTTCCCTGCCAACTTAATCTCAAAAGCTAGTAGGATACCATGCGGATGGAAAGACCTTCCGTCGAAAGCAGTAAGTAAGGTTTTTTATGGAACTAGCTCTGGAGATCCAAGAGCCTTCTAGCAAGATAAAGACATGACACATGTGGAAGCACCTTCGTTAGCAACTATCCTTCCAATGGTCTTTCCACCATGGATGACATCTACTAACAAAGCCACATCATACAGTAGGTGAATCTTAATGTTAGACAAATTAAATTTCTCCATAAGGCTCGATGAATCCATAGTCCCTAAAGCTGCTAAGAGTGCATCTCGTTGGGTGGGACAACTCTGTATCACCTCCAAAGCCAACATTGCACATGGGGTTTGGGCTAAATATTCAACAACAAAATAATTGGCTATAGCCCTTGCGTTGGGATTGTGAAATTATTTCTTAATGACACCTTTCGGTATATTAGGCATAGGTTCGGTAGGTTTCTTGATTGTGAGAGGGTTAGAAGTTTCACCCATAGACTTACCCTTCTTTGGAGCCTCCACCTCATAGTTCTTATATCTAGTTTGGAGTAATGTCTCAAATCACACCATGCTGATATAATTTTGGTCAGGGGTACTAGCAGTGCCCCCATCTACATTAGAAACTGAAGTTGCATTCTGTCCTTGGGGAAATGGATCCTTTAGGACAGCTGGTTGTTGATTTTTGAGAAGCTTCTGAGCTTGATCAATAAGAGGGAATTAATGGATTAGGTGATCTTCCTGGCACAACTTACAGGGAAATTTTACCTTCTTCTTCTCTTTTTTCCCCCCATCAGCATTATTTGTGGTTCTAGGCTTGTTTTGGTTTCCCTCACCTTTCTTCCCCTTTTTCTTTTTCCCACCAGGATGTTGATTTCCCTTTTGGGAGGTTTGAGAAAAAACATTTTCATTTTGGGGTGAGGGGGCAGCCTTTGTTGCCTCCACTGTAGACTATTTAACAAACAACTCATGGATTTGTTTAGCTAAAGACTATATAGTGGGAGATTTAACTGAACCAACAACACCATCGGCATGGGATCCAGGTTTAGGTTTCTCAACACTATGTGTAGGTCGTGGTGCCTTAGTTATGATTTCATATAGTATCCCAGATTGAGAGTATATCAAATCTAGTTGTCGGGCCCTAAGGATGGCCTCTTCTTCATTAGTTACTCTTGAGGTGGAAACATCCTTAGATATATATGACAATAAGGACTTAAGGAACCATTGTAACAAAAACTTGAGAGGGATGGTGGCCTTGATGAGCCTCTTTCACCTTCTCCACTCTTGGATATGATCCAAAACATGAGTGGCTTTGTCCTACCAAAAGGTGGACAATAAATATATACCGGCATCATACCAGACAGGAAGTTGGAAGTGGTTAATGAACACATTGGCTAAGTCCCAAAAACTATCAAACACAATAGAGGGAAATTCAATAGACCACTTTGTTGTGGCACTAGTTAGAGTTCTTTGGAACAATCTCAATCGAATAGTGTCATCATTCAACAAGTTGGAAGAGCACCACAAGTGAAAGGTGGTGATATGAGCACTTGGGTCCTCACCAAATTTGCCCTCGAATTTTGGAATATTTGTGGGTAGTTTGGTAGGGATAGGTGGCCAAGTGGCATCATGTTTCACCAGGTCATTCATTAACTTGGAAAATTTTGGCAAGTTTAAAGTTGTCAGGAACAGAATTTTGGGCCTAACCGAAGCCTGAAAAGTACGAGCTTGGGAACTAAAAGGACTTTCCACGTGATCCCAAAAGTAAAGGCGAGGTTGGCCCCAGATATCGGTTTTGAAGTAGTTGGACTACTTTGAAATGGATTCCACCATAAGCCAGTGGATTATTTGTGTGCGGTACAGTGTATGTGGTTTGAGCCGCTCCAGTTGAGACTGAAGTCTGGAAAACAGAAGTAGGTATCCCTCTGCTAAAAAGCGAGAAGGGAGAGCTCCTAAATGGGGATAAAACCAGAGTTTGGAAACCTTGACCATAAGAGTTAGTATTTCCAAAATGCATCCCCACATATGAAGGTGTAAGCCCTACATAAGGAGTGGATGGTAGAATGTGCCCCCCATTCCACAGGAAACCCTATACAAATGAAAAGGATCCGGTAGGAACACTCTGAGGAGTGTGTGCAAAAGAGGGTGAAGCAAAAGGTGCACTGGGAATCTAAATGACCACCCCAATAGAAGGGCCTACTACATTTGTGGAAGTCTGTGGTTGAACCACCCGAATAGCTGGAGTTAAAGGAGTATCATGTATATTTTTTCTAGGAGTAACAACTGGGGGAGGTGGTACTCCTTCAATCGAAATGGCTAAAATGGGGGTAGATGGACCCTCTCTTGAGATAGCCATAATTCTACTCACGGGAACACCAATCACAGGTGAATCAAATGGAAGAACCTGGACGATCACAAGATCGTTTAAGTCAATAAGAGGTGAATTAAATTTTCTTGCAAACTAGTCAGCCTGCAAGTCTTTTATCTCTACTGCGGTTGTCTCAACCTGGTTTGTCCTAAGTTTCAGTTCACCTAGAACTTCACTGATTCCTACTTGTTCAAAAGAACCATCTGTAGCTAATCTCTGCCTTTGAGGGGGAGGTGGAAGCTCCACTGTAGTAGCTGGAGGGAGGTTTGGAAACCTTCTTGACCTTCTAAGAGGTTGGTCCTCCACGGTTGAAAATTGACTCTTCACACACCCTAACGCTGACTAAACACAAACAAACCACACAACACTCACTGCAAAATTTCCTAAAGCCAAAATACACACAAAGGGTATAAGATATGATTTCTAAAAGAAAGCTGAGAGACCGCTACCTGGCGTCCCTGTAGATGTTCTTAGCCAAAAGCTGAGGAATCACTCAATCGCCCTCCCACACCTTCTACCAGGGTTACGTTCCAAGCCCATCCAAGGTCAACCAGAAATAGCCTTTTGGTGTACCTGTGGATGAACCCTAGATGTCAAAGAGACTAAACGCTACCACAACTATACTGACAGTCTGGGGGGACAGTCGCAAACCTGATTCGTACTCATGGGTAGGGTAGCAAAGCCTGAAACCCTGTCAACACCGGCACCGCATGGGGCCCGAAAAGTGGTATTGACATAATTCCCCAGATGCACAAAAAACTTGGTCTACGCTTTGACAAGGAATCAGAGGGTTATCTCCTCAATCCAAGCCTCCATGCGGCCTCATGCTTAACTCCCATTTTAGAGGAGCTTCCCAGATACAATCACCATAGAAGAGGATTTACCTATTGATTGGCCAACTACGTCTGAAATTAAACCCTTATGGAGAGTTGAAACTCCCTAATCCACAAGTCTAGCCTAAGCTAGTTGGTGTAGGAGCCTAAAAAGTAGAACTTACTAATAATTTTTAATTATATTGTTCATTTTATAAGGTTTTTTTTATTCAGAGGTGAATGGCGTGAAACAATGTGGTGTTATAGACTCGATAAGAAAAAGCAAAATGATGTATAAAGCAAATTTCAAAGTAAATTATGACTACTTAAACCAAATTTCTTTTCTTTTTGTAAATAGAAGCTAATGAATTGGAAACTAAGTGCAAGAAAACTAAGACTTCTTTTTATAATTTTTGAATTTTATTTGAAAAATACTGAAAAGAAACAACTAAATGCAAAAGTATAAAATGTTTTTCTTCTCTTTTCAAAGATTTCAAAAACTATAATGCAACTAAATGCAAGTTTTGAGCAAGTTCGAATAATCAAAGCATATAAAAAGTGAAATGAAGCATAAAGGACCTAAAAATACCTACTTCAACCAACAGGAAGACGACTTGGAAAAAACCTGACTTGGAGAAACTATTGAACCCAAAGAGTCTACTAGATTCACAAAATAAAAAGTGACAAACTGACACCACAAAATGCAACACAAATTATAACGCATCCAAGGCCCTGATCACTGACCTAGACATAAGCACTTAAACTTACAGACCAAGCAGGAGGACTACCTACACTTCACAAAATGAAAGAAATTAAAAAAAAGGCTCAAAGGCTTGATGAACACGCAAACAGTGTGACACATAGACTTCAGACTCATAGAGTCGTGCTATAAACAGAAGACTACTAAATAGCTAAAAAACAAAGAAACAGGGACAAGCAAACCCTATCCAAATTTTAGACTACTACAGGAAACACGCAACTGTGTATGCAGGAAACCTGAGCACAACACATGAATATCTAGACAGCAACTCGCATGTACAAGGTCACACATGCAACTGTGCATGAAGCGACCTATGTGTACTGCTAAGACGTTTTCAAAGAAAAAAGACTAGCAAAGAATTCTGGGCATACTACACTATAAATCAAGAAGCAAGATAAAAAGAATCACACTCAGAATTAGAATCAGAACAAATACTGGTAAAGGGAACCTACAGGATGAACCCACAGCAGGCTGGACTCCCCAGTGGCGTTGCCAGTTCTATTGTACAAGACAATACACCCTTGTAACCTAGGTTTTGGGGCTACCAACTTACTAATAGACTTGCAGATAATCAACTTTTACAGAAAATGAAATGGGAATAGGAAGAGAGTTTGGCTTACCCGGTTTACGACGGTTGATCCAAGCTTGATCTTCTCCCGCTTCAATCTTCTCAAAAGCTTCTAGGGTTGCTTCTTTTCACCCGCAAAGAGCCAATTCTTCAAGAAATATCTCATACATATACATTTCAAAGATTATATGAAATGCATATTAACAACATAATTGACATCATTCATAAACCAATATACATGAGAAAAGCACAATACAAAGATTGGAAGAAGAATTCTCTTTATTAACAAATAGTGAATAGGTGAGAATACAACCCAGCTTCTGACACAAGGACTCCTCTGCAACTCAGGACACTGAGTTCTGCTGCTCCAAGACTCTGAAAGTATACCACCAACATAACTTTTCTCTTCTAGAATTGATTGATTAGCCCCATCCTAAGGCCTCTATTTACACATTGGGAAATAGAGTGTTTTTGAAGGTTAGGATGGTTGAGACAGTTGGGATAGTTATCAATTAAGGCCCAACTAATCTCAACTAATCACGATTTATATTTGTTAATGTCGAATTAAGGTACACTTGAGTGTTTATATAAGAAAGGCGCATATGAAACACTTGTTTCTCAAAGGGAACTAGTGTGTTCAATGTACATGCGGGTTGTAATGCCCATAGTCGCATGTGATAAGCAAGTTGTAATGCAAATAGGAGCATGTGCAACCCTAGATTCAGAATAAAAATATATTAGACTGGTCTGGAGATCATGCATCAATGGTCATGCACATCTATAGTTTTTTGGCCACTTCAATCCTAATTGTCCTTTTGTGTACTAACATAATGGATCTGAGCACTCGAACAGTTAAGTGCCATTTTGGTTGATAACATATTCATGTATTTTACGAGCTCGAACTAGTACATGCTCATTGGTGTTTTCATATTTTGAGAGTCTAAAACTCCGAAGAAGACTCCAAGGGGTTACTTTTTTGTCCAATTTAGTCTCCTGAGGCCGAAAAAGTATAAAACATACCACATAAGTCACTGATTCGTGGATTTTACGAGCCCGAACTAGTACATTCTCGTTGTTGTTTTCATATTTTGAGAGTTTGAAAACTCCAAAGAAGACTCCAAAGGGGTGATTTTTCATCCAATTTAGTCTCCTGAGGCCACAAAAGTATTAAATATACCACAGAAGAAATCTCTTAGCTTCCGAAGAAGTAAGGCACACCTTTTTCATACAAAGAAGTGTCATTTTGGTTGATAACACCAGGATGCTTTGCGAACTTGTTGTCATAGAGTAGCACCATATCTCCTTGCTGGAAGTACTTTGATTCAATGTGTTTATCATGCCATGCCTTTTGGCAATCCTTTTCAACTTGTTGATGAAACCCGACGATGAAGTAATCTTCCTCCATTTGCATCAACTGCGTTAGTCGCTCTTTAAGTGCTCATTCATCACTCATACCTATCGATGCTGCAATGCATAGGATGGGAACAATGTACTCCATTGGCATCACCACTTCTTGGAAATATACAAGCTTGAATGTTGTTTTCCCAGTCAACCATTTGCACGTTGTTTTGTAGGCCCATAATATCACTGGAATTTTCAAATATCAATCATCATGGTTTGCGTTACATACCTTTGTTAGCGCATGCTCCATAACATTGTTTAATTATTTGACAGTTATGTTCACTTGTGGCTGATAGGGAATGCTCTTCTTGTGTTGAATATTGAATTCTTCATCATTGCGCTAATGGTGCGATTGATGAAGTGACTCCCTTGATTTCTCATCAATGTCTTTGGACAGCCAAACCGAGTGACGACATTGTTGAATAGGAGCCTCGATGCAGTCGTAGCTATAGAATCCGTCACTGGTGTTTCTTATACCTATCTAGTGATATAGTATATTGTCGTGATAATGTATAGTGCACCCATCCTCTTTCCTCGTGGATTGATAGGTCCCACAAAATCCATTGCCCACTTATCAAATGGCTGCAACGTTACCTGAGGTACTAATGGCATCTCATCACGTCGCAATGCCTTCCCCATCCTTTGACAAACGTAATAGATTTTCATATAATATGCAGAATCGTTGTGCAAGGTTGGCCACTAGAGGCTACCACGGAGTATCTTCATAGCAGTTGCATGACCTCCATAGTGTCCTTCTGCAACATCGTCATGTGCTTCAGCTAATATCCTTTCCTGCTCATGCGGTAAACATATCGACGTAACATATCATCCATCCCCATCTTATAAAGTTATCCAGCAATTAGCTGAAAATATGCAACTCAAATGACCAATTGCTTCTTTTGACTAGTGGTGAAATCATCCAGTTATTTCCTTGTCGAAAGAAACTGAATAATTGTTCATAATGATCATCGACCCTTCCAACCATAAACAACTGTGCATCAAGTAATCCATCCTTGATGCTAGTTGGTTCTTCTCCTATTTCAATCCTTGACAAATGATTGGGTCCTGCATTCAATCGACCCAGCTTCACGATGATCTCGAAATCAAACTCTTGGAAGAGTTGAGACCATCGGCAGATATTCCCCCCAACATAGGCTCGTTGACTATGTACTTTAATATAGAATGATCAGTGAACATCTTAAAGTTTCCTTCCAGTAGGTAATGACAAATTTTTTGTAGCGCATATACCATCACCAAACCTTCACACTCTGTCATGGTGAATTTCCTTTCTGCATACGACAACTTTCAGCTTGCAAAAGCGATTGGGTGATCAATCACTTCTTCACCTGGTTGTGCCAAGACTACTCCTAATGCGACTAATGATGGCTCGACATGGACATGAAATTCCTTCATCCAGTCTGGAAATACCAAGATCGATGTTGTGCCCATCTTCTTTTTTAGGGTTTCGAGACTCCCTTGACACTCATGAATCCATTGGAATTTTGCATCTTTCTTCAACAACTTCTCCATCGGTGCTGTGATTGTTGTGTATCCTATTATGAGATTTTGGTAATACCATGAATGTCCCAACATTGCCATGATTTATTTCACATTCATTGGTGGAGGAATATTAACAATTATTACAATCTTAGCGAGACCCACTAACATTCCTTCCTTACAGACAATGTGTCCCAACAAAGTGCCAAATGGTGCATAGAATATACACTTTCGTAGATTTAGTGTGATCTAGTGTTATCGACATCTCTCCAACATCAATCACAGGTTTTGAATGTAATCTTTCACCAACCCATAGACGGTCCAATCGTCCATGTATATGACTAGGAATTTCTGAATGAATTCCTTAAACGCGGTGACTACGATCCTTGAGAATATCATAGGTGCATTCTTGAGGCCAAACGACATCACCGTGTACTAAAAATATCCCCATTCGGTCACAAATGTCATCTTATGTCAATTTTCCTTCACAATCTTTATTTGATGGTAGCCTAAAAATCCATCTTTGAACGAATAGATCTCTTGGCCACCAAATCCTTTCAGTACTTCGTCAGTAAATGGTGTAGGGAACAAATCATGGAGACATGCATCATTGAGTTTACAAAGATTGACACTGATCCATATTTCTCCTGTCTTCTTATATTGAAAAATTGTTGGACTAATCCATTCTGATTCTTCCATCGGTTCAATTATTCCAGCATCCAACATTCTATCAATTTCAGCCTTCACTCACTCCTTGTATCATGGATTCAATCGATAGGGATGTTTTTTTACCAGCTTTGCATCTGGATTTAGTGGGATTTTCATTTATCCCAAGTCTCCTAAAATTCCTTTCATTTCAGAGAATTTGGTCAAAAATAAATCATAGAACTTGTGCAGTGGATCAATAATCTTCGCCATAGTAGCTTTGTCCCAATAATCTCCTACATTAGTGAACATCGGGTTCTCCGTCGTCCCAATATTGACCTTTTGAGCCTTCAGATGTTGTTGGATTTTGTTGGCCGACATATTTGGTGCTTCGATATCTCGAATTCCTTCAGATTCTATAATATTGTTATTTCTTGGATCACCCCATATCTAGGTTCTCCTATCACATTGTGACACTCCATCATTGAATGCGTCACTAGTATCTCATTCAATTCTGGAGGAAATGCTACTAGGACTATTTCCAAGAAGAGATCTCAGATGTGTTGAAGTGTGCTATGAATCACTGGATCAGTGTTTCAAAGCTGAAAGTGTGACTAAAACAGACCATAAATTCTTACCATGTTGTAATCTCCCTTCGGAGTTATGCTGATACATACGACTATTGCGGCATCTTGTTCGGCGTGTGTACAAAATCATGTACCCATTCGTCCTTCGATCATGACACCCATGCGGTTTTACATGCAACCAAATGATCATTGGGATCATTCCTTCCATCATACTTCTCTCCTTGATAGTGTCTGTTTCACCAAATCGAACCTTCATTAGTCTGTGACATAGTGGCCAACCGTGGATCGATTTCTTATGTGTCCCCCACCATAGTGCTAGAGTGGCCTTTAGTGCCTCCTCCAATGCCAATAATCATTGAGTTTCTAATACCTTGTCTTCAAATTCATTGATAAACTTAGTCAAATTGGGTATCCCTTCATATGTTGGTAGTTCAATAACCTCTGTAGTGAACCAACGTAACTACTGAGTGACTCGCCCACACTTCCGGATTGATATTTCGTCTATTCGATTCTACCAATTTTGTAGCACATCGTCAAAATTCGATCATGCGTAGCTAGAACTTTTCCATCCCATCTCCCCGTCCATAGTGGGATGGATGTAGTCCTCTGAAATATTGTATGCATGATCCCATCCCCCTACAACTTCCTCCTTTACTAGTTCGATATACCTTCTTCCTTCACTTGGATCCAATGGGGCTATGACTTGAATGTCATGGTTCTCAAAATTCATTACCCACTTCTTGAAGTTCATCACCACCTGATTTCCATTAGCGCGCCCAATCCCTAGTAGTGTGGGATATGAACTACCTTCGTCGACGATTTCGATAACATCAAAATACACATAATTCTTAATCCCTTCTACTTCTACTAGTAAGCATGACACCCTTCCAATTGGTGACACTCTGGCCTGATTTGTTGGTCATAGTTGTACAAGAGACCAAACCAACTATGGTTTCCCCATATTCTCCCATGTATTCTTTGTCAAAATGTTGACATTCGAGCATAGATCCAGAATGACCGAGTCCACATCATAATCACCAATTTGGACATTCATTCACATCTCCCTTTGGGTTTTATTCTTGTGCAAGGGGTTCACATCGCAGTCCTGTCGGCATTTCTCTTGTCGATATAGAATACTTGTGATCTTGGCTAGCACATTGATATCTTTTACTATCAATAAACAACTTCCTAGGAAACTATGCAACGTTCCACCCTTCCACGATGGTGCTACTACAAGTGTCAAATCGAAAGTAGGTGGCATTTTGTAGATAAGAAACTTAAATTTATCTCTTTTAATGATGTCTCTTGTATCAAATAATGTCTCTTTCTTAGTGTCGACATCGAATTGCACCTTCTTTCAAGCTGTAAATCAGATCTATGGGATTGGACCATCATCCCCTATTGTCACACCTCCTCGAGTTATGACTCCAACATCTACACGTTGTGTCCTGGGTTCCACGGAAATATTCCTTACAACTGGCCCTTGATTCTGATTTTGAGTTTGGTTCACAACCTGGCTGATCCTTGTATTTTATAAAAATTATTAGTCTTATAAGGTTCCAAATACATCCATAAACCAAAGCCAAGTCGAATTGGTTTGGCTGCGCATGCTATTCCATGTGGCCTCTCTCTTCACCTTCCTTCTTCTCCCAAATTTGACTAGGAGCCTCTTGGCCTTCTCCAACTCCCAAATTAGACCTCTAAGATGCTCTATTCAGTCCTGACATGTCAGTATGTCAGCCTTCAGATCTGACTTGTGTCATAACTGTCATAGAATCTCCATCATTGGTGTCATAGATGTCATAAATGTAAGGGGAATCTAGCCAAGTGTCCATGAAACTCCCATTTGGCTCTTCCTCTCCCATGTAAGTTACAATTCATCCCAAATTTGACCTATGAAGTATATGGACAATTATATTAACCTCATAATCCATACCAAAACATTAGGCTTCCCATAGATTCAAAATTACAAGAGGAGGATGCCATTTAACATAGGAATTCTAGCTTGAGTGGGCTCCATAGCCTCCATGTGTCTCCATTCTCCATAGCCATTTCATTTTTCTCTTGTATTTATTTAATAAGATACATTATTAAATATTTATCCTCTTCTAATGTTTGAACATCATTTATTATCCCCCTTATTCCAAATCCCAAAGCTTCCACCCCCAACCTAGGAAACTAGAGATTTCCTCCTTGGCAATTATTTGACTTTTAGCATCCATTTGACAACTTTCATGAATATGAAAAATGTGATTTATCCATTGTGACCCAATGCAAAATTTGGGACATTACAAATGCCCCGGCCAAGTGTCATCTTGTCTTCATCCTGGCATAGTTTCCACTTTCAGAATTTTCCACTACTTTGCTTCTTCGCAGATTTGTTTCGGAAAAAATGGGAGGACTCACCACCCTTCATCCCTTATGGGTCAATAGGAGGATGTGAATTTACAGAGGCACGAAATTCATTTAACCGATCCTTATTACCCACTAAAAGTGGAGTTTTACCCAGAAATTCTATTTTTTCGGCCACAACGACCTCCTGTTGAATGTTTGTCAGGGAATTGGACCCAGGGGTTAATATTGCAGACCCAACCGAAGTCAAGCCAACTGGAATATTTCTCCCGATCACTGTCCCTCCTGAATGCGACATATTTTGTTTTTTATTCCAATTCCTCCAAAGAGAACCCTGATCCCCAGGCCACACCCAGGGAAAAGAACCACCTCAAATAGTCACCGGAACTTCAAGCCCTACAACCAGGAACCTCTCTTTTTCACTTCAATGACACCGAAAATGAGTTTTACGCCACCCGTCGAGGGAAAATATTATGTGGAATATTGGTACTCAGAATACAGAGGTTCTGTGACGTATTCTAATTGCCTTGACTTCGGTCGGGTCTACGATATTAACCCCTGGGTCCAACTCCCCGACAAACATTTAACAGGAGATCATTGTGGTCGAAAAAATAGAATTTTTGGGTAAAACCTCTCTTTCAATGGGTAATAAGGATTGGTTAAATGACTTTGGTGCCTCTGTAAATTCACGTCCTCCTATCGACCCATCAGGGCTAAAGGGTGGTGAGTCCTCCCATTTTTTCCGAAACAAACCTGCGAAGAAGCAGAGTAGTGGAAAATTCCGAAAGTGGAAACTATGCCGAGATGAAGACAAGATGACACTTGGTCGGGGCATTGGACTGGAAGAAGTTGTGGGGATGTCTCTACGTGGTTTGGTAGGGAAATTTAGCTATAAGCCTATGCAATGCAAGTAGATTGAATCTTGGGCTGCTATAGTATGGGATCCTATCCTAGGTTATTGTCCCACTGTATAATGTATTGTAATGTATGATATATCGTCCAACCAAAATAAGCAAAAATAACGATGCGCACAACCGAAATAAGCGGAGATTTATCCCACACGTTCCAAAATCCAAATAACTTTTTTCACCTCTATTTTTGAGTCAACACGGCGCAATTGTTTACGACTTTTGAACCTTCCTATGCAACTTTTCCAATGACTTTAAAGGAACATGGAGTCATGTAAAAAATGTGAATTCACAGGCACCGCATTTCAAGGATGTTATAGTCAAGCAATTATTGGTTAAGAAAAAAAGAGAAATAATAACCTTGTTATTGATTAAAAAAAATTATTAATTAATTTTTTATATAATCATATAAAGTGATATCAAATATAAATATATATTTAATCAAATTAAAATATCAATTATTTTTTATTTAGAGTTAAAACTTGTTTAATAAATTATAAAATATCAATATTTCCATTTATGTATATTTAATCAAATTAAAATATCAATTATTTTTTATTTAAAAATAAAATCCCTGTAATAAATTATAAAAATATCATTCTTTCAATTTATGTATATTTGACAAAGTAAGCAAAAAAATTAAAGTATATATGCTAGGGCCATGTTAGAGAACTTGCCTTTTTAGATTGTCCATGTAAATTCATAGATGTAAAATTCCAAAAAAAATTAATGACACTTACAACTTACTTCCATCTTCTAATCAATATGACAATTTAAACTAACTCTTGCGTCTTTAAGTTACTTTACATGCGTGGATTTTAGGTGTCTTTAAAAACATGAATTGAATTAAAAATTCCTTTTATTTAAGATAAAAATTTTAAATCTAAATATAATAATTTAAAAATTATTAGGTAGATGAGACACATTTTACAGTATTCCAACTTCTCTGAACAATTGCACATCTTTGCAAGAACTGTAAATTTATGCTAACAATTTCACTGGTCATATCCCTCCAGCTCTGGGCAATTGTACTCTGCTATCATCTCTTGCTTTTTCTTCCAACTACTTGAGTGGAATTGGACTTGCTACAGAACTTAGAGCACCTATAGCTAGGTTTCAATCAATTGAGTGGAAAAATTCTAGTAGAATTGGGCTTGTTGCAAAATTTAAAAATCATGTCTCTAAGTTCCAACAACTTGAATGGAAGAACTCCACTGGAATTTGGCTCATTTCACAACACAGAGAACCTGTACCTATAATCCAACAACTTGAGTGGAAGAATTCCTGACAAAGTGTGTTTGGTGCAGAACTTGGATACCTTGTATCTATACTCCAACAAGTTGAGTGGAAGGATTCCAACATATCTAGGGAATTGCACAAGCATGATGTATTTGATGTTGTCCCACAACAAACTTGGTGGAACAATCCCGGAGGATATCGGCAAATGTGTCCATCTAAGCACGTTATATTTATCCAAAAACAGTTGAATGGAAAGATTCCCACATCTTTAAGTAACTGTAAAAAATTAGAGCAAATAAAGGTGTTTGAGAACAAACTTAGTGGACATCTAGACATAGAGTTTTTAGTGATGTTAGATGTCCTGTCCGCTCATTCTAATAGGTTTTCTGGGAGTTTACCTCTATCTTTGGATAAATGCACTGAGCTTTGTCTTCTACATTTAAGGAAAAATATATTAATAGGTGAGCTTCCCTCATACCTTACATCTTTTCAAAGGTTACGAGTTTTAAGTGTTGGTTATAATAAGCTTCAGGGTGGTATCTCTGAATGGATAGAAAATCTCTCCCAATTACAAGTGTTGGATTTATCCAATAATAAATTAAGAAGAAGAATACCATCTAATATAGGGAGACTCCAAGAATTTGGCGAGATTGGGTCTTCCCATGTTAGTGGTGATACACTATATGAGGATGTGCAGATTGACATCAAGGGCATTGAGTATGCTATAACATATATCCTGCAGGAAAACACCATAGTGGACTTATCCAACAATAATTTTATTGGATAAATACCCCCAAGCATAGGAAATTTGAGTATGTTGTGGTTGCTGAATTTATCAGGAAACCCATTGGATGGAGAAATTCCTACCTCTCTTAGTGAGATATCTACTTTGGAACAATTAGACTTGGCTCAAAATAATTTGAACGGAAAGATTGCTCAAGAACTTTCTAAATTAACCAAGTTGGCATCTTTAAATGTCTCATCTAACATACTTTGTGGGTGAATTCGAGGAAGAACACAATTTGATACTTTCAATAAGACTTCATTTCAAAGGAATAAATGCATATGTGGTTATCCTCTATAACCATGTGAGGAAACAGAAAATAATACAAAAATAAGAGATGGAGCTTTTGCCAATGTAAGTAAAAATGAAGGATGGTTAAGTCATTTGGATAAAAATATCTCATTATTTGTATTAAGATTAAGAATAGGAATTGGATTTGGTGGAGTTGTAACATTGATAATTATATGGTATAAAGCTTGGCATTGGATGGTGCCTCCAAACAAAAAAAACCATTTTACGGAGTGTTTTCCATCAATCATATTATTAATGGAAATTGTATATTGAAAATTAAAATCATTTATATTTTTGTAAATGAATAATACTCGACCAAATAATATATTTTCTTTCCCAAAATAATCATTATTTTATTTGCGTCATCGACAAAATTATATTTTTCATATGCCTATGCATGTGCTGCAACTCTATTAATAAGTATATGCTATCCTTTTTCAACATTCAATCTATCACGTGTCATACAAAATACAATGCCCCTATATTCAAACTTTCAACTAAGTCAAAATAGTTATGAATATAAATATCCTATTTATACAGTATTCTCTCTTAATCCAACGAGAATATCAACGACTCACAATATCAACAAGAATATCAATGACTCACAAGAGTTACAGAACCTTTCGTACATAATGCACAAGGGAGTCAGATCGACAGTGGAGATTGAAGCCGCAAATGGATTGACGGCTCACAAGAGTTGTGGAAGTTTTATTATGGAATGTGAAAGGAAGTCAAATTGACGGATGAGATTAAGGCCACAAAGGGATCGACGGCTCACAGGAGTCGCGTGAGGTTATTTTCTTATAATTTAAAATGTGTTTCCTCAATCCGCAATCCACAATTTGCAGAAAGCTCATTGTGGAACCATAAGTGGTGAGAAGGTTCAAGCCACAATCCACAATCCGCATTGCAGAAAGCTGATTGCGGAAGGGTTATTTTATAATAAATTAAAGGGTGTTCCACAATCCACAATCCACATTGCATAAAGATGATTACGGAAATCTTCCTGCAGAGGGAATTTTCTACAGAAGGCACTTGTAGAAAGGTCGTTGCAGAGGGTTAAATACCCGCGGAAAACGACTGTGAACTTAGGAAAATAAGGGTAAACAATAATTTTTTTGGAAAACTAATTTTTTCAGAATTTGATTCTGTGTATGAGGAAAGGTTGGTCAAAATTGTAATGAGAAGAATGTTCATTAAACTCTCAAGGTTCAATAATTCCCTATTATAGTGGGGACTTTAATGAATGTGTTTTATATTTATATCAAAGAATAATTTTTTTTTTTTGGTATTTTGAGGTATGTTACATTCATTATACTAGATTTGGGATCAGATGTCAACATTCTAATGAAGCATACTTGGGAAAGTATGGGGAAACCCAAACTAGTGCGTTCCCTAGTTCAACTAAGGTTAGCAAACCAATTGAAGGTTCTTCCAGATGGTTGACTTCCACGAGTTCCCGTCAAAGTAGAAGGGTTCACGAGTTCCCGTCGAAGTAGAAGGGCTCTGAACGGTATGAGAATTTCGAAGTAATAGAAATTTTCGATGATATGAATCTGTATATAGCTCTCCTTCGTATCGATTGGGCCATTAAAAATCAGACCATCATCAAATTCAAGAAACTGATTCTATCATTTGAATATTTAGAAATGAGAGTGGTCACACCACTAGATCCGATGGAGAGATAGAGGTACATAGAAATTGTTCAAAGGGAGTATCATGAGGGAGATTTGGACAATATATACAACATTTCTTCTCGACCGGATGATTAGTATTAATCCAACAAACAACAATATGATGAATTCGCGTAGTGTTAGCTCATGTTCATCTCATTCAGAAGAAGCATTGGAAAACTGGAATAATCGACTATATGAAGCTTCTATGCGGTGATGTGTTAGGGTCACGAAGTCTCTATGATGGGTGGATATTGAGGTATGTCATTTTCTTACGTTTGAAGGATTACCTACCTTAGATGCATTTCTTGTTGAATTTGAAATTAATATACCAGAGGAACGACGATTGTTGGATTTAGATGCAGCTCTGAAGGCTACTCCAACAAGGTGGTGGGTTGTTCATAAACAATCTATATCAATATAGACACAATGCCAAAGATTATTAGAGATCCACTTTGGTGAAGGAGTCCCTTATATTGGATAGAAGTATACATGGATGACAAGTCTTATTTATCATATCAATGAATGTACTGCAGCATGGAAAGTGATACCAAATCAAGAGTGGGTACATATGTTTATACACATGTTATATATGATACCAAGGAATTGGTACACGTTTCTCTAAATGCAACGAGGGACTGTAGATTGGGATGATCTTGACAATAGTTTTAATCGCAATTTTAACAATGATGATGAGAGTCAAAAGATATATACAACCCTTCAAGTGATTAAGGCCAAAATCCTTGAAGAGATCTTTGTACATGTGTCGAGTCTTCCGCAGTGGACTGCAATAGTCCATAATTTGATGGAGTGTTTGTAACACCCTGGTTTTGACCCCATTTGCATTAAAATGTATGTGATGTATATATTGTAATTAATCATGGTGTGGAGCTAAAGGAAAAATCCCCACCATCGATTTAGCGTTTTATGTTTTGGTGATTAAAATCGTTGCCAATGGTATTTCATACGATCCGGCACATTATAATTTTGGACATCATGTAAATATGCAATTTAATTAAAAACCCACAAATAGCTATGTCAATGCAACAAATAATGAGATGGGGGCATGATTTCCTTAGGATAAGGGGGGGGAATATTCAAACCTTAGGCCAATAGGAAAAATCCAAATGTCAATAAAAGAACCCAAAAGAGTTGGCAACTACTTTCTTGTCTTATTCAACTAGCCATTTAACTCTCCAAGGAGTAGTTGGGCAGTTATTGCCTTGGAGAAAGGGGAGTATGGACAACCGTCAATTCTGGCAGGGCTGTCAGACTTTGACCACATGTTTTCCCAAGGGATATCTCTCATCCATTACCCTCACATGGAGGAAGGGAGCCACATTCGTCAACTCACAAAGGTAGTCACAGCTCACCCTCATGCGCAGGAATTTTTCTCTCATGCACGCACGCAGCTGATTTTCCTCACGTAGGAATTCCATTCCGAGGGAGCAATCAGTTTTTCCCATTCACTTTTTTGCAGGTTCTGAAGTTTTCCCATGTTCGGGAATTCGATTGGGAAAAGAGCAATGGTTGGGCTCTTTTTTTTATGGATTTGTTGTTGTTTATCCTCATTACCCAATTGAGGCAAACTATTTTTGTGTTGCACAGTGAGTGGGAGAAGAGAACCACGATTTCTTGGGTGTTGTTGAGTCTGTTTTGGCCACGTTAGGACCAAAACGTCCCTGGGAATCGAATTGTTGTTAGGGGGTTTTTTTCACCCATCTTGGAGATTCGTTTTGTTGCCAAAACTATTTTCCTCAACCCAGAATTGTGTATCTTGTTGTGTATGCATTTGTGCCTTGGTATAAACTGAATTGGGAGTGGAAATGGGGTTTGACCAGCTTGATAAACCTAGTGTGTGAAGGAACCTCACAGACAGATCTAGTGGGCTGGTTTTCTTCTTTGCACACCATGAATAGCGCTAAAAGGGAAGGCATAGCCCGAGGGACTGTGTAGTAGAGAAGGGGGTGCTTCCTTGTGTTGGGTGTGTAGATGTTCTAGAAGCCAAGCTATATCTGGTGCAGATGTCCATAGCTATGTGGTTGAGCTCACTAGCTTAGCAATTAGCCTTTCCAGCTCCTTTGTAGCCCGATAAACCCAACTATGTTGGCTTGGATGAATTCTTTGGTATCCTTGTCTATGTGTGAACCTGCTAGTGTTCCTTATTCCTTGTGGGAATCATTCCCAGCTCAAGGGTGGTAGTGCTATTGAGAGACTGATGAGGACACTGGCCTATGGTTGGGTGGAATGTTGCAGCGACATAACTGGTTGTAGGATGAGCTTCGCTTCCAAGATAAGTATTCTTGTGTTTAAATATTTGTATTTACATTTGATAATGAATTACAATGAACATGTGAATGAATGGAATGGATTTGCTTCCGCTTTGGGTTAAATATTTATGCATCTGTGCATGTTATTACTTCAATGCATTTCATTTTATGTTCATGGGGCTAGTTTTCCCAGATTAGATAGCATCATTGTTGCGTCCTCTCTCTGGTAGAGGGGTGGGGACGTGACAATGTTATAATATTTTGAGAGAACTTGAGGATGATGACCCATGAGACATTCATATTCCTGAATATGAAGGCATCCGATTATTTAAAGGACTTAGCATATCATCTGACAAATTCCACATGTTGCTAAAGATTAAGAAGGTAAATATCAGTTTCCCTGAAAATCCAAAGTTTGTAAATATTAGTGATTATTGGGATGACGAGACTGTCGGGAAAAATACCAACTTGTTGCATGGGTTTCAAGATATGTTCTCGATAAAATTCTCTAAGATGAAGGGAATTGTTGGAGACTTGGGTGAGATGAAGATTTCATTAAAACCAGATGCTAAGCCAGTGAAGGAGAGACCTTATTGATTAAACCCAAGGTATAAATAAAAGGTGAAAGCAGAGCTCGACATGATGCTTGATGCAAGAATCGTTGATCCCACCGAAGAATCAAAGGAATAAACCCTATGGTTGTTCAATATAAGAAAATTGTGGAGGTTTGTATTTGTGTCGACCTACAAAAATTAAATGATGTTTGTCTGCGTGATCCTTTCCTCACACCTTTTATGAATGAGGTGTTGGAGAGCGTTGAAGGACAATAGGTATACTCTTTTACTGATGGGTTTTTTGGATACCATCATATCTAAATAACGAAAGAAGATCGACATAAGACAAACTTTGCAGTAGAGTGGGGATGCTTTCAATACATGGTATAACCCTTCAACCTTAAGAATGCCCCTATTATATTTTATAAGATAACAGTTGTTGTGTTTAAAGAATTTATTGACAAATTTCTAGAACTTTACTTTGATGATTGGACTATACATGGGATAATTCAGGATCATATTGAGAGTATTTAGTTGATGTTAGATTGTTTTAGACAATTTCAAATTTCCTTAAACTTGAAAAAGTGCATATTTTGTGTGCTTTTTGACATTTCTTGGGTCATGTTGTTTGTAAGGAAGTAATATTGATGGATCCAACGAAGATTATTGTTATTGTTGACTTGCCCCCACCTACATTGATCAAGAAGTTGGGGCATACAGGGTATTATCATAAGTTTATACAAGGTTATGTTGAAATCACAGCCTCGATGGAAGCATTATTGAAAAATGATGTAAAGTTACAGTGGAATGAAGAATGTCATAAAATCCTTGACATACTCAAAGAAAATATGGCTTCATATCCCATTTTGGTCTTTCCATCTCGGTGCATTATTTTAGCTTTATTGCTCTTGGTGCGGTGTTAGCATAACCAGGCGAGGGATCCATTGACCATCTGTTTGCATTTGCTAGTAGGAAGCTTCCAACTACTAAAAATAACTATACAATGATTGAGAGGGAAGGTCTTGCCATGGTCTATGCATTACAAAAGATTCAACATTATCTCCAGGGTGGCCATTTTAAGGTGTTTATAGACCATTATGCACTTAGTTATATGGTTAATAAGCTATTGTTGGGGGGGAAGATCTACCATTAGCTCCTTCTCTTCCAAGAATTCGACTTTGAGATTGTTGTTAAGACAGGGAGGTTGAATGTTGGACCTAATCATATGTCGAGTTGGAGAAAGGGGAAGAGCCAACTAACCTAGATGATGCCCTATCGGATGCACAACTCTTCACAGTAAAGATGGTCGATGAGTATTATGAAGACATCATTCATTTTCTCACTACAGGGAAGGCACTAGATGGCTACAATACACCCCAAAAGAAACAACTAGTTGTGAAATATATCGATTTCTAGTTGATATCTAGACAACAATATAAATTGGGACTACATGAGATTTTATGTCATTGTGTCTTATACCATGAGTGACCACTGATTTTAGCCGAAGCTCACGATGGGGTGGTAGGAGGAAACCATGTGGGCAAAGTGACTGCAAAGAAGATACTACGGGTTGGTTTATGGTGACCCACATTGCACTTGGATGCATCTGAATAGTGCAAGAATTGTGACGTGTGCCAAAGTAAAAGAAAGTCATCCAAGCAAGATGAAATTCCATTGGTACCATAGGTAACATTGCTGGCATTTAATAAGTGTCCCATGAATTTTGTTGTACGCATTAACCCACCAGGGAAGAGAACCGATGCTCACTATATAATAACCATGACTGATTATTTGACTAGATGGGATGAAGTTTCCCCTATGAAGGACTATATGGCTACGACCGCTACAAGATTTTTGTTTCAAATTGTGGTTACCTGGTTTGGATGTCCCATATTTATGCTAAGTGACCAAGGTACACATTTTTTCAATAAAACTATTGAATCTCTTACCGATGAATTTTAGATACACCATAGAAAGAGCACACCTTACCATGCATAGCTGAATGGTTCTATCGAGGCCTTTAACAAAATTTTGGAGAATGCATCGACTAAAGTTTGTAATGTGAGTTGAGATGATTGGGACTTGAAAATTCCTATAGTGTCATGGGATTATCAAACAACCTATTAGAAACTGACAAGGAAGACCCCATTCAAGTTAGTGTATGGACAAGAAGTTGCCATGCCTATGGAGTATATTGTTCCTAGTCTAAGAATAACTACTTTCACCAGTATGTGTGATACTAGTGCTGTTGAGGAGAGATTGTCACAGTTACTTCAGTTAGAGGAAGATTGTTTCATCGCAGGATTTCATCAGCAAGTTAAAAAAGAGTGACAAAAAACTTAGCACGATAGACACATCAAGAAGAATCAGTTCAAGCGAGTAGATTTAGTTATTCTCTACGACAATAAGTTCCTCAAACACATTGGTTAGGACAATATATTATCAATTTCATAACTGAGGGGGGTGCAGTTCAGCTGCAGAAGTTAAATGGGGAGCCTCTGGATGTGTTAGTAAATGGGAGTCGTGACTAAAACCTTATCAGGATAGCCTAACTTCTCTCGACTGAAATTGTATATAAGAGAAAAAAAATATGTGTCGGAGTTCTTTTGTATATATCTTGGTGTAAGTCAAAGTATGTTGTGTCACAATAACGTATATAGTTAGTCATTGTACTAGCTATATTGCCAAAGTTTATCACCTATCGAGGCTAGTCTTGTGTCGCAATCAGAATTTGTGGTGTGTGGTTATGTCAAGTTGGTATTTAATGCACATTAAATAATAGCTTTTATGGCGGACGTAGTGGAAGCGATAATGGAGACTTGTCATAAATAACTAAAAAACCTTTGAGCATGTGGATGGATTGGCCACCACCCTTGTAATCATTGCAAAGATCTAGTCATATGAACTAACCACATGATTGGACATGTTAGCCACATGCACCAATCAATTCAAAAAGGGATGTTTCGTCACCATCTAATTTTATTGTGTCAATTGTTCAAGTGTATCGAGCAAGTTAGAGTTGTAACAATTGTTGAAGCCGAGTTGTATAAATTCCTAATAAACAATCATGGAAATTAACGTGTCGAACACTAGCAACGATTGGGGATCTATTGTTGATACCCCACCTACCATCCTGATTTTCGAAGAACAATAAGAAGTTGTTTCAATTCCCATTCCACTGAAACCGTCGAAGAAGAAATGAATTGGGGGTCGAACAACCAATCCAAAAACAAGATATAAAGTGACCCATAATGCTGGAGCTTCCAGATCAGGATATGCAACGCTACTACCCAAGTACATTCCTCCACGAAAGGATAATGCCCACATTTACAAATTAAGAAAAAGGCCAAGTATTCATTGATGGATCCGGTTATCCCAAAAGGAGTTCACGTGATAGGAAACACCATGGCCAACCTAAAGAAATTGTCATTCGCCGACCATGATTTGAGGAAGTATAAGGAGTTCCAGATAGATCAGTACATGGACATGGTGCAAGTTTTTTAAGGTGGACCAATTGAGTTGGTTCTTATGGAGTGGGCTCACGAATTGTCAAAGTACAATACTTTATCATTAGTACATATGCCCCATTTTGGCCAGACGACCCAAACATCAGAAGTTAACACCTGTGTTAAGCAATTACCGGTTTGCTTTCATGGCGGGTGTCTCTAGTTAGATACCAAATTTTATGTCGACGTCGACTTAATTGCCAATATTATAGGATTTCCCAAGACCGGGGTTGACCCAACATAGTTCTTTGTTGGAAAGGAGCAGGACGAGAATTTGTCCACATAGATGAAAGAGAAATATGGGTTGGCCAGAGATAAGAGGGGGCTTCGACATAACCTCTATTAATGACCAAGCTATTCAATTTGTGGCCAAGACAATGTCAATCAAGTTTTTGCAGAAGGTGTGGCTAGATTAGTGTACTGCAGGGGTCATAGTTGTGGCGAAACAATGTGTTGCAGGTGTTAAGATGAACTAGGAAACGTTCATGTTGAATGAGATGTTAAATGATGTTGCAAATGCAAAGGTCGATGAATGGAACACTAATTTGTTTAAGGGTGTCTCTGACCTACTTCAAGTGTTGTGCACGACTATGAAAAAAGCACATGTCACGGTCAGTAGGAGGGAGTCAACGCACATAGAGGTTGGGTCGTCTTATGATCGACCCGCTGAGGTGACTACATTAAAGAAGGACTGTAAGATTTAGATAACGCCCCAAGCACTTGACTTGGGTAATTCTGAAATGAATATTGTAGTACATGGTATGGGATATGTTGGTTTAGACTTATCTACCTTTCCGATGTTTATCTTGCACAAAATTATGCATAAGGAAACTAAAGAAATCAAGGTCAAAGAGCAGTTGGTCTATGATCAACTGAAGCAATCCAAGAAACAAGTGACTAGTATGGACGTTGAATTAGTGGAACAAACCCAATATAAAGAACAACTATGAAAATATAGGAAGTGATTAGAAGATGCTATTGAAGTCGCTTATCGTGGTGTTGTGGAAGTTGGGATTGTCCTAGAAATGATCCCAGAATCAAAGTTCATTAAGTTAGGTGAAGTCATCACTGAATTCTAACATAAAATTGTCAAGATAGAGGCTAAGCTAGTTCCTAGTATCCCACCTGAAGTAGTAGAACAACAACAACTACAGGTCAAAGGGGATGCTAGAGAGATTAAGGAAGTCGAAGCTTATTTTGATCAGGTTTATAAGGAGGTTTAATAGGATTGGGGGGGCCTACTAGAAGATGCTGAGTTGCGGGATATTACAATAAAACTTAGTGAAGTGGAACAAAGTTTGGATACTCTACGGATTTCATTAAGGACTCTAGCACCAGTTGAGAAGATGAGCAAGGTTGTTGAGCATAAAGTATTATAGCAGCGGGTTAATAAGCTCCAGACCCAACAACAAAGAATAATAGATTGTGTTGCAGAGCTATAAGTAGATACAGAGAAGGTCACAATGACTATCGGACCTGTACATGTAGAAGTTAAGTAGGCCTTGGTTGCAGCTAAGGTGTGAAATTCAGAACAAATTAGTCCCTAAATTGTTAAGGAAGTCGCCAAGCTAAAAGAAGATGTTCAACGATGGATTGAAGAAGTGAAGAAAGTCCACCAGGACTTTTGGTTGAAGTTAAACATGCCAACACTTTCAGTTTGAAGTGGCTCGGGACGAGCTACATGTGAGTGTTGGGGGTCTGTTGGCCCTAGGGTTGTTTTGGTTATTTTTGGATACCGTTTTTGAGTTTGGTCGAAGTGTGAACGAAACCGCGATGGGATGGTCAAGGAATTTGTCAAGTCCAAAGACCCAGGTGAAGATAGAGGAATACTAACCGTTTTGATGAAGTCCAACCGAAGGTTTGGTTAGTTGGTTATAGTTATTGTCCACTTACATTTATGGGGTTAGGTAGTGGGCGTGGATTGTAAAAATGACCAGTAGAGCCTATAAATATGTAATGGGTCAGGGTTTTTGGTGTTGGTCTATTTTTGTGAGAAAGATTGAGATTTGCATCTGTGAAAGAGTAATGTAATGTTCCCGTTGAAGAGTAAGATGAGTCACAAGTTATGAAAGCGATCTATAGGATGTGTGCGCAGATCTATTGTAATGGAGATTATGAGAAATTTATGTAGGATGTGTGTACATACTTAAAGCATTCAAGTTGCGAATCTATATACTAAACAAGTGTTTTTATAGTTTTTCCCATCTTGGGTTTCCATATTAAATCTCCGTGTCCACTATGTATGATGTGCTTACGTGATTTTTTTTGTTATTTTCTAGTACTCAATTAATACAAGTAAAGGTCAAGTTATCACTTACATGATTGGGCTATGCTTAGATAAAGTAGAACGCTTCCTAATCATTGCCTCCATGTATGTGGCCGAGTCTTACTGACACTATACTCCTTATTCACCCAGCCACTTCTATATAGAAGTGGCCCTGGCTCGCTTTATTAAAACGAGCCATTGAGTTCTTGTGGAAGCAAACTGATTAAAGGATACAAGTCTAAAATATCTATGCTACATTTCAATACTTATAAAAGCAGATCCGACGGTCCACTCTGAAGATCTTTGGAGAATCCATCCCAATGTGCTGGCAGGAGACTTTTAAATATGGTTTAGTAATTGAGTGTTTTATGTGTTAAGAGATAGACGTGATTGCTTTATTGGTTTGTCGTACATTTTTTTCTATTTACTCTATGTGAGTGCTCTATTTGTCCTAATAAGGATGTATTTACAAATCCTCTCAATATATATAGATTTTTAACAATGATGGTTATTATTTTGTAAAATAGATTTTCAATTTAATTAATTTTGAGGATATTAAGTTTTTCTACCGTTTTGGTTTGATTTATAAATTATTTATGAATTTTAAAATATGATGAATTTAAAAGTAAATAAATAATGATTATGAGAAATTATAATGTATTGTCAAATTTTAATTGAAATTCAAATACATTTATTTCTTGGAAATGCACTCTTTATATCAAGTGAGTGAGATGTGTCAAGTTTGTAAAGATGATGTGGCATATGTGGACTAAAAATAAAAAATAAATATATATAAAAAAATGTAAAACCAAATACATGTTGGTTCCAATTTAAATTGCCTACATTGTAAAACATGTTTATATAAATATATATTATATATCAAATTTCAAATTGACATCCATAAATATTAAATAAATATTTTCATAAATAGTTACAATACAACTAAATCTATTTGAGAGACATATTTTCAAAAAGAAATTCTCAAATTAAGGAGTAATTATTTTATTTCACAATTTATTAATAATGCAAGTTTTGTCTATTTATAGAATTTATGTGTTATCATTTTTTTTCCAGAAGAAAAAAAGCTGATTTGTATTAATAAAAAAACTACATACAAAATAGTATGTAATATGTTCTTGCTTTATGCATATTTACATCTGTTTTCACATCCTTCCTAATGTAATTGCTTCTCCTTTTCAGGGTCTTAGAGAAGCCATGATTAGTCTTGATAAACTGTCATGTCTGTTGGTAAAAACACCCATATGAGGCAGATACAAGACGAAACTGTTTTCCATCCTCTGAGCTGATTATATACAGATAAAAAGAGTTTGAGTCCAGCATGATTTTGAGATCTGCTGCATGATGCTTGAAGACTGTCCCAAAAATATTTTATAGCAATGGTTTAGTGAGGCAAAATAATGAAAGGCTTGTGAGGATACTCCATGGCCTCTGTGTCCTTTATCTCCAAAATTTTCCAGTGTCCCCTTTGCAGATTCAATCCTGCCTTTGAGAGTTTGTCAACATCTGTGGTTCATTCCCTGTAGACATGTTTGAACGAGATTGATTAAAAAAAAAGAGAGAGTCCTAGTTATCTCTTCATATAGAGTATCTAGTGTAGAAATTATGCATCTCTGAGTCTTGTTTATCCAGTTTATGACAACCATTGAATCACCAAAAACTTGAAGCTTTTTGCAGTTTCTTTCAATTGCAAAACAAAGGAGAAGTTTCAAAGTCATAAACTCAACGTAGTTGTTGGTATCGGCTCCTAGCCCCATGGAGATTTGGAAGTAGTGGTTTTGATTCAGATATAAGGTTGCTCCTCCCCCACATGTGAAGTTTTGGGAAGCTCCATCAAAAAAATCCCAAGGGATGTTTTTGTTCAACTATTCAGGAACAATAATTCTTGGAGAGGGGTTGTTCTTTGATTGAGGAAAGTAAGAAAGAATATCCAATCCCTTCCTTGCTACCTCTTCTGGAGAGCTGGATTTTTCCAGGAATATGACCCTGTTTCTAGCCAACCATAGTCCCCAGATGAGGATGAGCGGGAGGGCTTTGAGCTGTGTTGTTTGAGGGGATGAGGACCAGTCCTTCCATGCTTCTTCCATTGTACTACCTTTCCAGTTGAAAGTGGAGGAGGTAAAAGACTTAGAGTGCTCCCAGGCCTGTTTGGAAAAGCACAGTGAAGGGAAAGGTGATTTATGTTTTCCTCATCATCCTTGCATAGGCTGCACCACCCAGGTCCTGTTATCTGTCTTTTCTGTAGATGCTCCCATGTAGGGATTTTGTTTGCAAGGACACACCAAGTGAAGATTTTTGCCTTTAGTGGGCATTTAATCTTCCAAATACCTTTGTTCCACCATTTTTTATTTTCTTGGAAGAGTTGTAAACAGAGTTGTTGGTATCCAATCTTTGGGGTGTATTTCCCATGTTGTGCTTTTTCCCAAATCAACTCATCTTCTCTGTTGGTAATCCAGATGTGAGATGATTGCAAAGCTAAAGTGTACTGATCCCATAGTCTTGCCCATTGGTCTGGAAGCTCCAGGTCCTGACTCCTCCTCCATCCTTGATGCCAGATGTTGGTTGAGATAGGGTCTGCTATCTGATTCAAGTGGAAACACCCCTTCTAATGGATTAGTTGAATTAATTGTTGAGGAAGGATGTTATTTTGAGCGCTGCCTGGACAGGGGTCCGCTCCTATTCTGACTTTTGTGTTGTCCCCTACCTTCTAGACCAGACCTTCTAAAATAAGTGAGAAAGATTTGCATAAGGCTTTCCAAATAATGGATCCATTTGGAGGTTTTGTGGATCCCATATCCCTGATCCAATCCAAAATCGGGGTTGGTGAGATGTATTTGCGGATGATGACTTCTGTCCACAAACTCTACGTTTATATGAGTCTCCAACCTATTTTTGCAGCCAAATCTTTTTCAAAGAAAGAAGTGTTTTTTATGCCCTAGCCTCCCATTGCTTTTGGTCTTGCAATTTGGTCCCATTTAACCCAGGAAAGAACCTTTTGATCTTTTTTCCCCGACCATAGAAAAGTTGAGCATATTCTTCGGGATTTGTTCAGGATTGATTTTGGAATCCATGCCAATGCCATCCAGTAGACTGGGATTGCTTCCAATACTGATTTGATCAATACTAATCTGCCAGCTCTTGAGAGCCATCTATTGCACCAGTTGTTGATTCTGGATTCCAGTTTAGCAAGCAGCCAGTTCCAGTCCTCTTTTTTGTAGCAGTTTGGTTTAAGTCTAAACCCCAGATATTTTATTCCGTCATCCAAAGAGAGCTGCTGATAAGGGAATAGCTCCTGAAAAGATCTCTGCATTTCCTCCTCCAAGTTTATTGCTGTAAGTGAGGATTTTTGGAGATTTATTTGCATTCTTATAGCTTTGCAAAATAGGATTAGGATTTCTGAGAGCCTTTCTACTTCTCTTTTTGAGTCCTTACAAAAAATAAGGATGTCATCCAAAAATAGTAAATGTGTTATGCTCGAGTTTGTGGTAATTCTGAGTCCTTCAAACAACCCTCTTCTTTTTGCATCTAGAATAGCTCTACTTAAACCTTCCACAACTAGTAAGAAGAGCAGAGGGGATAGGGGACAACCTTGTCTTAATCCCTACTCAGCATGGAAAAAAGGGGAAGCTGCTCCATTGATGAGGACTGCAAAGGAGGCGGTTGTGATGCATGCAAAAATCCATTTTATGAAGGGGTAGTTGAAACCCAGATGGGTGAGTAGCAGCCTGAGATAGACCCATCTTACTCTATCAAAGGCCTTGGAGAGGTCAATTTTTAGGATTGCTTCCTTTGCTTTTTTTGTTTTGGCGCTATGGAGACCCTCTTGGGAAACCCCTATGGCTTCATGGATTTGTTGATCCTCCAAAAATCCAACTGTTCCTTGGAAATAATTTTTGAAAGAACCTTCAGAAATCTCTATGCAATTATCTTAGTGACCACCTTGTAGGTTATGTTGCACAGTGAGATAGGCCTGTAGTCCTCCAAACTTTCTGGAATGTCCTTTTTTGGGATTAGGGTTAGGAAAGTTGAATTCAATGGAGGGTGGAGGACACCATTTTTTCTTGTTTCCTCTACCAGCTGTAATAGGTCTGGACCAATGGAGTCATACCTAGCTAGAAAGAATTCTACTATACACCCATCAGGCCCCGAAATTTTGTCTTTTTGAAAACTGAGTAAAGTTGCTTTTACCTCCTCCTCTGAGACTTCTTCCATTAGCTCCAAATCATCTTCCTCGCTGATGCTTCCAGGGAAATACTGAGATATTCGAATTACTTCAGCTATGGTTGCTTTTTGGTCTTCTTTGAATATGTTTTCAAAATATTTCTTCCCTGTTTCTGCTAGGTCTTCAAAGGTGTTTGTTGTCTCATTGTTTTCATTTTTTAGCTCCCAGATAGTATTTTGTTGCTTCCTACCTTTTGCAAATGCCTGGAAGAATTTTGTATTATCATCTCCACATTCCATCCAAATTGCTCTACTTTTTAATTTCAAGACCTCATGTCTTTCCATTAGGAATTTGGTTCTGGAGGCTTCCAATGAATAGAGTTTATCTCTATCCTCTTGAGTGAGGAATCCCCCGCCTTCTTTGTTTTGGAGTTCTTTCAATTCCTCCTCAATTTGGATGATTGTCTGATCATCCTGAATCTTCTTATTTGCTTCCCACTCCTTAAGAAGATTTTTTATTCTGAGTAGGTTTTGAGAGAAATGAATAGCAGCCCTAGTTCCATTTCCTTCCTGATAAGGTATCCAGTTTGATTGAATGAGTTGTACTACGTCTTCATTCTTGAGCCATCCAGAATAGAGCTTGAAGGGGCTTGCCGGTTTTTTTGGTTGTTTTCGGATTTCCAGGCAGATGGGTAAGTGGTCCTTGTCTGCTTCTGAATCCACCCATTGTTTGAACATAAAATCTTCCTCCATAAGATCTTTGGATAACAGGAATCTGTCCAGTCTCTTTGCTATTCTCTCTTCTCCCACCCATCTGTTTGACCAGGTTGGCTTTAGAAGCTCCCACCCATTTGTTTGACCAGGTTGGCTTTAGAAGCTGCAGGTCTAGATCTATTAGTTTAGAGTCCATTAGTAAGTTGCTGAAGAAAGGGGCTGAAAGGGTGTTTTTGTGCTTTTGGCCCCCAGATTTCATGGGCTCCTAGTGCGAAGTTGAGATCCCCCCTATAATCAATTTCCTTTCTTTAATAATCCCAGATTTTCTGAAAGAATCCCAGAATTCTGATCTATTAGAATAAGGCCCGTAGATGTTAACAACTGTTAGGGTTACGTTTGTCTCAGCCCAGCAGAGCTGGGTTCCTAGCCCAAAGGAGGCTCCACATGAGTTTGTGCATCGAATACTTGATTTCTTCCAACCAATTTTTAACCCTCCTGAGTGTCCATTAGCACTTTGTGCTGTGAAAGAGTAGAGCGGTAAAAGTGAGGATAACAAAAGTTCTACTTCCATCTCTGGTCCCATGGTTTCTTGTAGAAGGATGACTTCTAGCGAATGAACCTCAATCATCCTTTTTAGGGAAAGTTTTTTCTGGGTACTTACCAGACCCCTGCAATTTAGGGAGAGAAGTTTCATTTTAGAACCCCGTATGGGGTTTGCACTGCTCTAAGCGCCCCGAATAGGGTTTGTTGTCTTCCACTTGCCTGGTCTCTGAGTGCCTTGTTCTGGGCCGCGGAGAGATGTGAAGGTATTTCCCTTCTTTTGCCTTTGGAGGGAATATTAGGGTTTACCCCAAACCCTTTAGTAGGGGCTCTTAGGTTCAACAAGATTGGAACATCTCTTGATCGAAGGTGGAAGCAAATAAAAGAGGATAAGTTGGACGATTCAGGTTTTGAGAGGGGAGGGGAGGCTGTCGAGTTGGTAGTGGAAATTGATTTTCGAAGGGGAGCAGGGGAGTAGCTCTGTGTGGGGATGGGACTGTTTGTGAGAGGAGCAAGCAAATTTTTGTCCTCATTTAAAGATAAAAAATTCAAATGCTTGCTAAGTGAAGAAGTATTCATACCCGATGAGGTTAGTGAACTCAGATGAGGCTTAGAGTTGTTGAATAGGTCTCTTGTTTGCTGCTGCGGCCATTTCCTTTGATTGTTCCAACGGCTGATCTGTAGCTATCGACGCCCGATTTTCTTCAACCAGAACTGGATTCGAAGCAATTCCCTTTGAGCTCGAGGCCCCTGTTCATCTGACCCACTTCTTTCTTCCTGATGATGATGGAACATAGTTTGGACAATTCTTAGCCAAGTGTCTTGTTTCATGACATTTGTGGCATCGAAAAGGGATCCCTTCATAATCCAACAATTGTTTCTTTATCTTGGTTTGCCAAATCAGATTTAAATGGTCCCGGAGACTTGTTCTGATGTTTAGTGAGACTAAGATCCTGGCTACCTTCCTAACTTTTATCTGCTGATATGAGAGGTCTGCCTCTATGAAGGTTCCCATCACCCTTCCAATATCACTGAGCGATGTTGGGTTCCAGAATTCCCAAGGTAAACCTAGAAGACGGACCCAAACTGGAATTGTGTCAAGTCTCTTTGTTTCAACGTCAAATAGCAGTGACCGCCTCTTTAACTAGAAGGGGGTGTTGGCATCGAGATTTCAGCCCCCAAGGTCGAGCGAGGGGAGGCCACTCCCAGGAAACAACATAACCACTTTAGACTACGCCTCCGACCCTGCGCAGTTAAATAGGGATCTCTCGTTTGTAGCTAGAGTCTACTCCACATAAGATTTTCAATCTTGTGTGTCACCAGAGTCTAGTCCACATAGGATTTTCAATTAGCATAATCAGGGGGTTAGGATCCTGAATGGGGAAAAGTATGTTGAGGAAAGGTGCATGGTGGGATTATCGGGGGCAAGGGACCATGGGCAATGGAGTCGAAACCTGCGTAAGAAACGATTACAAAGGGAAAGAATGACGTGGGGTTGCAAACAGAGGCAAGATAGCCGCTGATCTCCCAATCAGGAGATTTTTAGCGGGCGATTAGAGGAAAAGAAGGGACAATCCATCGCATGGAGCACCAGCAAGATGAATTCCATGCAACTTTAGAAGAACCATTGATAAATGCCTGGAACAACAGCAGGAGCATAGTGAGTATGAATTCCTAACCATTATACACTAAGTTGCAGACATGAAAGCAATTAACAAACTAGAATGGAAACAGGAAACACATTTACACGTTAAGGAAAATACATATTGGGAAAAGCAACAACACATGAATCTCTGTCGTGAGAAATAGTTCTTCCTCTGCAATTTATTCATACACAGGTATCAAATTCTACAAATGGGGAGCCTCAGCCTGGGAATGTTTCCCAATCCAATTCACTAACTCCTTTCTCCCTCTATCAGGAACGTTTTTATACAATCCTATTGCTGAGACTACCGAACTAAAAGCTTGTTACAAGTTGCCATCAAGCATTAACAGTACAGGGAGTGGACTATCGCCACGTTTTACAAATATAAACAAACATTATGGCACTAGTGGCCGCATTCGGCCCGGGTAACAGTTTGACACGCTCGACCGCCATGACGGATGATGAGTATGATGCCTCCTTCTATGCCCGAAGTGTGTGCTTCCACCGTGTTCAAATGTAGTTTTCCACATGGGCACACATTGGCAAGATAATTGGCATCCTTCCCCGGTCTAGTCACATCCGCCACCTCCTTCCTCTCCTGGTAACACTATTATACGTGGGCTATGGAAGAAGTGCCGCATTGCTTCTGGCCGAGACGAACCTGTGGGGTGGCTTGTCATTCTTGTGCTTCTCACCTCCAATGAGGTGAGCTCTCCCGCAAGCACTAGGGTGTAGCGCATCTACACCAGCCCCACCACCCTCGAAAAAGTGGACTTCACAAACAGGGCTGTTAGGGCTTTAAACCCCTGACGCTCCCATCCGAACAAATGCTTATATAGGGAACAGTCAATGACTGTCCCCGTCTGCGGAGGCTTTGGTGGGCACGATGATATCAGGGGTTCCTGGAAAAACACTTACGGGAGTAAGTGTCCGGGCCTCGCGTCGTTGGAGATGCAAGTATCACGTGTAGGCCCCGATGGCTAGTGTCACCATTGGCATGCAAATTCCAAGGCAGCGAGTGAGTCTGGAACCTTCTCTCCAACCATCAACACCCCTAGATGGAAAAGCTTCTTGAACTAGATCTTCATCGTCAAACTCTATCAGGCCTTTGCAGATTCATGGAGAAGTAGAACTCGGGTTCTAGAGATATGTTAGTTCACTCTTGTTGAACTGAAAGCAATATTTATAAGGCTTCAAGATTGATCTTCGCAAAGGCTGGTCAACATTCCTGTACATTCTATCATCAAGTGTATCTGGTATCAATAGGTGTGAAGGCACGAGCAGAATGATCTTCTACTTGATGGGGATCTAGTCACTTCGTTTCATCGATCGTGGTGCTTCACTGTCGGTTGTGGGAAAGCTTTCGTGTACGCCATTTGGTGCAATTGATCCATGCCGCAAATTTCATGAAGTGGACGCTCCCCCCGCTTCCTTGCTCCTTTGAAGTCGAAAATGGAATGGCCTCCCATGTTGTGTTGGCTTTGCCCCATGTGAGTAGCAGATTCGCCAGTTACTTTTCTTACTCCTGCAGTCCAACTCACACAAAAGCTACATATCTTCAGGTAACATAATTCTGCCACAGGGATGGATCCCCTTGAAGTGAACCACGTGCCACACCTGCGAATCGAGGAAATTAGCGCCGCTGGAAAAGACTTCCACCTCAGGCTTATCCGAAATGGCATCGAAGGAATCGGCCAATTGCAATGGGGCAGATTACAGACGTGAACGCCTCCTCCACTGTCATCTCCACATTGGATGGGAAACCTGTACCTTGGGAGTCTTCTCAGCCATCCGATCAAAGGAATCTTTTATGTCCATCGTCCACATTCCATTCATCTTGCCACCAACTTTTCTCCACTAAACACCGTGGGCAGTTCTGGATCATGACACGTTCTCAACCGTCGATCGAGACCAGCCTTTCATGCATCCGTCGATCCGAGTGGGCCCCACCATCTTTCGCAATGAGAAACCTTGATATTCGTTCGTGCTAGTTCGCATTGTGAAATGGACCGTAGTCGTAGATTTCTCTCCTTCCTCATCGTGACCATTGATTTTTGCGGTCTCTACCATTCTTTCGCGATTTGAGACTGTAGTTTTACCCATACAAGTATGGATCGCGAAATTAATTTAGGCCGTAGATCTGCCCCAGACCTCATCTCAGCCGTCGAAAGCTTCCTATCTTTAACATGTTTCACAATCCGGGAAGGAAGCTTTGATCGTGCATGTTTGTTCACGTGAAGCGATTAGGAGCCATTGATCCATCTCCGATCAATCGCAGCCTTTGATTATGAACCCTGCCCAATGCCAATAGTGCGCCGACCGTCTTCCTTGTTGAAGGGAACTCACATGAAATTCGAGGGACTGGGACCCTTACTGAACCTCCGTCAGACCCTTAGATCAACTTGTTAAAAACAAAGTGTTAACAGGGGGTTTTCCCATAGGTCCAAACTTTCTTAAGGATGAAGTCTGCATCCTCTTTGCGACTGAAGCAGAAGCCAAACCAGCCTTTTGCTAGCGGTGTGATTTCCAGGTCTTCCCCTTGAAACCCTGTCCAATTGTTTCTAACCCATTCTTCCATTTTCCCTTGTGTAGGGTTACGCCCTCTAATTTTCCCAACTAGGGCCAACCCTTCCATCTCATGGGCTTCTGTCATAGAAACACTAACTCCACAGATTAGGTTTACAACTCCTCCAGAAGGATTTAGGCAGTGGTTTTTTCCTTTTTTCGGAACCTCGTAGGGTTCCATCCGAGCTTCTATCAAAGAGAGTACCTTCGCTTTCCAAGTTGGGGTTTTGTAGCGGGTTGTTCGAGAGTCCGTCCAGTGGTCCTGTGGCCTGCTCTTCTTCTCCTATGGATGCTGGCTGCTCCAAGAAAGAGTCGAGTCCTTTGTTCAAGTCACAATCTGGTTGTGGATGTTGCGGCAATGCTTGAAATGAAGCACTGTGGTTAATTGATGCGTCAGAGCCCTGTAGGGTTTGGCTTGAGGGGAATAATGAGTACGGTTCACCTCCTAGCGTTGGATTTAGAGGTCACGCTATGAAATGCCCAAGCAAACCTTCCTTAGCAAAGGGCGGTGAGTCCGGAACCCTAGCGCCATTTCCAGCTGGCAGATTCTCTAAGCTGTTCTAGACTGTTTCCAGTGACGGTATTCCGGTAATTTTCGGGGTCGAAAAAATATTTAGCCCTTGCCACGGGTTGTGTGTGTAGTCCACCATGTCTACCGGTAGACCTGCTCTTGGCTCCATATTGACCGTAACCGTTTGCTGGCCATTCGAAAAAATCCAAAAAATAGCCTGCTGCTCCTTCCGCTGCTATCTGCCTAAAAAATGTTAAAAAAACCCTGTGCTCCGTGGAGCCTCCATGGGCTCCCACTTATCTCTCCCGCATCACTTCTCCGTAGGTTTGAGTCCACCGCAGACCCCTCCTCAGAATTTATGTGTTATCATATAGAACACATTCCAAATTAAAGTATTAGGCACCTGGATGAAAAGTATATTAGATTATATATTGTCAAATTAATAATAAAATAATGAATAAGATATTAGTTTTAGGATTTGTGTTGTAATTTATAACATTTTTCCAAATTGGATTAGTTGGTGCTAGAGAATTATAGTGGAAAATATATTAAATTATGTATTGTTAAATTAATAGATTATGTAATGTTAAATTAATAATAAAACAATGAATTAGATATTAGTTTTGTATTAATTACTAGTTAATCAATAATTAGATAAATCACAACTATTTTACTTAATTAGCATAAATCCATGTTAACTTTAGTTCTACATTTTTTCAACTTTAATACTTTTAAACAACAAAAAAAATTGGCCACTAAAACTCTAAAACAAGTAGATATTGTGTTGAAATAGTGCATGCAAAAGTACATTGTCAATTAAAGATGGGCATGTTGTTTTGTCTAAAAATACTCATTAGTATTTTATATTAATATTCTTCATAAAAAAGAATTTAAAAAGGATTTATCATCCTAGTATTCTATGTTAATATATCATATGAAAAAGGATTATTATCCTTGTATTCTATGTTAATATATCATATGAAAAGAGGATTTATTATCTTTGTAACTCGTATAAGAGAGTTATTTTCATATTAATTAACTTGAAAAGAGTCAAATTTTATCTAGGAATGGCTCTACGGATTGTAAACCCATCTCCTACAATCCATCTCATTGTCGTGGATATATGTGGAGAAAGATTACGATTATTATTATTATTATTTTCAATTTAAATATTTCAAGAAGGGGTTATGGAGTTTTTTTTTAAACTTACTTTGCAAAAATACTTTTGTGTAGTTAACACTAGGTGTGAGATCTTAAAAAAGTTGATATAATATATAAATCCAATATAACATGATACATACATCTCACTTATACCGTCTTCATTAAATGAAAATGTCTAGTTTGTTTACATAACGATCAACTGCACCATTGTAATATTGTTGTTAAAATAATGTCAGCTGTATAATTGTATAATTGTAATATTATTAATATTATTATTAAAATAAGTAAAATATATATTATTAAAATAATGTCACCTGTATAATTGTAATATTATTTTTTTAATAAGAAAAAATATATTAATGTTTTTGGATTAAATTAAAGTTTAATAATATTTTATGTAATTTTTTCAGAAAGAGTCACTTTTAAAGGTTTAATGTTATTAAAATCAATTTTATGTATATTTTAAGTTAAAAGTTTATTAAAGGTCTAATGTTAATTTCAGAGACCGTCACTTTTAAAAATCTGTAGCTTTCTTACTTATCACTGAATAAAAGATTGAAGACAGAAATATCACATTGTCTATTTTAAACTTTCTAAAATAAATTTCTTGTTTGTATTTCTTATTTCACTATACAAACAAAGCTATCTAATGCTGATTCGATCCGCATTCAAACCAAAAAATATTATCTAATGCTGATTCGATCTGCATTCAAACCAAAAAATATTGTAATTAAAATTATAAATAAAAATATATTTACATCTTAAATTTTATTCACCTCCAATCTTCCAGATTTTCACGTGAGTGTTTGTGGAATATGTTGCAATAAATTTACACTTTCGGATTTGCAAAATTTGTGCCATCGATTTTCTGAATGGCTGGCATGCAGGTTAATAGTTAATCTGTGACAGGATCATTATGCACTTGGTTTCTCTCCTTGGAAAATACGGTTGTATTGGTGAGTTTAAGGTAATCGTGCAAGAAAATATTTGAAAAGTCAAATCTGTTTTAATAAGAAAAGTGAACCTATGTTTAAAGTTATAAGGGTCAAATGGATGTAGCTTGGGTGGTTGGGAGGAATGAATGTTGCCCTCCCCACCCAGGTTCTACTCTTGTAAGTGACATGATGCTCTTGTGGAGCCCTTTGTAATAAATGTGTGAATGATGAGCTGGCCATACCTTGATTCAGTTTGAACCCTTCTAACAAATGGTGAACCACATTTAAAAAATTAAAAATTAAAAAAAAAGTTATAAGGATTAATTTCTTTCTAGCATTCAGCTTTGCACATGAATAATGTATTATTTACAAGTTTCCGAAGTTTCCGCGTGTTTCTGGTTAATCATAAAACCAATTATGTTTAATGCATCCATTTACTTTATGGATCTTTAGGTTAAGCTTTGTAGACAGATAATGTATTATTTATAATCATAAAGTTTCTCATATTTATTTAATGCATCCAATTATTTTATGGATGTAGGTTGATTGAGATTTGAAAAACAAAATTAACTTTAACAATAAAACCATTTCATATTTAATGCATCTATGGATCTTTCAATGAGAAATTTGTATAAGTGAAAAATATATTAACGTTTTTGGATTAAATTAAAGTTTAATAATATTTTATGTAATTTTTTTCTACATAGAAAATAACAATAAAATTAAAATTAAAATTTCAAGGGTTGTTACTTCTTGGAATAGATTTTGACGAACATAATTGTGTGCAATGTGCATGCGATGCTTTTTTTTTAATGTCAGTCTCTACTCTAATGTTACACAGTCAAACACGTGTCAGAGACGGACTGTGTAAGACGGATGCGAAATCATCGCATATAGAGACAAAGCTCCCACCCGTTTCCAGATGAATGCACCTAACCAACCAAATTCCAAGTAAGTCTCTTTTCCCACTCAACAGTCAACACGGCGCAACGCAATTTTTATGACTTTAAAGGAGCAATATAGTGATCATGGCAATGCAATGATTTCACAGAACGCTGCAGTCTAGAGGTAGAGAACAATGGATCATAACACTGCCCTAATCTTGATGCTTTTCAGCTTTGTGATCTTGATGGATGCTGCGACTCCTGCTACTTTCAGTTTCTTAATGGAGCCGCCATATTACTCTTCTTTTTATATCGATGGCGAATATGATCATACCCCTGCTGGAATTGGAACTAGTAAATCTCTTCGGCCCCATTATTTTGTTTCCAAAGAACGCACTCTCCAGGATCCAGCGTATCAATTGACATCATCTGCTGATCAAAGGGACGTGGAGGCGCTTCTGTCTTTAAAAAAGGCCATCAAATTGGATCCACTAGGATCGCTGTCCAACTGGACAGCTGAGAATTCAAAGAATGTATGCTCATGGAATGGTAATTTAGTGCACACACCACAAGTCTAAAAGAGTGGTTGCCCTAATCCTTCCCGGAATAAGTCTGCGAGGTACTATTTCGCCATCTATCGACAATCTTTCCTTATTGCATAAGTTGGATCTTTCAAATAATAGTTTGACAGGGACCATACCAACACAATTGGGTCGTCTAGTCAAATTGGAATATCTCGAGTTAGGCAACAATTTTCTCACTGGAAGTATTCCAACTTCTCTGAGCAATTGCACATCTATGAAAGAACTGTACATTTATTCTAACAATCTCACTGGTCACATCCCTCAAGCTTTGGGTAATTGTACTCAGCTATGGTTTGTTGATTTTTCTTCCAACTACTTGAGTGGAAGAATTCCAGTGAAATTGGGTTTGCTACATAACTTAGAGTGCCTGTATCTAGGTTTCAACCATCTGAGTGGAAGAATTCCTGTGGAATTGGGCTCGCTCCATAAGTTAGAGATCATATATCTCAGGTCCAACAACTTGAGTGGAAACATTCCAGTGGAATTAGGCTCGCTGCACAACTTACAGGGACTGTAGCTGCAATCCAACAACTTGAGCGCAAGGATTCCCTCATCTCTAGGGAATAGCACAAAGATGATGTATTTGTTGGTCTCCAAAAACAGACTTAGTGGAACAATCATGGAAGAAATAGGCAAATGTGTATATTTAAGCAGGTTACACATGTCTAAAAACCAGTTGAATGGAAAGATCCCCACAGCTTTACGTAATTGCAAACAACTATATTCAATAGCGGTATCCAAAAATAATCTTAGTGGACATTTGGACATAGAGTTTTCAGCGATGTTGCGTCTTCTGGCTGCTCATTCTAACAGATTTTCTGGGCCCCTGCCTCTATCGTTGGCCAATTGTACCCAGCTTCGTTTACTAGATTTAAGGAGAAATAGATTTACTGGTGAGCTTCCTAAATACTTTGAATCTTTTCAAAACTTAAGAGTTTTAAATGTTGGTTACAATAAACTTGACGGTGGTATCTCTGAATGGATTACAAATCTTTCTGGGTTACACGTATTGGATTTATCCAATAATAAATTGAGTGGGTGAATAATATAGGGAAACTCGAAGGATTTGGCATTTTTGGATCCTTCCAAGTTACTAGTGATACAATATATGTATATATGCAGATTGGCATCAAGGGCTTTGAGTATACAATAAAATATGTGCTGCAATCAAATATTATTCTTGACTTATCTTACAATAATTTTATGGGGGAAATACCTTTAAGTATGAGAAATTTGACCTCTTTACGGTTGTTGAATTTATCTGGAAACCAATTATATGGAAAAATTCTTACATTTCTTCGTGAGATATCTACTTTGAAACAATTAGACTTGGCTAAAAATAATTTGAGTGGAGAGATTCCTCAAGAACTCTCTAAATTAATTAAATTAGCATCTTTAACTATATCATTTAAGCAACTATGCAGTCAAATCCCGCGAGGAACACAATTTGATACTTTCAATACAACTTCATTTCAAGGGAATAAGTGCCTATGGAGTCCTTTATGGCCATGGGAAGAAACAAAGAATACTAAAAAAAGAAGAGATGGAGCTTCTTCAAATGATAGTAAAGCTGGATGGCTAAGCCATGTGAATGAACATGTTTCATTGATTGCATTGGGATTAGGAGCAGGAATTGGATTTGGTGGAGTTGTAACATTGATGGTTATGTGGGATTCAGCTTGGAATTGGATGGTACCTCCAAATAAAAAACCATCTTATGGAGTGTATAAATTTCCTAAGTGATTGTTCACCAATCAAATTTTTATAGAAAATATGTATTACAAATTAAAATAATATATAATATTTTTGTAAATAAATAAATAAATGTTTGATTAAATAACATGATTTAATAATTAGAATTTCAATTTTTTAATGTATGTTTCATTTTTATTTTTATTTTTATGGTTTGCATTTGTTTTAAATCTTTACAAATTTAGAAAATACTATGTAAAAAGGTTGAGACATGTGATAGAATTTTTTATACACATCCAATTTCAATTTAGTCTGTTATCATTTAAGCAATACGTGTACGCGTACGCGTACAATACGTGTACACGTTATGAATGCCTTATGATACACGTATTGTATTGTATGACCGAAATAAGCAGAGACTTATGTCACAAGTTTCACTCAATTCCAAATTCCAAAATATAACTTTCTTCAGCTCTGTAATCCCAAGTCAACACGACGAGAGAAATAGATAACCTTGCTATTCATTAAAATAAATCAAGTTATCAGGCTTCAAATTTGAAGCCTTTAGGGCCCGTCAAGGACCCTTTTACCCGTCATAGAAGACCGAAATTTTTTTTAACATGCAAAATGAATTTAATTTGTGAATAGGCCCGTCAATCATGAAACTATCAATGGTTTTTTAAAATTTCGTTGGAAGGGAAACACCAAAATCTGCCCATCTAATAGTTTTTTAGTGGGGCAGCTGGGGCTTGTTAGTGCAAGTGATCACTCTAGTTTTATTGGGACTGTGCCATGTGGACAGTGGGACCCGTCACCCGTGACACCCATCACCCGAAATACATGGTGAATTGGTGATCTATCATTTGTGATTCTGCCACCATGAATGCAAATGCGATCACTACAATCTACAGCGTGAGTCGTGACAGACAGAGTCTTTCCAATTCCAATTCCAAGCGTAGAAGTTGGGCCTTGGCTAAGTTGGTGGCAAGTTGGAAGCCTGGTTAAAAATTATTTGTTACGAATAGCTATTAATTAGAATTTATCATTTCCAATGGGATGGAAGCCTCCCCCGAGTGACGAGTCCGCTCACAACTTCCATTGTTTTGGTTTTAAATGTATCCTGTTGTGATATCAATGTAGTAGTGGGTACTGGGTACAATTTCAACGGAATTGGAATGGATTGCAATTTGCATAGGGTTTTCATTTGGCTTTTATTTGATCATGATTCACGGGTTTATTCTTTTGTGACATTTCTCACTGGAATTGTTGGACTAGAGGAGTTGCAATCTGGTCCATGGAAGGAAATTAGGGTTCAATCTTGCATTTACGACCTGGAGCTCTCGGTTTCCTGTGGATGGGAATTGCAGTGTAAGTTTCCAGTGTTGAGAGTTCCTGTTTGGTGGGGTTTCTTGTTTGAATTGTTGAACTGGAGAGGTTGTGTAACGTGTTGTTCTGGCTGGTCAAGGGAGATTGGAGTCTGTTGTTGGAAATTTGCATTTTGGACCTAGGGTTTCAAGTTGATGGTGCAGGGGAGTTCCAGGTTTGTGTTTTGACCCGGCTGTTCGAAGATCAAGGAGTCAGCCCACCCACTGCCCAGCCATTTCAATTTGCAGTTGGCAGCTCTAAACGACCCAGAATAAACCAATTTGTAGGGACTCTGGGAGCCTGGGATCACTCGAAATCGAAATAAGTGAAGCAAGAACTGGTGAATGTGATTCGGCTAAGCAGAAAAATGAAGTTACAGGTATGTACACTATTTTATCCATCTTATTCTGGATTTCAAATTTGTGTTTTTAGGGCTTCCCACGGCTTCATTTAAAGTTTATAGATGGATTGCTTAATATGAACTTAGCGACCAGCGGGTGGTTGTCTTGGGATTTGCACTGTGGTTTCTCTGTGGAGGGTTACAGACTCTGTGTAATGTCAAGTAATGAGTTTTACCAGGCGTGCCTTGCAATTTTGTCCCACGCTCCTGAGTCCTGAGTCCTAAGTTGTTTGCAGACTTGAGTTATGGCCACGATCAATAATAGACTACACAAAATGGAAGACGTAAAGGCCGGCCCCAAATAATCCATCAAGTTAACCAACCTGGTGCAGGCTTTAATATGAAAGCCGTTGAATCTCAAGCATCAAACCGGTTAATGTTGGCCCTAAATTAAAATGATATTAATTCACCAATCCCAACATTGTTGGTTGTCCTGGTTGTGCTCAATGTCCAACTCTGTCTGTAAGGACAGGGTTCGTTGGCCTAGTTGCATATACAATGAACAAACCGCCCCAAATGCCTCCATTGAGGCTCGACTTGTCGCAATTTAGGGCAGAGGTGCATCAGTGGCATCAACCAGTCACGAATAAGTTACCTACCTTCGGTCAAGGCAATAATACAATCGAATACCATGTATGATGTGATTCGTAAGTCGTGATTTAGAAAGGGAAGCGCTGTACAGTCTATGAAATGTTAGTTCGTTGTAAGTTGTGGGTTTCCAAAATAAAACAAATAAAATGTTTACAACTCAAAACCATGGATACTAAAGGATACACCGTCCAACTCAACTGGGTTTGCAGAAACCTCTAGACCCTCGTATGTTACCTCTTTCAATACTCGTTGCAGAACATCCACCAAAAACTTCTCATAGTTACTGACAACAACTATTTATTCAATTGGCCTGGGAAAAGTGAAAACCCTCGCTGAATATAGAAGCTAAGGTGAGATGATTCAAGTATGCTCTGCACTGCAACCGGTGAGAAAAAAAATCCGTAACCCACGCCTCTGATTGAATGATAAATTACTTTGCCATTGTGAATGCAATAGGAAGCTTACCTCTTGGACTCAACCTTGTGCTGCACTGGGTATATATTGGTATCCATTAAGAGAGTAGCAAAAAATTGAGAATTGCACTCTGAAATCTATTTTTGGCAGTGGTAAAAAAAATCCATAATGTTTTACCAGGTGTTAGCACCTTAGTTATTAACCCTCTATATTCCTTTATGTTTCTTAAAGACTTACAATAAAGGAAAGGTAAGCAATAATCATTGGAATATTTGGTAATCAAACTCCAAAACTCAATAGCTTGTAGAGAAACAAGATCCTCCTCATTGGAAGTGTCTTATATTAACTGGATACATGGAATTTTTCATGTTTTAAATGTTTCAAATCTTGGAATGATTGTTGTTGGTTTTGATTTTGTGTTCTGGAGTCTGGAGTCTGAACCAATTATCAATAGAGATATAGCATTGTACGTACTGTATAATGATACAGGAGATTTTTACATTTATAGTAAAGAGATTTAGTTAGAAATCAGTAAATGGATTGGAACAAGTTAAAATAGTAGTTACAGCGAGAATAGTACAAGAGAAGAATGTTGATAGCCTATTCTATTATCAGTCCTTGTTAAGTAATTAGCATGGGCATTGGCCTGTTAGAATATAAAATATTTTCTTATTTTTGAACAAAACAAGAGATTTAAGATACCTTGCTATAAGCAATCTGTTGTAACATCTAGTCTGAAGTAATCATAAAGACAAGCCAAGGAAAGAAAAAGCTTGTTCCTACAGGGAATCATACTAACAGTAATTAATTGCAAGTCACATCAAAGTCAATGAGACTTACTGTAACAATCATTCTGAAGTGACCTTTGCCATGCCTTCTTAATTGCAAGCTTGCTAACATCATACTATGGAATGCCTCTACTTTTCTGGAAAATCTATCTAATTGGGTATCAAATAAGGGTATATTACTGTATCTGCCCATTTTCATTATTTGGAATATTTGGAAGGCAAGAAACCGTTTATGTTTTGACGATCAGGAACCCATTTTGACTAGCCTGTTACATATTATTTTTGAAGAGGTAAAGACCTTTAAGCCTCTTCAGAAGCACAGGCATAGAATTAGGAACATTGGGAAGTCTCCTACTTCTGTGTATCCTATGATCTGTTTTGATGATGCTGCTGCAAATAACATGGGTGGAGCGGGCTTCTGTCTTTGGCTGAATGAACAACACCTTCTTGCTTTCAAACTCGGATGTGGCAGCTGCACAAATACTAGAGCAGAACTCTTAGCACTCTGGGCATCACTACGGGTCGCCAAGGATATTGGGTTACCTTACCTACATATCTTTGGCGACTCCTCTGCGATTATAAACTGGGAAAAAAAGGAATCTACCCTGGACATGGTGAATCTTGAGGCTTGGTGCTTCAACACCAGAATTCTCATGTCCTCTTTTACATGGGTGGATTTCAGTCATGTCTATAGGGAACATAACAGGAGGGCAGACATCTTATCCAAGGAAGGATTGCACTTCGCTCCGGGCCATCTCTTACTTACTGAATCATTTGGGAATGAGATTATTGGGGTTGAGTCATCACAACTTTTTTAGAATATGCTCATTCTATTACAGTTTATCTCTCATGATTCATTGAGCTACTATCAGGTTTTGTTGAGCAAGCTACTACAGGATACAAGAGTCACTCTCCTTGCTTGGATCAGATTTCTGGGCTCCTGTTATTTTCTCTAGGGACATAGATGACTGATTCAGACAGCTCTCTTATGAGAGGGATTTTATTGTAGTGATTCCCAGGTACTTTGGGTACCTCTGTATTTCTGCGGGTATCTATTTTGTATTTTTTTTTGTGACATATGTATGTTTGGATAGGAGAATATTACCTGAAAATTTTGTGCTGTCCCTGGTGGCATAACTATAATGACTGAAGATGTAAAAGGTTCCTTTGATTCAATGAATACCAAGGAATGGTTTTTTCGACTGAAAAAAAAAATCTTCCTAACATCATAATGGCATATCCTTTTCTGAAGTGACCTTTGTGATGCCTTCTTAGTTGCAAGCTTGCTACATCATAATGGCAATGGGCAATGGGCATATCCTTTGTTGAAAAGTTTTGTCCCATAAAGGTGAATATGGGACGAAAAGAAATTTTGTAATCCACTATTGAAAACACGGAGCTCACTGATGGGATCTTGCTTATATGGTGACGTTAATGGAGTATTAAGCCCTTGATTTTCAGGTTTTGTGGTTTCGATTGGGGTTCTGTCACTTGTGCTTTTCCCTTGATCCATGCCTTCTCATAATGGCTATTTGAAGTCCTTTTTTTCACAAAAGCATTGTACTCTATATCTCTGGTCCAGTAGAAAGTTCGAAGCATATTTCAAAAAAAACATATAAATTAACTGTAACAACCAATTGAAGTGATCCTAAGGACAAGACAGGGAAAGCAAAAGTCACTTCCCAGTGGGAGTACAAACTACAAAGGAAACTGTCAACACGCTTAGGTATTCATATATTTGTCTGATCCAGTACATTCAACATATTTTTATTCATCCATGATCCAATAAGTTCATGGCCGTAGCAATTTTGCATTGCTGGTTACTTTTTATTTCCTGGTCAATGTCGGCAGGGATTTGGGTCTATTCATACATTCAATCGTCTGGCTCCAACGGTCGTGACGAAGATAAAAATGTTCATATATTATGGCCTCCAACAAGAGTTTATCCAGATTGTTAAATCTCTTTTAAACAAGTCTAAGGCAGTTTTAGTTAGAATCTGAATTGGAATGATTGGATATGTAAAACAATAGGATGAAAGAAGGTCAGATTTTAAATATGGTTTTAGGATGAATCATTGTGAGTTTTTTTTTTAATATGGTTTCTAAATGTCATCAAAGAAGGTCAGATTTTAAATATGATTGGTTATCTTCCCATAACTATTCAAATGTCAGTGGTCAAATACTTTTTTCCAAGAGGTGGGTCTTTGGCCTTCTATCATCACTTACAGTGTTTCAGAGCCGAAAACTGTGAGATGGAATGTAGATTTGTTGGGTTAAGGGTTTTGATGGATGAATTTAAAGGTGGAGGTAGCTCTCCCCAATGAGAGGACCCTGGAAGCGTAGGTGCAGAGTCATTAACTCTTGTGGGTAGAGTTCCCCTAGTGGTGGGTGAAGATCATTGTGTAGAACATAAGCTACAGCCATATTTTATGAACTTTCCTTTTTAAAATATTGAAATTTGGGATCCTCTGAGGAGTCCTGAAACTCACTATATAATTTTCTTGAAACTCATTATATAATTTTCCTGTATGATAAAATTCAAAAAAAAAAATTGGTTTCCAATTTTAGAAAACTATGTATGGAAGTTAACCCTTTATTTTTCATGTCTACTTGTAAGCAAAACCCTAGCCGAGAAGTTTATTGGGGTAAGATGAGTTTAGAGTCTCGACAGTAATAAGTATGAATGGTTGGATTATGGATACAAACAGTTTGGGTACCATTGTTGGGATAAGGCCTGTAGCCCAACCTTCCATCTAAACCATGAATTTGATGGTATTCTAAGAGACATTTTGATTGTAAAAGGTGGAATATGATGGTAATATGTTTAAATGTGTCATGAATTCTGGTTAGGTAGATCTAGGCTTTTCCTGTGGACACTCCATTCATTTAACTTTTTAAGGATTCCAAATTTCCAAGTCATTTCACGATCTTGAAAATGGGCAGAAACTTGGAGATTTACCTAAACCTCTATATAGTAAAATTCCAAGATTCATGATAAAATTCCAAAATTCATGATAAAACATATATACTCAAAATCTTGTCAAAGTTTTATGTAAAAGTGGTGAACCTTGGTCCCTGATATCTTTGATGTTTGAATCGATAAGATTGATATTATAACCTTACTCAAGTCAAAGATGGATATTATAACCTTGATATTATTCTTTGATCATTGTTTCTGGTTATTTCTTCTCTAGTGATGGCATTGATGGTTGGTGTACCCTCTTTAATGAGGAGTCTTGGCTCAGAGTTCACTACCATTGTATTCCACAAGTTGGCCTCGTCAACTTAGGCCTGTTGGTTCTCTTCGCTATGGATTTGCATCTCTCGAGTTCCTAACCACTAGTGTTTTTCTTTGTTTATGAGCACCTTTAGAGTCTGGACTTATATTACCTTTCGCTGCCTTTAAACCATCCCTTAAAAAGAACGAATTAGGAATGCTCAGTTGACAAGGATGCCCAGTTGATTATCAGATAGTATTGTTGCTATGGGTCTCTCATCTTGTAATCTTATGTACCTTTCTTCTTGTAATGTTATATTGTACCTTTCTGAAACTACTTGCATAGACCAGGCCTTGATAAGAGGTTACCCCACTTGGTGTTACCACAGTGCTTCAAGTCAGAGAATTATTTGAACTCTGTCTGGTGTTTAAAGGAACTGAAATTTTGATGTACTTTTACATTTTCAAATGAAAAGAAGGATTTATTTTTACATGTCAACTATGAAGGGTTCAATATCTCACAGCCCTTCAAAGTGAAATGGGACCCTGCCCTTCAAATTTGATCCCTGCAAGTTATACAATAATGTGAGCTGATATCAAATATAAATGTGTATTCAATTAAATTAAAATATCAACCATCTTAACCTTTATAATAAATCATAAGATGTGACTCTTTCAATTCATGCAAATTTTAGAAAGTGAGAAAAAAAATTATATGCAAGCCCCCACTTGACTTGATTAAAGGATAACAAATATTGATTTTTAGATTTTTCAATATTGTCCATGTAAATTTCTGGATTTAAAATTTTAAATAAATTTTGTTGACAAACAAAAAATTTTGCTATTTCATTAAATCAAGGAAAGTTTATATTAGCTTTGTAGGTTTCTTATAGGCCTTTCACTTAAAAAAGATTTAGACTAACTTCATAAAGCTTCTTTTCACTTTTTGGCAAAAACGTGTTACAAAAAACTTTCAAAATACTTGACCTACAAATAAAAAATGATCCAATTCCATCAAAACACTACTTAATACAATAGCTCCTTAAGATCAACTTCTCCTTCAAAGGTCATGGTACCTTCCAAAATTTCTTGAATTCTGGCTCAGCCAAAATTTAGTGGCAGTGCTTCTTTGGAGAGAGTATCAGCTGTAGCATTGAAACATCTCGAGATGTGTTTAAAAGAGATCTTCTCAAAAGCCTTTATGAGACTTTGTATATTCTGAATCCAGTGTTTGAGAGAAATTACCTGCAGATTAGATAAGGCATTCAACCAATCTATAACTATCTTTGAATCTCCAAAGATACTAATGTATGAGACTCCAAAGAATGAGGCTATAAGCATAAGCCCAAATAAGCTTAGAAGTTCAGCTCTAGTATTTGACCCCAAGCCGTCGCCCATACAAATATTTAAGAAGTGTTCCTTACTTATAACAAGCACAATGCCACAACCACAATGATAAGGTTTTGAAGCACCATAAAAAAAACAACTACACCTGTTGAAACTTCTGTTGGAGAATATAGCCTTTTTGGAATCCTTATGCTAACAGGTTTCTCATACTCGAAAAAGTTTAGACCTCTAATACTGCATAAAAGAGCATTTGGTTGAATGTCTTGAAAAACAACAACATTCCTTGTATTCCAAATGGACCAAGAGATGAAGATGGGTAGAAATTTAAACTTTTCCTCTTTGGTGAACCAGATATGAAAAGTGTTCTCTAAACTTCCTTCTCCCCAAATAGAATTGATGCCAATATAATCTTTTATGGTTCTCCAAACTTCTAGACTAAAGGAGCAATCAACAAACAAATGAAAATTGTTTTCACCTTCATTCTTACAGAATGAACAGACGCTTGGACCCTACCAGCCTCTTTTCAATAAATTTTGCCAATTAAGAATTTTGTCCTTAAGAGTTAGCCACCAAAAGCATTTCAATTTGGTAGGAATGTTCCATTTCCACAGTCCTTTAGACCACCAGGTATGCTCCGAAGTGTTGTCACTCCTTATCATAAATTCATATGGCATCTTTGTTGTCAATTCGCCATTTTTCTTATTTCTAGACCAAACTAGAGTATCTTTCTCAGTACTAAGTTTAATGCCTACAATTTCCAAGTTTTCAATATATGAATGCCATTTGATTTCCCGCTGACCATTTAGGCCAAATATCTCTAGCATTTAACCAATAACCACCTTTAAGAATAGTCCATTTGGGCCTCTTCAATACATCCATTGTCTTCATATCAATCCATGCAAGATGCTCAGTAATTTCTTGTTGGTAAATAAGGGCATCCATTATCACCTATGAAGGGATCAATACCAGTAAGAATGTTTTTTCCATTTCCTATGTTCCAACTTATACCTTTTTTCAACCAGTGAATCACTCTAAGCATGTTGTTCCAGACCACTAATGCATTGGAATAATTGAACTCTGAGTTTCTAATCCAAATGCTGAATGGAACGTTCTTAAAATACTTTGATTTTACTACATCACTCCACAAATTCTGGGAGAAAAGGCATCTCCAGAAGGATTTAAGGCAAAATGCAGAATTGAAAAGAGACAAGTTTTTTATGCCCCAACCTCCCTGATCCGTGGGGGTGTCTAAAAATTCCCAGGGAGCCAAATGAAATTTACTTTCACCATTCGAACCAGACCACAAAAAGTGAAATATCTTTTTCCTTATAGAAGTGATGACTAATATTGGAAGTTTAACCAAAGAACACCAGTAAACCAAATACTTTGCAGAGTAGTTTTGATTAGAGTTATCCTGCCTCCAAGAGTGAGAAATCAGTAGGACAAATTTGATAATCTCTTATCAATCTTCTTTATGAGCCAATGCCAATCCTTTATTCTGTAACTGTTAGGTTTTAGGAAAAAACCTAAGTATTTAAATCCAGAATCTAGCTTCTCAAATTTGAACTGAAATAGTTCCTTCAATTCCTTTATGTAGTCCAGTTGAGTGTTATGAGTGTAGATGCATGATTTTTCAATGTTGATATGCATCCCTGTTGCATTACAAAAGACATCCAATAGAGAATGCATAATCTTCCATTCACAGATATTGTCATTAGAGGAAATTTGGGGTCTAAAATGGGCCTTATAAGAAAACACGCCAACAATAAATTTTGTGGATTGGAATTTAGGAACCAATAGAATTTCAATAAAATGAGTCAACCATAATGGTTGAATTGACATATTTGTCATAAAAGAAAACTACTTTTTTTGTTCGTATTTTCGACATATCCCCCTATGTTTTTACTCAAATTCCGAGCGAGAGAGCTCGTTGGATGCAGAATTTAATTCCGCATCCAACGAGTACCCACACTGCAGACTTTTGAGAGACCCCGCTACCCCAAAAATAAGAAATACCTAAAAAAATGTGATGATGATGTCAACATCACGTTTTTCAGCTATTTCTTATTTTTGGGGTAGCGGGGTCCGTCAAAAGTATGCACTGTGGGTACTGCTTAGATGCGGAATTAAATTCCGCATCCAGCAAGCTCTCCTGCTCAAAATTTGAGTAAAACCACAGGGAGATATGTCGAAAATATGAACAAAAAAAGTAGTTTTTTTCATTCTTCTTCCAAAATTAATAACCATTATTTTATTATTTTAACTATTATTTAATTATTTTCCTTAGCAGGCCCATTTTAGACCTCAAATTTCCTCTAATGCAAGTCCAAAAAGGATAACATCATCTACACAAAGTAAATGAGAAATAAAGGCTTTTTTTGAGAATTTTATACCTGAAATATGACCATCCTCCCTAGCTTTAATGAGTAATCTGTTGAGTCCTTCAATCATGAGAAGGAATAACAACGGGGAAAGAGGGAAACCCTGTCTAAGTCCTCTAGAACTCTTGAAGAAATATGTTGAAGAACCATTTATAAGGACTGCAAAATTGGTAAAAGTAACACACGCCATAATCCAATTAAAAACAAGAGTAGGAATGCCAATCTGAGAAAGAACCAATCTCAGAACATCCCAGTTGACTTTGTCATAAGCCTTTGCTAGGTCTAGCTTCAGAATCATCGAGCTAAGATTTTTTGACTTTACAGTATGTAAACATTTTTTAGCGGTTCCAATAGCATCAACGATATGTCTGTTATCTAAAAATCCAAAGTGCTCTTTGGATATGAAATTAGATAACAAAGGCTTAATTCTATCTGCAATTATCTTAGTGACCAATTTGTATACCAGAATACAAAGGGATATAGGCCTAAAATCAGTGAAGTTCATCGGATTATCTTTTTTAAGGATTAAAGTAATAAAAGTAGCATCTAGGGCTCCAGACATATAACCTTTTTTCCTTGAGAATTATGCTACTTCTAATAAATACTTTCCCAAAATGTTGAAAAAAAGCCAAGCAAAACTCTACTGTCGAGCCATCTGGACTAGGACTTTTGTCCTTTGCAAATTTTTGCAGAACTTTCTGAATTTCTTCCAGAGTAATTTATTTTCCTAATTCCAAACCCTCATCTCTTGTAAAAAAGGATGGATAATGTTCCAGAACTTTTAATTGATTTCCTATAAGTACATTCTTCTGATCTTTAAACAGATATTTGAAAAAGAAAATTGCTAACAATTTTATCTCATCCTGAGAGAGATTCAGTGTACCAGTTTCATTAGTAATCTTCCAAATAATATTTAAATTTCTACAAAAAGAAGCAAAGTTATGGAAAAACTTTGCATTTCTATCACCTGCCTCAAGCCAAACAGTTGTGCTTTCGAGCCTCAATTTTTGTTCATTTTTCAAAAGTGTTTCATCCTGAAGTGATTGAAGAGCAACATTTTTTTCCTTTACTTCATCCGAACAAGATCCTGTTGAGTTAGACAAAAGGATATCAAAGTTTCTGTTTGATGTAGAGTTTCTCTGTTCTCAATGGATTTTTTTATTAGTCCAGTTTACAACTTCTTTCTTCAGAGCTTTTAACGTATAAATGAAGAGATCATCACATTTTAAGACCCCAGATCAAGAAAGTTTTCCCAAAAAATCTTTATCATCTTACAAAAATCATCATTTTTGAGCCAAGAATGGTCAAATTTGAAAGGTCTGAAAGAGTCATGTGGATTAACATCCAGATGAAGAGCTACAGGGAAGTGATCATAGATGTTGTAATGTAAAACCTAGGATTTAAAACTAGAGCTCAAGTCAACGAGGGACTCTTTTTTTTAGAAACCTGTCAAGTCTTTTTCCTACATTAGCCCCCACTTTTTTGTTTCTCCAAGTAGGTGTAATTTTGGAAGGGGCTAAGTCTACTAGCTGAGCGTTTTCAAATTGATCTAAAAGCAATCCTCCAGTAGGTCTGAAGGACAAACCGTACCCAAGTTCTCAAAAGAATGTAGAGTTAGGTTAAGGTCACCAACTAATATCAGGTTTTCAAGGTTTAATAACCCACTAGCAACAACTCTATCCCAAAACTCCCTTATGTCCTTATAAGGGGCTTAAACATTAAGAAAATTTAACGGTTTGTCAAAGCCCCAAAGATTACCTTTCAAAAGGATCCCTGCACAGGTTCTATAGGGTTTAAAAGAAAAAGTTCAAGGGTTCCAAAACGCTTCCATCCCGCCCAAAACACCTTCTGCATCAATTGCACAACATTCCCAATCCTTTAAAAATTTTAAGAAGAATTCACAAGCTTTAGTACCCACAGACATGGTTTCTTGAAAAAAGTAGATATCTGCTCTGTTAGTTAAAACAAAGTTTTTGAGGGCCCGAAATTTTGGGCCAGCCCCCAAGCCCCTAATGTTATAAGATATAAAAATCATTGGGGAACCTCCAAAGAGGGACTTTTTGCTCTAAGCGTCGTGTCTGATACCAACTCAGTAGAACCATTAACCTCTACTAATTGAAGTCTTTTTGACACTGGAATATACCGAGCTTCCACTAATAAATATTTTTCGCCTTCCTCAACGACATTTTCAACAAAAAAAAAATGTTCTTCCTATAGAGAGTGACATTTTGACACCTTATGGAATTTATAGGTATAACATCTTTATTTTCCACAGGAGTAGTAAAATAAACAGGAAGAGGGCAGAAATATTGTTCTTTTGTTATATTTTCTAAAAGAGTCACCTTCAAACAATCCTCTGTAACAACTTCAAAGCAAGAAGGGTTTTTATCTAAAAACCCTGGCTTCGTAGGAGTCAAAAGGCCGGGGGATAACAAATCATGACCTAAAGATTCAACAGGAGTTATACAGCGAGAAGAGGAATTGTCAACTAAAGACTGAAACCCCTTAGAAAGCATATGGTTTGTCAAATGTGCAGATCTAGGGTTTCTAGAACGAAGATCAAACTCTTTCTCCACTAATGTTATAAAATAAAAGCTCTTTTGAATTCATGTCTTCATAAGGAACAAGAGATGGGCAATAAAAAATACCTGGTGACCAGGAGGTCTCCAATTTCTATGTAGAGCAGCTAGGTGAGCCAGATAAAGATGCAGTCGAATTCGAATCCATAGTTTGCCTCCATTGTTTATTTTCAAAAGAGTAATGGATCCCCGTTTTGTAGTCACTCTTTACATGGCCGGTGTCATGGAAAATAAGATAGCGAAAAGGGATACCCTTATAATCGTTGATTGAAAGTACATTCACCCCATTTTATCTGGAATGGTTTCTACAAACCCTCTGAGGTGTCAAGGTCCACAAAAACCCTCGTCATTCTTCTGTCACCCGCTCATAGGGTAGCTTTGTCCACTTAGATGAAAAGACCCAAATGATTTGCAATTAGTTCAAGACTCTCTTCAGTCCAGAAATGTACGGGTAGTCCAGGAAGGAGGACCCAAAGGTTTTTTTTGTTCGCCACTTGTGTCACAGGGTTAAATCCGATCGACCAATGCCACAAAACTAATGAACCATCTTGAATGGTCCAATAATTATTTAAAACCCTATGCGCATGTTCATTTTCCAGAAAAATGAAGCAAACTCGGCCTCCAGGGAGCCAAAGTACCTGCGGTACATAATCGAAGATGGGCTTCCAAGTTTTTGTAACCCAGTCAATCACTTTCAATCCAATAAACCGAACGTACTCCATTAGTCCTACAATCGCTTGGTTACTCAGAGTTTCAACTTTTTTCAGCGTGAAATCCCTACCAATGTTCAAACTATCAAAATATTTTTCACTTTAAAGGATTTGTAATTACTTTTGTCCCGAGCCGACTGACCACCGACCCTGACTGGAAGACTCCTTTTCTGCGCAGACGAACCAATAATTGGGCTTTCCATAGCCGAGGAAATGGGTAAATTAACTGTTTTCGAAGCTCCCACTTGCACGGTAGAACGAACTATACTCAGCCCAGCATTAGTTCCTGGTAACACCTTCTTCTCGTTTGCGACTTGAACAAAACCATACGGAGGTCAAACAATGTTAGGTTTAGCCCAAACTACGTCAATCTGGTGAGTATTAAGAGAATAAACGCTCTTTTCCTGCATGTCGAGCTGAAGAGACCCAGTACCACCATCCTCCTCCGTGTCTGACTTCAATAAAAACTTTTGGCGAGAGCTAACGATTGAGCTGCAGAGTCTTAAATGACTCTGTTAGCTCATGCATCTCTATGGGCAATCCTTATATACTGGACAGACTTTCCCTCGGGAGGGGAGCCTGTCCAATGCACACCGTTGGATGAGAAATCCAACGGTGTGCATTGGACAGGCTCCCCTCCCAAGGGAAAGTCTGTCTAGCATATAAGGCGCTCCCATCTCTATGAGCCCATCCATAGCATCATCATGGAGCTTGCCTTTGTAAACACGATCACCCATATATGGGTCTCGTACGCGTGACAAGATCTCTGGTCCTGCAGCGGGATATCTCTAAGTCAACATCCCCAGTTACTGCATGGAGGCTTTGTTTTTCCGTGAACTCTAAACTGGCGGTCCCCTCCCCTTTGCGCTCCTACGACTGCTTTGGTTCAATGCTGCCAGACGGGTCTCTTTACATGAACTCCACAGGCGACAACCCCTCTATTCATCCCCAGTGGCAGGTCTGTATCTTCAGACACATAGCAATATTATTTGCATATTCATTTTCTTAGTTCCAATATTCATCTGTACACATCTATCCTCGTTGGTCACCATTACAGGTCTTTGACCGAAATTTGCATTTGAAAAGATTTCATCCACTCCTTTGTCAAATATTTTGACCTAATTGTTTTTCTAGAATTTATTTGATAACAAAATTAATATATATATGTTTATGCTCGGTAAACTCAAATTGAAAATTACAGGGTTATTTTGAAATGTGTTTACTGTTTTTTTATGTTATTATTTTGATACCTTCTTGTTTATAAAATATAGTTGATGATGTTTTATATTTCTCACTTCTTAAAAGTTAAAATTATATAAAGTATGGAGTTGATTTTATCATGTTAATTATTTTTTTCATATATACAATATTATTAATTTTTTATATCATTTAAATTGGGAGAATTGATTTTTAGAATAGTATGTATGCAAATTTATATATCAAGAAACATTGGACATTCTACTCATATTTAGAGATGTTTAAGAAACTCAAAATTTTTTTATTAATAATTGTTTTTAATTCTCAACTTTCAATTTATGTCATTTCAAAACCAATCTTATGTCTTTGCTCCTACTATATTTTGGCCACCACAATATTTTGATGTTTTTTTCAGTTTTTTCACTTTATTTTGTTGTTTACACATTTGACTGTGACTATGGTTAGTTGGACAACTTAATAGAAGTATAATTTAAAAAAAAAATCATAACCAATTTTATATTTATTAATAATTTGTTAATGTTATATGTTTTATTTTGATATTATATAAAATTTATATATCCAAAAATGATGGACACTTCTCTCTTCCTCAAAAATTAAATTTATTTTTATTGGGTTAATTTTCATCTTTAAATTTACTCCATTTCATCAAAACCAATCTTATATCCATTAATAATTTATTAATATTTATATGTTTTATTTTGATATTATATAAAATAATTCACTTTAAACTTCTTTGGTTTTATGTTAATATTTTAGTTCAAAAATGTTAGAGTTGAGAAAAAAAAACTATTTTTCCAGCCTTTTCAGTTAATTTCCATTAGGTATTCATTTTTATTTTATATATATTACAATCGCTATACATTGAACCATAAAATGAAATGCTCTACAACCTTTCCAGAATGTGCCACGCAAAATATCTGAATTCATTTCAATATGTACAGTACAGTTGGTCTGCTGAATTCGCATCCATGATTTATATTGATAGTTGTCTCTGGAGTCTGGGCTAATTATGTGGGTGTTTGAAAAAAGCAAAAAGTTTTGTATACGACATATAATGAAATGCTTTAAAAAAAAAATATGTATGATTTAAGTACCCTACAGCCCAACAGTTAATGCTGCTACGGAGCACAGCAACACTCTCACTATCAATCCAAAGGTTGTTGTGCCCGGTAGCCACTGAGCTTCAGGGTGCTTACTGCACGCTCAATGCAGAAGTGAAAGCACCCTCAATGCCAAAGTGAAGGGTAGAATGGAGCATAACATAATAACATTGAAAATGCATATACGGTGAGAACAGATTGGAGAATGTATCAAAAATTTGCATAATAATACAATTTTCCAATATATGGTGCGAACAGATTGGAGAATGTATGGGGAGGATGCCATGGAGTTCAAGCCAGAGAGATGGATTGGACATGAGAAATAAAGAATGTTAAATATCATGTCTCCAGAACAGATATAACCGATCTGGAAGATGACACATACTCTACTTGTGAAGATGGGTTTTCCATCACATTGTTGTGGAGGGAGGCGGACGTCGTCCACCCACATTGACTCTCTATGATTTCATGATGTAGAGTTTTAGTAATTCTGAATACTAAGCTCTTATGAAAAAAAATTATATGTTATTTCTGGTGCTTGAACTCCATGGCATCCTCCCCATACATTCTCCAATCTGTTCGCACCGTATATTGGACACAACACCAGGAACCCTTTTTCACAGAGGTGCCATGCAAAATGTTGTCTTTCACAGCTCGTCTGTAACTAATCAGAACTGGGGGATAAAGGCATAATGCCTCATGAGGGATTCCCACTAAACGACTTCTAAATCTTTCATGCCCTTCAGCTTATCCATATCAAAATTCCACTCTTCAGGATAGATGGAATAGTTGTGTCTACATTGATCTGATTCCATGACCTTGGACAGTTCCAATAATATTGTCTCCTGGATGCTAGCCCAAAAGCCAGAAGAACCAACAAATTGCTCCAAGATAAACCCTAGAAGCAACGATTATGTTTATGCATAAGCTCTTGAATGACTTATCGGAAGGAGAACGCCCTTCCTCTGCCTCGAGCGTCGTAAATCTGGAGAGAATATCAGTACCCAGAACTTCGTTCTGGGCAGTTGCTATGCAAAACTTCGACTCTGCATATTTCATCAAGAACTCCCCATGGTCCTTCCTTCTTCCTTCATAAACCAGACAACACTGGCAGCGTTGAACCAAAGCAGTCGCAGGAGCGCAGAGGGGAGGGGACTGCCAATTTAGAGTTCGCGGAAATGGTAAGTTTTATCCGGGCATTCAAACAAAGCCTCCATGCAGTAACTGGGGATGTTGACTTAGAGATATCGCGCTGCAGGACCAGAGATCTTGTCAGGCGTACGGGACCCGTATATGGGTGATCGTGTTTACAAAGGCGAGCTCCATGATGATGCTATGGATGGGCTCATAGAGATGCATGAGCTAACAGAGTCATTTAAGACTCTGCAGCTCAATGGTTAGCTATAGACAAAACTTTTCCTCAGTTTCAATATTTGTGCAATGAATCGACAAGATGAGATCGGGTACTCGGTCACCTCCATGCGCCCGGTCATCACTTGGAATTTGGAAAGATAATGGAGGAATGGAGTGAAACAGAAAGTTTAGGTGGAATAAACCCTAACATTTGTGTATAGGTTTTTTTTTTCCTAGACATATCGTCCTAACATTTGTGTATTGTTTTTTTTTTATCGTCCGAAAGGAGGAAAAAAACCAAAAAACTTCCCACTTTTTAAACCTTGGTTGGTATTAGGCTGAGATGGCTTACATGAGGGTTTTCAGAAAAACACCCAACCACAAGCCATTAGGGTTTTCAAGTCGTCCTTGGGTTTCAATTGAAGATCAAAAAAAATTCCAATTGTATGGCTATAGCAAATATAATGGGTACTAGAGTATCGCTTTCATCTTTTCTCTCATCTTCTCTCCATGCGACCTAAAAAATTTCAAATAACTTTATTGACACTTGCAACTTACTTTCACCTTGAAATTAATGAGATAATTTAAATGGTATGATTAAGTTTAAGTTTATTTTTTCTAATTAATAGTTGTATCTAATAGTTAATTTAAAAGTTAATATATCGCCAATTGCAATTCAAGTAAAAGTCATGATTGAAGTTGACATTAAGATAATAGTTGTATCATCAATGGAGTTAAGCTCATAGTTGTATCTATTACTTGAATAGTTGTATCTAATAATCGAATAATTGAAGTTGAATTTTAATTTTTCCAACTATAGTGAATTGTATTTATCATATGTTAACTAAGCTATTTTTTTTTTCAAATTATTAATTATGAATTTTGTACAATGTCCATAAAATCAATGTGGACATTACACTTGTCTCATTATAGTTCATAGATGAAAGAGCGCATATGGTAGTCCACTCCAAAATTCTAAGATATATACACCTATCAATGTAACAAGTTCTAGTCAATTAGCACCCCCACCAAATTCCAAATAACTCACCTCTCTATTTCCCACTCAACACGGCAATTTTTATGACTTTCAACATGGTAAGGTATATCTTCAGAGGCTAGACCCACATGCTCAAATCATGCTTTAACAATACTATCCAAAAAAATTTCTCCAGATAACTTTCTCTACCTCTCTATTCCCCAGTCAACGCAACCCATTTTCCAATGACTTTAAAGGAGCATGGAGTCATGAAAATGAAGTGAATTCACAGGAAACACATTTGAAGGATGCTGTAGGAAAAGAGAAATTTTGCATAAAGTTGTTATATCCATGCTTCTCAGCTTTGTCATATTCATGGAAACTGTGATTGCCGCAACTTTCAGTTCCTCAAGGGAGCCTCCATACTACTCTTCGTCTTCTTATATTGATGGGGAATATCATCACACCCCTGCAGGAACTGTTAATTCTCTTCAGCCACATTATTTCGTTTCCAATGAACGCACTATGGAGGAGGAGGATTCAACGTATCAATTGACAACATCTACTCATCAAAGGGACGTGGAGGCACTTTTGTCGTTAAGAAAGGCCATCACGTTGGACCCACTAAGATCTTTGTCCAACTGGACAACTGAGACTTCCAACATGTTGAGTGGGAGGATTCCCATGGAATTGGGCTCGTTGGATAGCTTGGTTTCCTTGGATCTACATTCCATCAACTTGAGTGGAAGGAGTCCTGTGGAATTGGGCTCTCTACATAACATGGTTACCCTGGATCTGCATTCCAACAACTTGAGTGGAAGGATTCCCACATCTCTAGGGAATTGCACAAAGATGAAGTCTTTGGTGCTATCTGACAACAAACTTAGTGGAACACTCCCTCAAGATATAGGCAGATGTGTCAACCTAGAAATGTTAGATTTATCTAAAAACTAGTTGAATGGAAAGATGCCCACATCTTGACACAATTGTGAATAATTAGTCATCATAAAAGTGTCTAAGAACATATTTAGTGGACATCTAGACATATAGTTTTAAGTGATGTTGGAAACTTTGTCAGATCATTCTAACATATTTTCTAGGACTTTACATTCATTTTTTGGCCAATTGCGTTCAGCTTCAGCTACTAGATTTAAGGAAAAATATATTGATAGGTTAACTTCCCAATTACCTTACATCTTTTCAAGAGTTACGAATTTTAAGTATTGGTTATAATAAGTTTGAAGGTGGTATCTATGAATGGATCACAAATCTCTCTATTTTACTAGTGTTGGATTTATCCAATAATAAATTAAGCGGAAGAATATCATCTAATGTAGGGAGACTCCAAGGATTTGGCATTCTTAGGTCTTCTCAGATAAGTGATATTTATACATTATGTGAGGATGTGTATATTGACATCAAGGGATTTGAGTATACTGTAACATATGTGTTGAGGACAAATATTATATTTGACTTATCCAACAATAATTTATTGGACAAATACCTTCAAGCATGAAAAATTTGAGCACCTTGGGGTTACTGAATTTATTTGGAAACCAACTAGATGGAGAAAGTCCTAGATCTCATCTCTTAGTGAGATCTAGAACTGAACTTCTTGTTTTAGTGATTTAGTGATTTCGATATGGGAAGAAAATCTTGTCTAATCCGTGGAAAATCCACTTATCTTGAGGCAAAGTATATATACAAAGGCCCCACTTGATTTTTCGATTTTCTAACGTTTTCCAAATAAATCATGATCCGGAAACCATGATTTATTGTCAAATTGCTCTTAGAATCGTCTCTAAATCATGTAATATGTATTTATCTCTCTTTAATCCTTCGTTTTATATTGCACGTTTGTCTATGCTATATAGTCTTAATGTTGTAAAATTATTTTTAGCATTTATCAACGGCATTTAAGACGTGACAATATATTGACATGTAAAATGGTCATCAATTTCGAACTATGATCTGTGCAAGGTCTTAAATTGCACGTTTGTCTATATTATATGCTTATGCTAAAGTTATTTTAGCATTTATTAATGGTATTTAATTTTAAACAGTTAAAGTATATTGATATGTAAAATTGACACCCATTTTCAGTTACGATTATTGGAAACTAATTTTAAATATTAAATAAATCAAACTTCTTACAAAATTTATAAAAAGAATTGCAAAACAAATTATTTTTTTATCTAATTTTTTTTCTATTTTAAGATTTTATAATCCTATCACAAAATATGCTATCTAAAATGTACCCTTAACAATACAATAAAAACTTTAACTTTCTATCAAGTTTTGTTAATTTCTCTACCTTTTTTTCCATGGAAAACCCATTTTCTTGCTATTCCATTAAATCAAAGACAATTTAAAATATGCATCCATTGAGATAATCGTTGCTATATTTTTTGAGTATCAAGCGGACAGTAAACACAAGTTCCTAACCAGTCCGAACTTAATCAACATTTCAATCAAGTATAAAAAAAACGATGCCTCAAATTGTAAAAACAAACAAAAAAACATAGATTCTTGATAGCTATTGAACATTCTACACCCGACTAATCAGTACACAAATCAATATCCAAATATATTTATTTAAAAAATCAATAGGACATAGCCATGAAAGATAATTGAGCCTTCCATAACTTCCTAAAAAAACATAATACCATAAGGGCAATTTACTGCTTCTTTGATAACGAGTCTACTTCATAATTAAATATCCTCTAAATGTGAAAAAGAGAAAGCTTGTAAAAAGTTGCCATTAGACATTGAGTCCTTTAGCACTAGTGCACAAGTTGCAAGACCTATAAATTATAATATCCAATGATTACCTCCATAAATCCATAAACTTGAAGAGAGACAATACCATTAATGGAGGCAAAATGTAATAGCCCCCATAAAACTACAAGTTCCACTTTAGTGTTGCTTCCATGACCGCACCCCATCTAAAGCTTAAAGTAATGATCAATATTAATCTTTAACACCATACGACTTCCACAAGAACCTCCAAATAAAGCTCCATCAAAAAACCCAATTGCAAATGAAAAGCTATAAGAAGAAATATACAATGATTTTTGCATTCTAGTCTTCACCTCTTTACTATATTCTTTATAAAAACCAACACTTTTCAAACTACAAACCTAGAATTTAGGGGCACTATTTCAAATAACACTTTATTCCTCGTATTCCATACTACCCAACAAATAAAAATAGGTAATAACTTATGTTGGAGCACCAACGGTTTCCAACTGTCTAAATTTTTCTTCAATATTACATGTTACCCAAATACAAGTAATCAACAAGTCTTCACATACTTATTTCCATACTCTCTTGCTAAAAGTACAGAAGATAAACAATGATTGATATTCACATACATGTTACATAGAGCACATACACTAGAGAAATGCCAACCCCCAATGGATCAATTTGTCCCAAGTCATCAAACAATTCTCTAAACATAACGAGAAAAAACACTTCAGTTGCATAGGAAGATACCATTTCCAAATTTTAATATACCACCATTTTGATTCAGTCAAACCTTACGGGAAAATAATTGAGTCATAGGCATCTTTAGCATTTACTTTCCCTATAATTTTGTTCCATTTCGACACCAGTTTATCCTTTTCTTCACTTAATCTATACATGCTCTATTCAAGGTCATTATATATTTATCCTATTCACTAGCCCAAAGACCTTGCATACCTGAATCTTTTGATTGAAGCTAATAATATCCATTTTGTCTTAACCACCCAGGTCTTCAAATCTAATCTAAGGTGACAAATCCAAATTCCTCCAAGTAGTCCAACATGGACTGAGATGGCAGCTAATTTCCATTATCGACAATGAAATGGTCACTACCAACCATAATAGTTTTACCATTTCCATCTTTCCATGAGATTCAATTATTGATCCATCGAAAGATCCAAATAAAACATTCTAGTAATTAACATATCACTAATAGACTTTTTCAGAATATCTGAATCATTGCAAAACAAACTTTTCAAAGTACCTGACCCATAAACCACCATCAAATAAACCACACAACATTATTTTCATACAGAGGGCTATCTTAAACCATTTCAATTTTTTTATGTCTCAACCTCCCATAGCTTTAGGCAAAGGCAATCTCTCCTACAACGCTAGATGAAACTTGTTTTCTTTACCTGATCCAGCCCATAAAAATGGCACATCTTTTTCCTGGTGAGATTAATGATGGATTGAGGAATTTAACAAAAGAGAACCAATATATAGGAATACCCATCAACACAACATGGAGCGAAGTGAGTATTCCTCCTAAGGATAAATATATGTAGGTCCAATTCCCTATTCTTTTATCAATTTTATTCACCAACCACATCCAATCTTCATATTTATAATTATTTGGCTTCAATTTTTCCAATTTAAAGGGAAAAAATGAGCATATGACATCATCATCACGTTTTTTTCAGGTATTTCTTGTTTTTGGGGTAGTGGGGCCCGTCAAAAATATGCCGAGTGGGTACTTGTTGGATGCGGAATTTAATTCCGCATCCAACGAGTTCTCCCGATCAAAATTTGGGTAAAAACACAGGGAGATATGTCGAAAATACGAACAAAAAAGTAGTTTTTTTCTTTTCTTCCTCCAAAATTAATAAACATTATTTTATTATTTTAACTATTATTTTATTAATTTTCCTTAGGAGGTCCATTTTGAGTTCAAATTTCCTCTAATAAGAGTTCACATTAAGGTTTTGCAATATTTGGTATAAATTTTATTTAAGTTTATTTTTTAATTATATTTTTTTAGGCTACCATTGGTCTCGTGGAGATGACGTCACCCTGGGTTCCTGTGCCCCAAGACCCGGCGGCGACATGATGTCAACATTGTTGTAAATATATGAGAGTATGGTTTCTTGGGTTTCTGAAGCGGCAGAGTAATGATGCATGACAGGTATTGATTGCAGGTTAGTTATTATTATTCCCTGCCTTGTAGGGAATTACATAATCAATTGAGTTTTGGCATTTGTGCCACATGAATTCGTTTTCCTAAGTATTTTTTAATCCATTGTGTTATCATTCCTTGCCTGGAAGCCAATTTCAATTATGATATTTTATGCTATGAATTTACACACAAATAAATTGATTTTCCTAAGTTTTTTTTTCACCACCCTGTTATTGTGAAATTACCTTTTCATTTTACCCTCTGCCCTGACACCCTAACAAACCTACAATTTGTATTTACACCCTGAAAATCACTGCAGTGGATGGAACCCTACAATCAATGACATGCAGGAGCGTGGTTAAGTGGTTGAGTGTAATGTGGAAAGCTGCATGGAATTTCACCAAGTCTACATAGCGTGGCAAGCTATCAATGACATGTAGGAGCATGGTTAAGTGGTTGAGTGTAACCTAGAAAGCTACATGAAGATTGTGTGCGAGAAACAGGAGAGCAGAGGGAATTTTTTGACTTTCAGGTTGATTTTCTGTCCGAATCCGGTCTACAAAATATGTAATTTCTGTTGTTTGTTGGGAAATTTTAAGCTCAGAAATAAAGTCAAGAGACACAAAAACCCCAAACACAAAACACCCACATGATGTACGATCTAGCAATGTTTTTAAACATTTTGAAAATTCCATGACAAAAAACTGGTAAAAACCAGCCAGAAACAAAGGTCAAAAAGTCCCCTCATTAGACAACTCGAATAATAAGTACTTCATGCCACTCCATCGTATACGGACTCAGGCATAGAATGGCCCGCCATTGCTTTCAAAGGCCGCATGGCAGTTGACATGCGCGTGACTTTGAAGTGTGTTGTGGGCGACATTGCTCAGGCACGCAAGGGGGATGGTTTGTCGCCTGCACAGAAGTTCCATATGCACAGGTCTATATTTTAGTAATATCTATGATGCCAAACTGATGTATACAAATATTCTTTTGGTTGTTAGTTGGCATGTCTATTAAAAAAATCAAGTTACATTTACTTTTTGTAAAATAGAATAGAATATAATATAAATATAGATCCTCTATAATATATGCACACACATATCTGAGGTTATTTGAATCCAAATTCTCGCTACTTACTTACTGTTATATTGTAAAAAAATTGCCAAGATTCTTATAAATCTGGCACTTTCTTGAGCTTTCGAGTTGCAAAATTGGGTTTTGGATCCTAATTTGTTACATCAAATTTACCCATATACTTCAATAAGGACACGCTTCCAGCTCCATGACTGCTTCGTCCTTGGTTGTGATAGATCGTTTTTGTAAGCGGCCCTAGAAAAAAGATGCTCCTTGGAATCTAAAGCACGATGGACTGGTCACTATTGTGTGTCTCTAATTATTTCATTATTCTTTTGGTTTTACTTTTTATAATTATTTTTTGTTTTCTTTATCGTATGACTTTTGTATAAGTACTTCTTTTTAGAGCGACTTTAATTGATGGATTGGAGATAATACCATCTTGAGAAATATGGATACTGGTTTATTGTGTGTATCAGAGTGGAATTTAGACATTTAACATTGATGGGTTAAGTGCTTAAATGTGCTTATGCATCCATCATAGAAAAGAAAAATTGAAATGAAAAAAAAAATGTATGATATGAATGTCAATAATTTAAAGATGAAGTTTTATATCAATCAGATTATATACAACAAAATTGTGCCAAAGCACATGGTCGGAATTTTTTTGGCTATGATGACATCTAGTTGTTGCAAATGAATATTTAATTATGCTTAACTCAAATCATGTAAAAAATAAATGGCTTATAAATTTGTTAAATACTCACAGCATTTAAAAAATAAATGACCAAATAAAGGAATACAATTCTATTTTTGTACATGCTTTTATATGTATAGTTGTCTAACTTACAGGTCCTTTCGACATCTTTGTTATTTGTTCTTAAATCGAGCATTATGTTTGACTTCCACGGTAACTTGTTAACTCTCACAGCCTTTCATTATCATTATTGTTTATTCTAAACTCAATAACATTTTTTTTATCATTACTATTTATTCTAACCATGTTTGGAAATTGATAATGTTGTCAAAGAACATTTTTCATAGATGATAGAATAGATGATAAAGAGCATGTAGAAGCTTAAATTTACCGAGTAACTGTTATATTTGCATACCTATATGGTCACTAGATATATACCGGGCTGATAGTTTGTCCACCAGACCTCGTCTTGTTATTGCACTGATAATCTTTCAACTTGACCTCATCATGCTATTAGGCTACAGAGTTTGTATAACAAACCAAGGTCTTAACTTATATTGTCTTATTCTTTCATCACTGTCATGTGAAATTCATGGATGAAGTTCTCTCATTGTCACACCAAAGTGGATGGAAAAAACCAAATTCAGAAAAACACAAGTTTTGGATGATCTAGGAGAAAGGGTGGATATGACATTATTCAGAGTTGCAAACAATAACAAACTCAAAATATATACCAAGGAGGAATAACTAGACCCATGCAATGTGATAACTGTGGGGAGGTAGGGTACATTTCCCGTTAACAAATTCAAAATATATACCAAGGATGAATAACTAGACCCATGCAATGTGATAACTGTGGGGAGGTACGGTACATTTCCCGTGATTGTCCTTTTCCTAGGAGAGCATGCTATAACCATGAGCCATGTTTCAAAATATTGTCCATGTTTGATTGAAAGATGGGAAGCCCGAAATAGGTAAAGGGAGGTTGAAATGGTGAATTCAGATCCCATACCATCTAGTAGAGAGGTTGGGCCAACCATTAATTTAATCACCATAGTAGGTCCTAAGATCAGAACATATATTAATAAACCTAAATCAATTGATATAATGAAGGTAGATACTGGAGCACCAAGATACGATGTTGAACAACAAAAACAATTTTTTTAAGTGTCGTTTAAATGTTCAGAAGTATGGTTGCGCCAGAGACATCAGGAGTTGTGCAAATTTATATAGTTCAGAAATTTTAAGTTATTAAACCAAATTGCAGTCGCATAATAATTCTAGCATCGAGATGCCAAGGCAGTTCTGTAATCAATTGGAGGACTAGTTTCACCTATTTTCAAATATTTTGGGGGATGAGTACCTGAATAGAAATTTGCGCAACTCACTGCAGTTTATGGAGGGGGAATGTAATCTTCCTTCATTGTTTCTCTCACGATGGCCATAAATTAATAATGGTGTTGGGTAATAATGATTTAACAGGGTCTATACCTAGCCATCTCTCTTTGTTGCCCATTCTCCATAAATTATATGTTCTTAATAACCTGGTAAGGTCACTCCCTTAAAAAAGACTGTTGTTGTCAATGTCGATGGGAACCTGCAGATTGGGAAATTTCTTCCTTAGAAAACACCCCATAAGAGCAATTTAGGTGACATTAAGGTAATTTACCCCTCATTAGGATTAATCATGATCCAAAAGTGCCATGATTACTATCATTTAGGTGCCACTATGATAAATCAAGATCCAAAAGTACTATCACATGGATCATGATCATTGACATTGACATTGATATATCTGACGTTATGTTAGACGTTTCCCGAACACAATCCCTAGCTCTAAACCTAGTGCAATTCCTAGCGTAGTTCCTTTCGAAATTTCTGGCATTATTCTAGGTGCTATACCTGGCGCTATGTTGGATGTTTTCTAGGCGCAATTCCTGGATCTATAGTTGGCACTATGTTGGATGTTTTTCCTACCAAAATTCATGGCGCAATTACTATCGCTAACCCTGGATTTATATATGGTGTATGTTATTCAGGACGTTTTTTTGGAGGCTATTCTTGGCGTTATATGGGATGCCTTTGTGGATGCTAATTAGGACATTGATTGGGATTCTAATTGGGACGCTAATTGGTATGATAATTGTGATGTTAATTGGGACGTTAATTGGGATGCTAATTAGCATCCAAAATAACGCCAACTTTTGAAAAAGGATGATAATTAGGAAGCTAATTGGGATGCTAATTGGGACGATAATTGGGACGCTATTTGGGATGCTAATTGGGATGTTAATTGGGATGCCAATTGAGATGCTAATTGGGATTATAATTGTGATGTTAATTGGCACGCTAATTGGGACGTTAATTGGGATGCTAATTAACGTCCAAAATAGCACCAACTTTTAAAAAGGGACGCTAATTGGGATGCTATTTGGGACTCTAATTAGAAGGCTAATTAGGATGCTAATTGGGATGCTAATTAGCGTCCAAAATAGCGCCAACTTTTAAAAAGGGACGCAAAAACAACCATTAAAAGCGCCATCTCATGGAAAATCATCCACTTTGTCCAAAAAATGATGGAAAATACACTAAAAGTGATAGTGGATGCTAAAAAGGAAGCTAAAAAAGACGTTAATCACAAGTTTTTGTTGTAGTGAGGTAAACAATTAAAAATGTCATTTTTAAAATACATGTATGTTTGTTGAATCATGCATGTCTAACTACATGAACACTTATAAAATATAGGCACCAACTGAAACACCTGGACCATTTCCTAGAGTTGTATCTCCTCATAGGCCATACATGAACAAGGGTCATGTGTATATGAGGCAGCATATTCCTAGCAAGAGTCCAGTTGTCCACAACCATGGAGCTACTGATACCATGGTAATGTATATCCTTCGATGATATTTCTTGGTTAACTTGAAATCCGGTGCATAAAATGTTTTGTTAATGTTTGATTTACATCTTTACTGCATCAGGAGCCGGAGTTTACTATTGAAAACCTCGCAGGGATGCTTGATGCAACAGTCAATGCTGCATCTACAATGGCGACAAGTCACACAGAGGTACAACTATTTCAACATGATCGTTACATAGTTTATTATTGTTGGCGTATGTTTATTCATGCATGTCTAACTATTTCAACATTTGGTGATTGTAGCCACCAACAGCAGGAGTTATTGATGCCGTAGTCAATGTGGCATCTGCAATAACAACAAGCCACACAAAGGTACAACTATTTGAACATGATCTAAACATAGTATGTTATTGTTGTCTATTGTTTATTCATGCACGTGTCTAACTATTTCAACATTTGGTGATTGTAGCGACCACCACCACCGCCAGTTCTTGCCCCCTCTGGTTCGACCATGGATGCGACCATCCTTGATGTACAACCAACAACTTCATCTGCTACACAAGGAACACAATCCCCTTTTTCACAGTCTCTCGCTGAGGTGAGATGTCCATTAATGACCAATTGTTTCATGCAATGTCCATGAACATGTTGATAATTGTTGAGTTAATTTAGGTATGGTATTTTATTGAGCTAATGTATTAGTACATAGTTAGTTGAATTTAACAATTGATATTTAATTTGCAGGATCCAGAGATGCACACTGGTCCTAGAGTTGTGGCTAGAGAATCAACGTCAGGAAAGAGCAAGAGGAAGCTTGAGTTTTGATGTGTCTTATGGGATATGTACATTTCGATACATGTACATGTGGCTTGGATAGTTTTGGATACATGTACTTTTGGAGACATGCACATTGACATTTCACTTACATGTACATGTGGCTTGGATAGTTTTGGATACATGTACTTTTGGAGACATGCACATTGACATTTCACTTACATGTACATGTGGCTTGGATAGTTTTGGATACATGTACATGTGGCTTGGATAGTTTTGGATAGTTTTGGAGACATGTACTTTTGGTTACTTTTGGATATATATGTACTTTTGGATACTTTTGTATATATATGTACTTTTGGAGACATGTACATTGACATTTCAGTTATAAATGAATGATACATTTCACTTTGAATTTGTTCTTTGGTTTCCACATGTTCTTGTGTCAATCTATTGTATTGAGTTGTGTGGATTATCTATTACTTATGAATGCACTATGTCAAAAGAACAAACTATTATATTTAAAGGTTTCAATGATCTCACTACATGCATACTAATTGGATATCTAATTAGAAATTGCGATTTTGGATGACCATTACAAGTAAAGTCAAAGTTCTTGCTTGTGTAATTTAATAAATCTAAGTGCAATACAATGTATTTCAAAGTTTCAATGAACTCACTACATGCACACCAATTGGATATGTCTAATTAAAAATTATGAGTTTGGATGATTAAATTACAAGTTAAGTCAATGCTCAAGTGTAATTTAATAAAACTAAGTGGATTCTACTCGCATAGTTGATTCCTCTCCCATTACTGACGTGCACCACCTGAATAGAGATTGAGCATTTTGAATAGTAGATACTGTAGATAATTTCAATTCCTCTCTTCGTAGGGTTGTTTTGACACTTGCTCCGACTCCATCATGCTCTCATTTACCATGCCCAGTCTCAAAATAGTTCCACATATGTGGAACTTTGTAGTTTTTATGCAATGAACACAACCATTGAAATATGCGTGCATTTTTTAACTGACCAACACATTGATCAGACCAAATCCAGTGTCGATCCATCTATATGTTCCTTCCCTTCAAATGATCATATAACATGATGAAGCAATGGCGTACATAGTGGAAGTCATGGCACCTATCATCACTTATGTAGAAGTGATATTCCTTTAGAATTTCTCTTTGCTCTTCACTACTATTTGGTCCATGCCTATATGTGATATGCACCATCAAGGAAACCTGCTTAGAGTGATAATACTGAATTTGGATCTCATTTTGAGGTTGCAGAGTGTAGTTCTTGGCAAAATCAACAACTGAAAGTATAGTACCACGGGGAAATGTATCTTTGCATATTCTAAACTTCTCATCCTGCCATCGTGCCAAGTGGACATGTTGAACATATTGATGTGTCTTTTCAATAAATTCCTTGACGAAGTCACTAACTTGTACCCATTGACACAAAATGATCTCAATATCAGTTTGTTTTTGTAAGGAATGAAATGTAACTGTTCAAACATAAATTTATAGATAAATGCATGTACCTGAGATGTCACTAATTATATTTTTTTGCTTTCTTTTCGTGGGACTATTTCATAGCTGATATATTTGAAACTTTTCATGTACGTAACCATATTCCCAAATTCATTGTCTCCACTCTCATGCATACATTGGCTCAATAATGCCATTCCAACACAGTTGGAGCAAATTCCATCCAAACAAGATTTTGCGTAGTATGTTTGCCCCTCGGGCCTATTGCACATGATACTATAAATGAATTCTCTTGATGGAGTCGGTGGTATTGTCAAGGAGCAATCTTGCACATGGTTAGTATGGAACACATGACGAATGTACAAAAATGTTTCATAGTAATATTCATATTCTACATGGTATGTATAAGAGCAAGTGTTACGAAGAGTATTTATTCTAACATACCAGGGATTACATTTCTCAAAAGATCTTTGCCCCAAATTCAATTGTCTATGTTCATTCCTAAATTTCTCGTATAGTTCTGTCTATGTTATATCAAGAAGATGCTTAATATGTGGTTCACGATCCTTTGAACCCCTTCTCAGTTTTAGTGCATCCTTCCGGTTTGAAGAAGGCCTTGTGTGATCATGCCAAAAACTCTGCACTAGTCCTTTTACTACATCAACTAGCTTCATGTCATGACGTGGAAACCGAACAATAAAGGCCCAAAAATATGTCTGAGCGGTTGTGTCAAGATGTTCTCTTCTAATAGAATACCTACGGATGGTTTTTACATTCAAATTAACTAGTTTAGATGTAGGCTTGAGAAAATGAAGGACCCTAGTGTTCTTGTTTATAATTGCATGTGACAACACATGACGAGCTGCATTGCAGTCCTTTGAACGTGTGTTCTTACCAATTTTACCAAAGGCATCTACTAAGATTTTAACTAAATGAGAACTTGGTCCATAAGTCTTTATCATCTTTATCCCTAACGATTCCTAACACTATTCATGCCCCTAGATTTTAGCAATGATAAAAATAATCTACATTTATCTCCACCACATTTAGAAACAAAATATTTATTTAGTATCCGTTGAGCTTGATAATCAATACTACGTTTAGATAGCGTACCTTCAATGGAATTGAGGAGTCCTTCATCAACATGTATACGATTCGGAGTTCTTCGACGTGTGCTTTCTAATGGAGGTAAGGGGGTTGGTATTCTATCATCTAGTGCATCAACAATACACTCTGGAATTTCAGTAGCAACTTGTTGTCCTTCATTCTCTTCCTGGTAGTTGGATGGTGGAAGTCCAACATCCTCACCGACGGTTTGAATAATATTTTCTTCTTCAACAGTAGGCTCCATGTCCAACGCCTCTTCATGAGCTTCGTCTTGAGATGGTAACTTATCATCACTTTAACTTGCTGTGGGATTTGAAACATCCCCTAATGAGCACCTACGTTTTTCTTTTTGAATAATTGCATGGGGTGCTTGTTCAACAACTATTGTGGAAATTGAAGGTCCCTCTAGTGAATGCTTGCTTTTTTCTTGTGCTAGAGTAATAGGATGAACTGTGGTATCCTCTAGAATTGGATTTGGATTAGTTTCCAAAGAAAGTCTCTGATTCATCGTGTTTATTCTTTTATTTTCTTTCTCTTCTTCAATGACTTCTTGAGGTCTCTTCTTCCTTGCTGATTTTCTTCCTCGGTTACGTACATTCCCCAGCAACACAATGATAAATTCAATATAGTTTGTTTTTGTTGCTCTTCAATTACAAGCTTTCAAACCTTTAACTTGCTTAATAACTATAGATCCTTCAAGGTGCTTCAATCTTCCTTCTCAATTGTTCATATTTCCCATCAAAACAATGATGAATGAGAAAATTTACCTTTGGTTCTCTTGAATAATAAGAAAATGAAAGTTAAACCATAAATTGTTCCTCAAGCTGATTCTCTTGTACACTTGTGTATATCCACCATCACCATGAAATGATATTGAAGCTTGATATCTTATCCTATGTGCTCCTCAACCATGAAAGATGTCTTCAATGCTACACCTGCATAACAAAAAGAATGATGGAGAATGTGTATTGTGAGTATTTCCACAGGCAGGCTCGTGCTCTATTGAAAAAAAACACGTGATAATCGGATTTTCGTAAAGACAAAGTAAAGTTGCTCTTGGACAAAAACAATCCATTGTTTTTACAGTTCTAAAATGCACACGCGTTATATAGATTAAAAACGCTTACGCGATTTGTAGAAGTAAAACGTGCATGCGATAGTTTTAAGCACAATTAATAGGTTAGGTGCACAACTAAGGAAACAAATAAAATCATAAGAAAACAAATGTTTTCTATGCTTAGAAACAAAGCAAATGTTTTTAGTGTTCCCTTCTTTTCATGCATATAAATGTTTCTCTCTATACACCCAATAATCCCTAGATACCCCTATCTCTTTCTAAATATACCTCCCTCCCTATATGTTTCTCTCTTAGCCTCCGCACATGAGGTGAAGAGGGGGGCCCTCGCGTTGAGCTACCAATGGCTTCATTCATGCTCAAATTCCCCTTCAGCGCACATGGTTGGGTAAATTTACCCAAGATATGTTAATCTGTAATTAATTATCCAGTACGCTTGTCTTATCAAAGTTTTCAGAGTTTTAAAAACTACCGCTAATTCATAATGCCAGGAACCCATCCAAATTTAGATTTTCATCCAACTCAGTTGAATTTTCATGATGTCACTAATTCATTCAAATTCAGATTTCCAATTTACCTAACTAGCTGGCATATTGCTATTAATTTGTATGTGATCGCAGCCTTGCAAAACGGGTGAAAAGACTGATTCATACACTGTACAAGGACGCTTTATCAGAGGGCTAAGGCCAAGCCTAGGCTGCACCACAATTTTCTCCGAGGCCGTCATGATTGCGCTCACTTGGGTTAAGAGCGCGCTTTTTCCCTTCATGTGCGTAGGCTATCTCCCTTACTCCATCCCTCCCTCTCTCACTGTGATGATGATGATGATGATGATGAACATGATGATGATGGTGATGATGATGATGAACATGATGATGATGATGATGATAATGATGGTGAACAAAACACGACAGAAATGACGACTGAAGTTTCGTACAACATCAGCAAACACGACGACTGAAGTTTCGTACAACATCATTATCATCATCATTCATACTACATCAGAAAACACGACAGAAACAACGACTGAGGTTTGGTCAGATAAACATGGCTCATGACATGACGGCTGCCAGCGGCGGACAACATGAGGTTGTTAGAATCAGAGACGATTTTGCCGTCTGGGTGAAATCGGGGGGGGCGAAATCATCGCATATATAGAAACTCCAGCCAATTGCACCTAACCAAATTCCAAGTAAGTTTCCTCACCTCTCTTTTTCCACTCAACACGGCACAATTTTTATGACTTTAAAGGAGCATAGTGGTCATGGAAATGCAGTGATTTCATAGAACGCTGCAGTCTAGAGGTAGAGAACAATGGATCATAACACTGCCCTAATCTCGATGCTTTTCAGCTTTGTGATCTTGATGGATGCTGTGACTCCTGCTACTTTCAGTTTCTTAATGGAACCGCCATATTACTCTTCTTTTTATATCGATGGGGAATATGATCATACCCCTGCTGGAACTAGAACTAGTAAATCTCTTCAGCCCCATTATTTTGTTTCCAAAGAACGCACTCTACAGGATCTAGCGTATCAATTGACATCATCTCCTGATCAAAGGGACGTGGAGGTGCTTTTATCTTTAAAAAAGGTCATCAAATTGGATCCACTAGGATTGTTGTCCAACTGGACAGCTGAGAATTCAAAGAATGTATGCTCATGGAATGGTGTTTACTGCACACAGCACAAGTCTAAAAGAGTGGTTGCCCTCATCCTTCCTGGAATAAGTCTACGAGGTACTATTTTGCCATCTATTGGCAACCTTTCCTTATTGCATAAGTTGGATCTTTCAAATAATAGTTTCAGAGGGACCATACCAACACAATTGGGTCGTCTAGTCAAACTGGAATACCTTGAGTTAGGCAACAATTTTCTCACTGGAAGTATTCCAACTTCTCTGAGAAATTTCACATATATGAAAGAACTGTACATTTATGCTAACAATCTCATTGGTCACATCCCTCAAGCTTTGGGTAATTGTACTTAGCTATGGTCTGTTCATTTTTCTTCCAACTACTTGAGTGGAAGAATTCCAGTGGAATTGGGTTTGCTGCAAAAATTAGAGCGCCTGTATCTAGGTTTCAACCATCTGAGTGGAAGAATTCCTGTGGAATTGGGCTCGCTCCATAAGTTAGAGATCATATATCTCAGGTCCAACAACTTGAGTGGAAACATTCCAGTGGAATTAGGCTCGTTGCACAACTTACAGGGACTGTATCTGCAATCCAACAACTTGAGCGCAAGGATTCCCTCATCTCTAGGGAATTGCACAAAGATGATGTATTTGTTGGTCTCCAACAACAGACTTAGTGGAACAATCCCGAAAGAAATAGGAAAATGTGTATATTTAAGCAGGTTACACATGTCTAAAAACAAGTTGAATGGAAAGATCCCCACATCTTTACGTAATTGCAAACAACTATATATAATAGCAGTGTCCAAAAATAAACTTAGTGGACATTTGGACATAGAGTTTTTCAGCGATGTTGCGTGTTTTGGCTGCTCATTCTAATAGATTTTCTGGGCCTCTGCCTCTATCATTGGCGAATTGTACCCAGATTCGTTTACTAGATTTAAGGAGAAATAGATTTACAAGTGAGCTTCCCAAATACTTTGAATCTTTTCAAAACTTAAGAGTTTTAAATGTTGGTGACAATAAACTTGACGGTGGTATCTCTGAATGGATTACAAATCTTTCTCGGTTACAAGTATTGGATTTATCCAATAATAAATTGAGTGGGAGAATACCATCTAATATAGGGAAACTCCAAGGATTTGGCATTCTTGGATCCTCCCAAGTGACTAGTGATACAATATATGTATATATGGAGATTGGCATCAAGGGCTTTGAGTATACAATAACATATGTGCTGCAATCAAATACTATCCTTGACTTATCTTACAATAATTTTATGGGAGAAATACCTTTAAGCATGGGAAATTTGACCTCCTTAAGGTTGCTGAATTTATTTGGAAACCAATTATATGGAAAAATTCCTACATCTCTTAGTGAGATATCTACTTTGGAACAATTAGACTTGGCTAAAAATAATTTGACTGGAGAGATTCCTCAAGAACTCTCTAAATTGACTAAATTGGCATCTTTAAATGTATCATTTAACCAACTATGCGGTCAAATCCCACCAGGAACACAATTTGATACTTTCAATACAACTTCATTTCAAGGGAATAAGTGCCTATGGAGTCCTTTACGGCCATGTGAAGAAACAAAGAATAATAAAAAAAGAAGAGATGGAGATTCTTCAAATGATAGTAAAGCTGGATGGCTAAGCCATGTGAATGAACATGTTTCATTGTTTGCATTGGGATTAGGAGGAGGAATTGGATTTGGTGGAGTTGTAACATTGATGATTATGTGGGATTCAGCTTGGAATTGGATGGTACCTGCAAATAAAAGACCATCTTATGGAGTGTAAAAATTTCCTCAATGATTGTTCACCAATCACATTTTTATAGAAAATATGTATTATAAATTAAAATAATATAATCATATTTTTGCAAATAAATAAATGTTTGATTTAATAATTAGAATTTCAAATTTCTTTTAGTATATGTTTCATTTTTATTATTATTGTTATGTTTATGGTTTGCATTTGTTTTAAATATTTACAAATTTAGAAAATACTATATAAAAAAGTTGAGACATGTGATAGAATTTTTGATACACATTCAACTTCAATTTAGAATTTTTGATACACATTCAACTTCAATTCACCAGTTTTCTTATTTCCAGACCAAACTAGAGTATCTTTCTCAGTACTAAGTTTAATGCATACAATTTCCAAGTTTTCAATATATGAATACCATTTTATTTCCCATTGACCATTTAGGCCAAGATCTCTAGCATCTAACCAATAACCACCTTTAAGAACAGTCCATTTGGGCCTCTTCAGTACATCCATTGTCTTCATATCAATCCATGCAAGATGATCTGTAATTTCTTGTTGGTAAATAGGGGCATCCATTATCACCTATGAAGGGATCAATACCAGTAAGAATGTTTTTTCCATTTCCTATGTTCCAACTTATACATTTTTTCAACCAGTGAATCACTGTAAGCATGTTGTTCTAGGCCACTAATGCATTGGAATAATTGAACTCTGAGTTTCTAATCCAAATGCTGAATGGAACATTCTTAAAATACTTTGATTTTACTACATCACTCCACAGATTCTAGGAGAAAAGGCATCTCCAGAAAGATTTAAGACAAAGTGCAGAATTGAAAAGAGACAAGTTTTTATGCCCCAACCTCCTTGATTCGTGGGGGTGGCTAAAATTTCCCAAGGAGCTAAATGAAATTTACTTTCACCATTTGAACCAGACCACAAAAAGTGAAAAATCTTTTTCCTTATAGAAGTGATGAAATTAGTAGGACCAATTTGATAATCTCTTATCAATCTTCTTTATGAGCCAATGCCAATCCTTTATTCTGTAACTGTTAGGTTTTAGGAAAAAACCTAAGTATTTAAATCTAGAATCCAACTTCTCAAATTTGAACTGAAATAGTTCCTTCAATTCCTTTATGCAGTCCAGCTGAGTGTTATGAGTGTAGATGTAGTATTTTTCAATGTTGATATTCATCCATGTTGCATTACAAAAGACATCCAATAGAGAATGCATAATCTTCCATTCACATATATTGTCAAGTCCAAAAAGGATAACATCATCTACAAAAAGTAAATGAGAAATAAAGACCCTTTTTTTTTTCTTTTTTGAGAATTTTATACCTGAAATATGACCATCCTCCCTAGCTTTAACGAGTAATCTGTTGAGTCCTTCAATCATGAGAAGGAATAACAACAGGGAAAGAGGGCAACCCTGTCTAAGTCCTCTAGAACTCTTGAAGAAAGATGTTGGAGAACCATTTATAAGGACTGCAAAATCGGTAAAAGTAACACAAGCCATAATCCAATTAAAAACAAGAGTAGGAATGCTAATATGAAAAGGAACCAATCTCAGAATGTCTCAGTTGACTTTGTCATAAGCCTTTGCTAGGTCTAGCTTCAGAATCATCGAGCTAAGATTTTTTGACTGAACAGTATGTAAACATTCTTGAGCGGTTCTAATAGCATCAACTATATGTCTGTTATCTAAAAATCCAAAGTGCTCTTTGGATATAAAATTAGATAACAAAGGCTTAATTCTATCTGCAATTATCTTAGTGACCAATTTGTATACCAGATTACAAAGGGATATAGGCCTGAAATCAGTGAAGTTCATTGGATTATCTTTTCTAGGGATTAAAGTAATAAAAGTAGCATTTAGGGCTCGAGACATATAACTTTTCTTCCTTGAGAATTATGCTACTTCTAATAAATATTTTCCCAAAATGTCGAAAAAAAGCCAAGAAAAACTCCACTGTCAAGCCATCTGGACTAGGAGTTTTGTCCTTTGCAAATTTTTGCAGAACTTTCTGAATTTCTTCGAGAGTAATTTATTTTCCTAATTCCAAACCCTCATCTCTTGTAAAAAAGGATGGATAATGTTCCAGAACTTTTAATTGATTTCCTATAAGTACATTCTTCTGATCTTTAAACAGAGATTTGAAAAAGGAAATTGCTAACAAATTTATCTCATCCTGAGAGAGATTCAGTGTACCAGTTTCATTAGTAATCTTCCAAATAATATTTAAATTTCTACAAAAAGAAGCAAAGTTATGGAAAAACTTTGTATTTCTATCACTCGCCTCAAGCTAAACGGCTGTGCTTTCGAGCCTCAATTTTTCTTCATTTTTCAAAAGGATTTCATCTTGAAGTAATTGAAGAGCAGCATTTTTTTCCTTTACTTCATCCGAACAAGACCCTGTTGAGTTAGACAAAAGGATATCAAAGTTTATGTTTGATGTAGAGTTTCTCTGTTCTTAATGGAATTTTTTATTAGTCTAGTTTACAACTTAAAGACCCCAACTCAAGAAAGTTTTCCCAAAAAATATTTATCATCTTACAAAAATCATCATTTTTGAGCCAAGAATGGTCAAATTTGAAAGGTCTGAAAGAGTCATGTGGATTAACATCCAGATGAAGAGCTACAGGGAAGTGATCATAGATGTTGTAATGTAAAACCTAGGATTTAAAACTAGAGCTGAAATCAACAAGGGACTCTTTTATTAGAAACCTGTCAAGTCTTTTTCCTACATTAGCCACCACTTTTTTGTTTCTCCAAGTAGGCGTAATTTTGGAAGGGGCTAAGTCTACTAGCTGGGCGTTTTCAAATTGATCTAAAAGTAATCCTCCAGCAGGTATGAAGGACAAACCGTACCCAAGTTCTCAAAAGAATGTAGAGTTAGGTTAAGGTCACCAACTAATATTAGGTTTTCAAGGTTTAATAACCCACTAGCAACAACTCTATCCCAAAACTCCCTTATGTCCTTATAAGGGGCTTAAACATTAAGAAAATTTAACGGTTTGTCAAAGCCCCAAAGATTACCTTTCAAAAAGATCCCTACACAGGTTCTATAGGGTTTAAAAGAACAAGTTCGAGGGTTCCAACAGGCTTCCAGCCCGCCCAAAATACCCTTTGCATCAATTGCACAACATTCCCAATCCCTTAAAAATTTTAAGAAGAATTAACAAGCTTTAGTATTCACAGACATGGTTTCTTGAAAAAAGTAGATATCTGCTCTGTTAGTTAAAACAAAGTTTTTGAGGGCCCGGAATTTTGGGCCAGCCCCCAAGCCCCTAATGTTATAAGATATACAAATCATTGGGGAAACTTCAAAGAGGGACTTTTTGCTCTAAGCGTCGTGTCTGATACCAACTCAGTAGAACCATTAACCTCTACTAATCGAAGTCTTTTTGACATTGGAATATACCGAGCTTCCACTAATAACTATTTTTCTCCTTCCTCAACGACATTTTCAACAAAAAAAAATTGTTCTTCCTATAGATAGTGACATTTTGACACCTTATGGAATTTATAGGTATAACATCTTTATTTTCCACAGGAGCAGTAAAATAAACAGGAAGAGGGGAGAAATATTGTTCTTTTCTTATATTTTCCGAAAGAGTTACCTTCAAACAATCCTCTGTAACAACTTCATAGCAAGAAGGGTTTTTATCTAAAAACCCTGGGTTTGTAGGAGTCAAAAGGTCGGGGGATAACAAATCATGACCGGAAGATTCAACAGGAGTTATACAGTCAGAAGAGGAATTGTCAACTAAAGACTCAAACCCCTTAGAAAGGATATGGTTTGTGAAATGTGCATAGCTAGGGTTTTTAGAACGAAGATCAAACTATTTCTCCACTAATTTTATAAAATAAAAGCTCTTTTGAATTCATGTCTTCATAAGGAACAAGAGATGGGCAATAAAAAATCCCTGGTGACCAGGAGGTCTCCAATTTCTGTGTAGAGGAGTTAGGTGAGCTAGATAAAGATGCAGCCGAATTCAAATCCATAGTTTGCCTCCATTGTTTAATTTCAAAAGAGTAATGGATCCCCATTTTGTAGTCACTCTTTACATGGTCGTGGAAAATAAGATAGCGAAAAGGGATACCCTTATAATCCAATTGTTGATTGAAAGTACATTCACCCCATTTTATCTGGAATGGTTTCGGCAAACCCTTTTAGGTGTCAAGGTCCACAAAAACCCTTTCTGTCACCCGCTCATAGGGTAGCTTTGTCCACTTAGATGAAAAAACCCAAATGATTTGCAATTAGTTCAAGACTCTCTTCAGTCCAGAAATGTATGGGTAGTCTAGGACGGAGGACCCAAAGGTGTATTTTGGTAGTTCAAGACTCTCTTCAGTCCATAAATGTATGAGTAGTCTAGGAAGGAGGACCCAAAGGTGTATTTTGTTCGCCACTTGTGTCACAGGGTTAAATCCACCCACCCACCAATGCCACAAAACTAATGAGCCATCTTGAATGATCAAAAAATTATTTGAAACCCTATGCGCATGTTCATTTTTCAGAAAAATGAAGCAAACTCGGCCTCCAGGGAGCCAAAGTACCTGCCGTACATAATCGAAGATGGGCTTCCAAATTTTTGTAACCCAGTCAATCACTTTCAATCTATTAAACCAAACATACTCCATTCGTCCTACAATCGCTCGGTTACTCAGAGTTTCAACTTTTTTCAGCGTGAAATCCCTACCAATGTTCAAACTATCGAAATATTTTTCACTTTAAAGGATTTGTAATTCATTTTGTCCCGAGCCGACTGACCACCGACCCTGACTGGAAGACTCCTTTTCTGCGCAGACGAACCAATAATTGGGATTTCTATAGCCTAGGAAATCGGTTAATTAATTGTTTTCGAAGCTCTCGCTTGCAAGGAACTATGTTCACCCCAGCATTAGTTCCTGGTAACACCTTCTTCTCGTTTGCAACTTGAACAAAACCGTACGGAGGTCAAACAATGTTAGGTTTAGCCCAAACTACATCAATCTGGTGAGTATTAAGAGAATAAACGCTCTTTTCCTGCGTGTCAACCTGAAGAGACCCAGTACCACCATCCTCCTGCGTGTCTGACTTCAATAAAAACTTTTCCTCAGTTTCAACATATGTGCAATGATTTGACAAGATGAGATCGGGTACTCGGTCACCTCCATTCGCCTGAATCAGATTGAAGGGCTGAAGGTTATATATTCATGCAGCCCTTCATTGATGAAGGGCTTTCAAAAAAACTCACATTTCAAATGACAGTAATAGATTAATTGCACACTTCATTAAAAAAATGTGCTAAAAAGATGATGCATTTCAATTAAATTTATGACACAATTTTTTTTTAAAATAAAACTTTTTTTTTTCACAGGAAAAAATACCCGTCTTTGTTATTCATATCATACTATACACATTATCATTTATAAATGCTTGAAATGCAATTTTTGCTTATGGGAAATGCCCCTGAATCGGAACCCCGAGGTAAACCTTTTTCGGTGTACAAGCCCGTCTGGTGATTTCATGGACAGAAAAGGCTCCCAAATCCATGAATTTCCTGATAATGGCAACGGAGCTGCCTTTCAGAAGGAGGGTTTTCCCTTTCAACAAAATGCATTTCGCATGCATCAAAAATACAAGCACGGTTGAGTAATGAAACAACACAGAAAACAGATGCTTTTGCGATAGCTTCTGGTAAAGCACATGCCCGGGTTTCAAGAGTTAAAAGGCCTCTCTGAGGGTTTTTTTGTTTACCTTCCAGCACCTCTCTGATAACTCGATTCTAAGCAGTAGCCTGTGCATCACACAAGAAAAAATGCATTACCAGAGGAAATGGCACAGAATCGATGTGGATCCCTGCCTGGGAACTTCGCCTGCTATATATGAAAAACAAAAAGTCCTGCGCTTTGGCGTTTTGCCAAAGTACGATTCAGACGAGAGCCGAATGAAATGGATTGATGTTCCTGACTGCTTCTGCTTTCATCTCTGGAACGCCTGGGAGGATGGTGAAGAGATTGTTGTGATCGGTTCTTGTATGACTCCACCCGACAGCATATTCAAGGAATCCGACGAGCCTCTGAGAAGCCTTCTCTTGAAGATAAGACTGAATACCAAGACGGGTACCTCTAGTAGAAGAGAGATTGCTCCGTTAAATTTAGAGGCAGGGCAAATTAATCGAGACTATGTGGGAAGAAAAACTCAATATGCATATCTGGCCATAGTAGAACCGTGGCCCAAGGTTTCTGGAATCGCCAAGGTCGATTTGCAGGCCAAAGGCAGCCCAGAAGAAAGAGTGGTAGGGATTCGGAAGCTCGTGAACGACATTGTTCCTTTTTTTGTCTCTTTTATGACAGAAAAACTGCTGACACACTAGAAATGCCGCATCTCGACAGAGGACTCTTATGAAGGAAGTTAAGCGACCTAATACGTGAGAGAATAATGATAGAGTCCCTGATTGTTCATGTGGAATAACAGTCATAGGGAAATTGGAATTACAGCGCATCATCTCAAGCAAACCCCAATTCCTGACAATTCGCAAACCCCAACGAGAGCAAACCCCAAAAGAGGAAAAAGGAAACGCTTCGAAAACGCATAAAACAATTAATTAAGAAGAACATGGATACCTCAGACCTGCAGAGGAAAACAGGATGCAGATAGACCTGTGCAGACTCCAGAGGTCACCACCGCCACGCCCAAGTACAACCAGCTAGCGACGCTACCTTCTATGCAGCTTAGAACCAGGGCCACCAGTTAGTGATGCTACCTTCGAACCAGTTAGCGATGCCAGTGGGCCGCGACTCGCGAGAGGATGCTGGATTTGCAGCCCATCCCTCAGTCCCTAAGCCTTCAACCGACCTGATTCTTCGACCTTCACCGTCTTATCTTCCCTTTGTCGTCGAACACTAGACTCGGATTGAATTCCCACACAATACAAAGGTAAACAAGTTGAACAGCTCGCACAGGCAGACTTCATAACAGAACAGCGGAGTCGCGGACTCGCGGACTAACACAATTCAAAAGAAAACGATGGGGCGCCCGGGCGAGTGAAGACTCAATAGTAGCTCTGGAATTAAATTCTGGAGTAAAGAAAGCCTGCGGCTGCCATTAAACCTGCCAACCTGGAGTCTGGAGAGTTCGAGACAGTCTGAACGAGTGACACGTAGCCTGGTGTAAATGCTGGTAGCCTGGTAGGAGGCTGTCACCCATAAAAAATTGATGACGGGCGATTTTAATGACAACCCTTTAAATGTCATTTAAATTTAAATAAATAATTTTTTTTTAAATGTCAAAAATTCAAAACTTCATTTTATATGACGGGGAAATTTGAGATGCCACTTCACTGACGGGATGAGAGGCCTTTGACGGGCCTTGACGGCCTCAATTTTGATCCCTGCGCCTGATCATCACTTGGAAATATAATGGAGGAATGGAGCGAAACAAAAAGTTTAGGTGGAATAAGCCCTAACATTTGTGTATAGGTTTTTTTTTTCCTGGACATATCATTCCGAAAGGAGGAAAAAAAACCAAAAACCTTTCGACTTTTTAAAACTTGGTTGGTATTAGGTTGAGACGGATTGACTCCAAGCTGAAAGAAACGACATGAGAGTTTTCAAAAAAACACCCAGCCACAAGCCATTAGGGTTTTCAAGTCGTCCTTGGTTTTCAATTGAAGATAAAAAAATATTTTCCAATTGTAAGGCTCTAGCAAATATAATGGGTACTAGAGTACCCCTTTCATCTTTTCTCTCCTCTTCTCTCCATGCGACCTAAAAGATTTCAAATAACTTTATTGACACTTGTAACTTACTTTCACCTTGGAATTAATGAGACAATTTAAATGGTCTCTTGCAATTACTATATATGACCGCTTCATGTATGATTAAGTTTAAGTTTATTTTTTCTAATTAATAGTTGTATCTAATAGTTAATTTAAAAGTTAATATATTGCCAATTGCAATTCAAGTAAAAGTCATGATTGGAGTTGACATTAAGATAATAGTTGTATCATCAATGGAGTTAGCTCATAGTTGTATCTATTACTTGAATAGTTGCATCTGATAATTGAATAATTGAAGTTGAATTTTAATTTTTCCAACTATCGTGAATTGTATTTATCATATGTTAACTAAGCTATTTTTTATTTTTTTCAAATTATTAATTATGAATTTTGTACAACATCCATAAAATCAATGTGGACATTACACTTGTCTCATTATAGTTCATAGATGAAAGAGCACATATGGTAGTCCACTCCAAAATTCTAAGATATATACACCTATCAATGTAACAAGTTCCAGTCAATTAGCACCCCCACCAAATTCCAAATAACTCACCTCTCTATTTCCCACTCAACATGGCAATTTTTATGCCTTTCAACACGGTAAGGTATATCTTTAGGGGCTAGACCCACATGCTCAAATCATGCTTTAACAATATTGTCCAAAAAAATTTCTCCAGATGACTTTCTCTACTTCTCCATTCCCCAGTCAATGTAACCCCTTTTTTTTAAGACTTCTCAACCTTCTTGTGCAACTTTTCCAATGACTTTAAAGGAGCATGGAGTCATGACAATGAAGTGAATTCACAGGAAACACATTTGAAGGATGTTGCAGGAAAAGAGAAAATTTGCATAAAGTTGTTATATCCATGCTTCTCGGCTTTGTCATATTCATGGAAACTGTGATTGTCGCAACTTTCAGTTCCTCAAGGGAGCCTCCATACTACTCTTCGTCTTCTTATATTGATGGGGAGTATCATCACACCCCTGCTGGAATTGTTAATTCTCTTCAGCCACATTATTCCGTTTCCAATGAACGCACTATGGAGGAGGAGGATTCAATGTATCAATTGACAACATCTAGTCATCAAAGGGACGTGGAGGCACTTTTGTCGTTAAGAAAGGCCATCACGTTGGATCCACTAGGATCTTTGTCCAACTAGACAACTGAGAATTCCAACATGTTGAGTGGGAGGATTCCCATGGAATTGGGCTCATTGGATAGCTTGGTTTCCTTGGATCTACATTCCATCAACTTGAGTGGAAGGACTCCTGTGGAATTGGGCTCTCACAACTGAGAATTCCAACATGTTGAGTGGGAGGATTCCCATGGAATTGGGCTCGTTGGATAGCTTGGTTTCCTTGGATCTACATTCCATCAACTTGAGTGGAAGGATTCCTATGGAATTGGGCTCTCTCCATAACATGGTTACCCTGGATCTGCATTCCAACAACTTGAGTGGAAGGATTCCCACATCTCTAGGGAATTGCACAAAGATGAAGTCTTTGGTACGATCTGACAACAAACTTAGTGGAACACTCCCTCAAGATATAGGCAGATGTGTCAACCTAGAAATGTTAGATTTATCTAAAATCTAGTTGAAGGGAAAGATGCCCACATCTTGACACAATTGTGAATAATTAGTCATCATAAAAGTGTCTGAGAACAGATTTAGTGGACATCTAGACATATAGTTTTAAGTGATGTTGGAAACTTTGTCAGATCATTCTAACATATTTTCTAGGACTTTACATTCATCTTTGGCCAATTGCATTCAGCTTTAGCTACTAGATTTAAGGAAAGATATATTGACAGGTTAACTTCCCAATTACCTTACATATTTTCAAGAGTTACGAATTTTAAGTATTGGTTATAATAAGTTTGAAGGCGGTATTTATGAATGGATCACAAATCTCTCTATTTTACTAGTGTTGGATTTATCCAATAATAAATTAAGCGGAAGAATATCATCTAATGTAGGGAGACTCCAAGGATTTGACATTCTTAGGTCTTCTCAAATAAGTGATATTTATACATTATGTGAGGATCATGTGTATATTGACATCAAGGGATTTGAGTATACTATAACATATGTGTTGAGGACAAATATTATATTTGACTTATCCAACAATAATTTATTGGACAAATACCTTCAAGCATGGAAAATTTGAGCACCTTGGGGTTGCTGAATTTATTTGGAAACCAACTAGATGGAGAAAGTCCTAGATCTCTTAGTGAGATCTCTACTTTGGAACAATTAAACTTGGCTAAAAATAATTTGATCGAAAAGATTCCTCAAACACTCTCTAAATTAACCAAATTAGCATCTCTAAATGTAGCATTTAACAGACTCTATGGCCGAATCCCACGATGAACACAATTTGATACTTTCAATATAACTTCATTTCAAGGTAGTAAGTGCCTATGCAGTGATCCTTTACGACCATGCAAAGAAACAAAGAATAATAAAAAAAGACGAGATGGAGCTTCTGTGAATGTTGGTAAAGATGGGATGGCTAAGCCTTGTGTATGAACATATCTCATTAATTATATTAAAATTAGGATTAGGAATTAGATTTGGTGAATTTGTAACATTGATAATTATATGGGATAAAGCAAAATATTAAATGATACCTCCAAATAAAAAGTCATCTTATGAAGTATATCAATTTCCTAAATGATTGTCCACCAAATACATTGTTATCCAAAAGTATATTGAAAATTAAAATAAGGCGAAAAATACTCTACAGGCTGTAGAGCATTAAATGCGACGGCGGTCGCACTGTCCGCCATTGGATCTTACTTTGGAAAGGATCCGACGATGAACAGTGCGACCGCCGTCGCATTTAATGCTCTACAACATGTAGAGTATTTGTCGCCTTAAAATAATATATAATGTTTCTGTGAATGAATAAATGCTTATTAAATAAAGACTCTATTAAAAACACACCCGCACGTGCCCCTAAATCTAGAACTGAACTTCTTGTTTTAGTGATTTCTATATGGGAAGAAAATATTGTCTATTCCGTGTATCGCTCCAAGAAAATCCATTTATCTTGAGGCAAAGTATATATACAAAGTATTATAGGATAATGAATCTTGCTTTTTCGATTTTCGA